>JAHWGI010000431.1:0-243820 GCA_029379305.1 Frankliniella fusca
GAAAATTAGCATAATTATTTTTTGGGCAAAATTAGAGGCGCTTTTCTCTTTTCCCTGCTTACCTGGGCGGGTCGGCAAATTTAAAAAGGCGGGCGATCAGCTGGCCAATTGAAATAAGTGCGCTTGAGAAGCTGCCGCGGATTTTTACCCGGAACTGAAATAAGAAAAAAGAATCTGAATTAGCTACAGAGGATGTGTTGTATTTGTTTGTGGATGGTATTATAGAGTAAATTTTTCTGATTTTTTTAAGCTTTGTCCGAGGCAAATCGGTCGGTAAGTTTCGGAGATATAGCGAGTTGAAGTTTCTAATGACGTCATCAGTCCAAATTTTTCGGACATAAATTTTTGAGCTATGATCTTCATATTTGGTGACAGTATTGGTTTCGGTGACATCAGGATTTGTACCGAACAGAATCTTCGATTTCGCTTCGGTTCGGAAGATAGAGGGGGATAAGCGAAGGGCCCCGCGCGATGGCTGCAGGCAGGCTGAGCGGGCGCGGCGCGATGGCCGCCGCTAATGACGTCATCACTCCAAATTTTTCGGACAGAAATTTTTGAGCTATGATCTTCATATTTGGTGACAGTATTGGTTTCGGTGACATCAGGATTTGTACCGAACAGAATCTTCGATTTCGCTTCGGTTCGGAAGATAGAGGGGGATAAGCGAAGGGCCTCGCGCGATGGCTGCAGGCAGGCTGAGCGGGCGCGGCGCGATGGCCGCGCTACGGCCGGTAAGTTTCTAATGACGTCATCACTCCAAATTTTTCGGACATAAATTTTGAGCTATGATCTTCATATTTGGTGACAGTATTAGTTTCGGCGACATCAGGATTTGTACCGAACAGAATCTTCGATTTCGCTTCGGTTCGGAAGATAGAGGGGGATAAGCGAAGGGCCCCGCGCGATGGCTGCAGGCAGGCTGAGCGGGCGCGGCGCGATGGCCGCCGCTAATGACGTCATCACTCCAAATTTTTCGGACATAAATTTTGAGCTATGATCTTCATATTTGGTGACAGTATTGGTTTCGGCGACATCAGGATTTGTACCGAACAGAATCTTCGATTTCGCTTCGGTTCGGAAGATAGAGGGGGATAAGCGAAGGGCCCCGCGCGATGGCCGCAGGCAGGCTTACCTAGAGCTGTTCGAAGTGCACGCGTCGAGCAAAATCCCGAGGGCAAAATCCTAAAAAAATTAAAGCAAATATGAATTAGAGATTATGCCTTCTCTCTTGGCTCTGTGTTGATCTGGGGGGGGAGGGTTTCAGCACTGCGGGCTGCCTGGACTCGGGCCAGGAGCCGTCCTGGAGCCGCCGTCCTGGCTGGCGGGGTCCTGGAGCCGGGGTCCTGGAGCCGGGGTCCTGGCTGGCGGGGTCCTGGAACCGTCCTGGCTGGCGAGGTGCTGGAGCCGTCCTGGCTGGCGAGGTCCTGGAGCCGTCCTGGCTGGCGAGGTGCTGGAGCCGGGGTCCTGGAGCCGTCCTGGCTGGCGAGGTCCTGGAGCCGTCCTGGCTGGCGAGGTGCTGGAGCCGGGGTCCTGCCTGGCGGGGTCCTGGAGCCTGGGTCCTGGCTGGCGGGGTCCTGGAGCACTGGGGGAGCACTGGGGCTTTCACTCACCTTTGCTTGTTGTGGTCCGTTGGAGCAGGCTGGAGGAACTGATGATCTGGAGGGCTGGGCGACGCGCTTTTATGCGAAACCTCGGCTGCCGAATTTCTTACACGTGCCTGTCCGAACTTGCGAAACCGGGGGTATGGAGGACGAAAATTGTGCGTGTCCTGGCCGGTGTGGTCAGGCCTGACCTATTAAAATGTTGCGCGACCGTCGCGAGTAGTGACAACGCGCGCACGTGGAGCCCGCGGCCGTGCGCCTCATGCGTGACCCTGACATAGGGCGGGTCGACGCACTGCTGGACCGGGGCGGAACGCTGTGCGAGTGAGAGGCATATCCGGCCAGCGCCGGCAGCCGAGCTCGCCGCTCCGGACTTGCAAAACCAGGGGTATGGGGGACGGAAAATTTTGCGTGTCCTGACCGGTGTGCTCATGCCTTCGACACGCCTAGTGACGTCTCACATGAAAAACAATAATTTTTTTTTTTTGCGCAACGCGCGCAACGCGCGCAACGGTGTGCGTCATAGCGCGCGTGGAGCCCGCGGCCACTCGCCTCATGCGCGGCCTTGACCTACGGCGGGGTCGACGCACCGCTGGAGCAGGGGCGGATCGGTGTGGGAGTGAGAGGCATATCCGGCCAGCGTCGGCAGCCGAGCTCGCCGCTCGCTCTCGCGCCTCCTACCTACAACAAAAACCAGGCGTCTCGCCGCTGCCTCTCACCAGCAGCGGTAGCTCAGTGGGCTAGGACGCGGCTCGGCAATCGCGCGCCGCAGGTTCAAATACGCCTGGAGTGTTTTTAGATATTTCAGGATGCACTTGCATCTATCCGCCTCTCACGCCTAAGCGCCTCTCTTCAACGCCGCCTCGCGTCTGCGCGGTCATAGCTGGGGGTCAGGCGGTATCGTGTTATCCCTAGCTCCTCTCCTCTGAGTCAGTACGGTAGCGAGTTTGCCAGAAACAATGAACACGGGTTAGCACTTGAGCCGTCGCGAGGCTCGGGGCCTCGTTACCGGGGCTGGGACGCGCGATGTGGCGCCGGGTAGGTAGGCAGACCAATTAGCGCCCGCGTCGAATGTGCCGCATCGCAGATCGCCGCTGGCCTCTCGGCGGCCGGGAGGTGGCGCGCTCTCTGGCGCTGTGGCGGGCGGTTCTGGAAGTTCTGGCGCGCTGGCCGCGCTGCGGCGGGCTCCGGGCGGGCCGGCTCGTATAGTGGTGGCGGGCGTGGGACCAAAGACGGCGAGTAGGTCAGTTCTCTCTCTCTGGAGCAACGCGTGCTTAATCAGCCTCCTCATATTAGATTTCTGCAGGGCGGCCGGACGATGCGCCTATCAGTGCTCCGACCGGGCCGCGGCGCGGCTACGTGCCGTGTGCCTCATAGCTGGGGGTCGGGCGGCTGCTGCGAGGGGGCTGGGAGCCCTGATTTGTTTACGGAAGTGCTGCTAATGCTAATGAAAACCGTTGTGGTGTCCCCACAATGAATACTACTTCTCTCCATTCCCTCGGCCGCGGGGGCCATGGTCGGTATAACACCTGCCATCATACACAGTGCCACCCTCACTGGGTCTCCCTCAGTCTGCACCCTCGGCCCCCGCTCGCCCCGCCCCACCCCGCCCCACCCCGCCCCACCCCAGCCTTGTCACTGCGCCGTAGTGTCGCTGCCATCATTTTACGTCGCGTTGGTCGGCATTGTGTGTCTGCACCGCGTCACAATGGGTCACATGCAGGACGTGACGGGGCGGGGTGGTTCAGACGAGGAGGGGTGGGACTGGGCGGGGTGGGGTGGGGCGGGGCGGGGCGGGGCGGGGCGGGGCACAAAGTGGGTCCCTGGCAGGCCGTGCCCATTCCATTCCTTGCCGCGCGCGGTACATATAATTAGTTCCGTTGCCCGACGGGGTGCCGGTGACGTTTATGTCGCGAGCAGGACAAACAGGGCTCTGTGGCCCCTCTTTCTCTTTCCCACCCTCTCTCTTACCCTCTCCCGCCTTCTCTCTCACACTATTTCCCTCTCTGTCTTCCCCTCCTGGCCGGTGGCCTGCATGGGCGCAGGAAGGAGCAGGAGGGGATTCAATTTCTTTTTTTCCCTCCTAGCCCCTCCCCCCCCCCCTCTCTCTCTCTCTCTCTCTCTCTCTCTCTCTCTCTCTCTCTCTCTCTCTCTCTCTCTCTCTCTCTCTCTCTCTCTCTCTCTCTTGCGGGGTGGGGCGACAGTCAGGGGGCATGCCGGTCTGAAGTGACAGCCCCGTCATCATACATCACCCCTATCAGACATGGCTGCTCGCCCGGCCAATAAAGGGTGATTAACAACTCTGCTCCAAAAACTCATGGCCGCGCTGCAGAGCGGCAGACAGGTCCGGCGACGCACCCCTTGGAATTGGAGCACACTCACGTAGTCAAGTTGCAACACACCAAAAACAAAGAAAGAAAATAGAAGAAGAAAAAAAAGAAAGGAATAAAAAAATGGAATTGGTCGACTATGAAAAGAGACGCAAATACGCATCGTTTTAATATTTTGCAAATTGTTCGCGTCTGGAACGTCAAACGCATGACGCAGGCGTCCCGCCCTGCACTGGAATGGCGATGAGCTTCCGAATAGTTTTCAGAGAATAAATTCTTAGGCGAGAAAAAAAATAATGAAATAAATGGCGCCTGTCCGGGTGGTTTGCTGCCGACCTCCGTCGCTCCGTCGTCCCGCTTTGCCTGCAGGCGCGGCCTGTTCACCCGTGAGGCAGTTAAACCGATATTATTATTTTTTCTCACTCTGAAAAAAAAACGGGGAGCTCCGTGCGCTCCACGACCACCGCCTCTGCGCATTGTTTTCCCGCCATTCTCATTTTTCAAATTTTTGCCACCGCGTCCGGTCGGCCGGAGTTGCGTTATCCATCACCTGGTCATCTTTTGTAAAAGGCCGCGCTCTTCATTTATTTTGCATTTTCATGCACACTTTTCGTTTTACTCTTCAGAGTGCGCGAGGAGTGAAAAATTGTTGCGACTTGGTTTCGCAGTGCCTTTAGTGTACATGTAACCCTTATTCCCCTCAAGTCCCCGCCACTGCTGGCCTTAAGTGGCTGTGACTTTTGACGCCAAAACGAGGGGGCAACCACTCCCCATCCTAGTGTACACGGGATTTCTACTGATTTCACAAGATTTCTTTGAGATTTTGAGAGATTTCTATGAGATTTCACACGATTTCTCTCAGATTTCATGACATTTCAGAAGATTTCAATGAGATTTCATGAGATTTCACAAGATTTCAATGAGATTTCATGAGATTTCTCAGTCATATTTCCAAGGATTTCATCGAGATTTCTGAGGATTTCATCGAGATTTCTGAGGATTTCATCGAGATTTCTGAGGATTTCATCGAGATTTCTGAGGATTTCATCGAGATTTCCGCAGGTTTGTACACTGGATTTCTCGAGTGATTGCCCCCTCGCGCCAAAATGTCGCCAATGTTTCCCACAGTGAAAAATAGCTGTAGGTTCACGGGAAAATCCTCCTCGAAAAAGAACTGTAAAATTACAATTACAAATCGTAAAAGTACAAGCACTACGAATCAACTTGAAATTCAGTTACGAGGGGAAAAAAGAGGGTTCGTAAATTTAAAAAATACATCGTTAGTCAATATTAAGATATATGTTTCACAGTGCCCCGCACCTCCTCTGGTCTTCCCGTCTCTATAGTCGTGGTTTGGTCCTGGGTCTGCGGGCAGTGGGTCGTGCCGAGCCGTGCCGAGCCGTGCCGAGCCGTGCCGAGCCGTGCCGAGCCGAGCCGAGCCGTGCCGAGCCGTGCCGAGCCGTGCCGAGCCGTGCCGAGCCGTGCCGAGCCGTGCCGAGCCGTGCCGAGCCGTGCCGAGCCGTGCCGAGCCGAGCCGTGTCGGCCATCGCACCTCAAGCTCCCCCGTGCGGTGGTAATAAATCATGGAGGAGACGGGGAGGGCACGCGTGCGCGATTCTATTTATTTTTGAGCTTTGAGGAAAGCGCTGTGCGGCGTGATGTGGCAGCCTAGGACATGGCGGCACGCCGATACACACGGGTGCGGTCAGAGAGAGAGAGAGAGAGAGAGAGAGAGAGAGAGAGAGAGAGAGAGAGAGAGAAGGGGGGGGGGAGGGTGAAAGAAACAGGTCTGCCTGCCTGCCCGTGGCCGCGACCCGCGACACTCGAGGGCAGATTTGCACGGGGGAGGGGCGGACTGCGATTACTCTCATGATGGATTATCTTCTATGCCACAACGCTCGGCGGGCGCAAGGGAAAAAAAAACCCGCTCGGTGCTATCGTCCTTTCACTGCGGCGGACATCGAATATCTTATGGCCAAAATCACACGAAAAGATGTGCATGAAGAGTGACACTTATTTCCTGCCCTTTTTTATTTCCTTCGAGCTACTCTCATGCAATTAAATTGACCCAGCTTGTTCTCAAGGCAAAAGTTCATTTTCCTTTTTTGCAATTCACGCCCATGCCGCGGGGGACGAGGGCAGCAGCAGCAGCAGCAGCAGCAGCAGCAGCAGCAGCCGTGCTGGGACGCACGGCCGCCGTCAAAGGCCTCGGCCGTTGACAATGAGTCTCTCTACTCGTTTTCACTTGACTGCAGTCGTTCAAAGGCATCATCAGGCGTCCCCGGCCCGGCCCGTATAGTAACGCCCCGCCCCGCCCCGCCCCGCGCTCCTCTCTCTCTGTCGCGGGCCCGCCACCGGGTTTCCTTAAGAAAATAGACGACTCTTTGAAATTGGATGACGACTCTTTTCTTTTTTTTTTTTCCTATTATCCCGGCTGCGGACACTGCCTCGCCCGTACTCACTTATACTTGCCCCTCTTCTTCAGGCGGCCGCGAGTCACGCCGGTTACCCCCGCCCCGCCCAGCCCCGGCCTGCGGCCCGAGCCCCGCCCCGCGGTCAGCGACCCGCGCCGCCGGGCCCATTCATTATTGGCATTTCCAGTCGCCATTTCCGATGTGTTTTCGCAACTTATTTCCCCCTCGCACCCCTGATAATCCTTTTCGCACTTGCGCTGGTATAGCGCTGCCGCACCTGCTTCGCGTTGCCCCGCGCCGCCCCGCGCCGCCCCGGCCCGCTCCGCTCCGACGCGCTGTAGCGAGGGGACCACCGCCTCGCCTGTCAACGCGTTAGCCCGTGATCCACGTCGAATCCCGGTTGAAAAAAAGTTAACTCTCAGTTCAACTGAATGTTAACATTACAAAGTTAACTTCGAAGATTGAACTTCGAGGTACACTCCCAGTCAACATTTTGTTGACTTTGTAACGAACACGTCTATAGGCAGCGGTATGTACCGTTGCGTTCCCGCGGTTTTAAATTTTGTCAAGATGCGCTGAAACCCTCGGGTAATTCACTCGATAAAATCTGTGTACACCAGTGTATACCCTAAAACAAAATCAGTAAAAAATCAGAAACAAATATAGCAAAAGTCCAAATAAAAGTCAAGAAAATCAGAAAAAAAAGCAGTTACAATTATAAAAAATCACAAAAAAAAAACAGCAGAAAAATCAGAAAAAATGGTGTGCGCTCATTGAATTTATAGCGAAGGACTCCTCGGCTAAAATTTTAAAACTATGTTAACTATACTAAGCGCTCGAGTCACTGAAATCGTGTACCGCAGTTTGTCTCGTGTGTTATCCGGAGCGCGTCCCTCTGCTGGCTCCCTCGCACGGTACGTTACACCACGAGCCGCAGATCCCATTCCTCTTTTGGTGTGATGGACGAATGTCGGCGGACCTCGCAGTTGAGATGCTGACGGATGGCCCGGCTGCTCCCAACGCGGAGCGCCAGTGCACGGTCGCGATACGCGAGCACACTCTCAAAGCTTTGGTGTTGTAAGTCGTTGAACGAGGTAAAATTTTTGAGAATTGTTCGGCTTAAGCCTTGGTTTTTGTGAAAGTATAGAATTACTTTTAATCTTATCGCCTTCTCTGGAAACGCAAGTGTGTACTTGAATGCAGTATTTCCTGCATACCTTCATGTATTCAGGAAATACTGTGTACTTATCAAGTATGCAGGAAATAGTGTGTACACTCTATATGACCATGGACTTTTATTGTTACCAGCTCCTGGACTTTTTTAAGCATGCCTAAGCCGGATACATTATTGTGTATAGTTAGTTACATTTATGAAAATTTTGTTACTAGCTAGTTACAAAATTTTCAAAATTTAACTAACTACACACAATATTTTATCCGGCTTAGGCATGCTTAAAAAAGTCCAGGAGCTGGTAACAATAAAAGTCCATGGTCATTTAGAGTGTACTAGGACAAGTATGCAGGAAATCCTGCGTACTTGGACAAGTATGCGGGAAATCCTGTGTACTTGACCAGGTACATACTAAATCTCCCCCATAAAAATGAATGGAGGTTTTAGTGTGCACCTGGTCAAGTACACAGGATTTCCTGCATACTTGTCCAAGTACCCACTATTTCCTGCATACTTGACTAAGTACACAGTATTTCCAGAATACGTGTAGGTATGCAGGAAATACCGCATTCAAGTACACACTTGCGTTTCTAGAGTTTCCAAGATCCTGCATGCATCATGCTCAAAATGAAATGTTCACTGGTAAAACTAAAGCGTAGCTGTACGAGTTGTATGCCTATCTCAAGCGTACCACACCTTACGCCTTTCTTGAAGCGTACTACTACGTTCCAAGGCAATTCCTCCATGCATTTACACTGTGAGAAAAACCGTACATCATTCAACAAAACAACGGTTTTGAATTACCAGTTTACGGTTTTCGTTACCGTACTTCTAATTTACCCTATACCGGGTACAATTTTCGAACATTTTTTTTTAATTGTACTTTGAAAAAACGGCTTAAAACTGTTGTAAAATTGTAGTTTTTCCTCACAGAGTAGTTAGGCAAAAAGGAGCGCATGAGCTCTTGTACGCTTGAAGAAGGGTGTACGGACTCGAACGCTTCAAGAAGGCGTACAACTACGTTTTCGTTTTACCAGCAGTGTATGTATTTACTGTGTAGAATTGTTGTTGCGCTGTGGGTCAGAATCCTGCTGCCGTTCGGTTTCGCGCGAGTTTAAGTTTTTGCCAATAAGCGTTCCGCCGGCTCGGGTTCCTCGAACACGCGTGTGTCATGCTTTTTGTCGCTGGTCGACCGCCGGAAGCAATACTGCTGCTGCTGGGCCTGCAGCGGCCCGGTCGCTATCAATACCTGTCATTCTCTCCGCAACACGTTGCCCCGTGTGGTCCACTGCCGGCCGCGTGTTTTGTTCGTCGTGGTGTGCAGCAACAGAGAGGAATTGTATGGCGTCGAGCAGAGCAGCCAGAAAACATAGGCGATAATAAACAGCCCGCAGCAGACTCAGTCCAGTAAAGTGGTCCACTGCATCTGCCTGCTTAGGCAATATACAGATACAGGGTGGTTTCACTTACCCCGCTCTTTGCGTAAGTATGCAACCCATTGTATTTCACCTGAGCGAGGGCAAGAGGTGGGGAGGGGAGCGACCCCCACGCAAAGAGCGGGGTAAGTGAGCCACCCTGTGAACAGGTGTTCTCAGCAGATTTGCACCCCTATACCTGCAGGTACAATATCCCCAGGGAAGTTGTGCCCCTTTGTGGAAAAAATCAAGAACAAAAATGAACAAAAAACTGGAAAAAATAAAAAGGCAGAAATGGGGAGAAAACATCAAGATTTAAATGTGAGAGATTTTCCTTGCCTTGAAAAGCCAAAAGAAAAATTTAAACAAAAACTTTAAAAAAAAAATCAAAAGTAAAAAAAAAAAAATATTGAACACATTTTGTGTAAGTGTTGCCACCATCGCTCGAAGATATCAGTGTGCTGCTCGCGAGCCACTGCAACCCTTAGGTGCGTCGGCTCCGCCCTGCTACGCCCCACCCTACCCCACCCCACCCCACCCACCCCACTCCACCCCAACCCCACCCACCCCACCCCACCCCGCCCCACCCCGCCCCGCCACTGGCAGGATGATCCACTAAGAGGCTTGCAGCTACCGCACCGCCGTAATGAGTGCCTCTAATAGTCTGGCGTGCGGCGACCTAAACTTGCTAACTCGCTTGTAGGCGTGAGAAGTCACACCGCAGTGTGAACGTGCGCCGTGGCGCCTCAAACTACATCCAAGCGGCTGCGGCTCGTTAACACTGTACCTGTCCTGTACCCAGGGGCACCAGTGGCATCGACATCGACCTGAGGCGCGTCGACATCGACCAGTGCCCGCTGCCGCCCGGCTCCACGCAGCTCAACATCTTCGCCGCCTCCGACAAGTGCAAGAAGAGGACCACCGAGGTGAGTGGTAGAGTGCAGTTGACTGAGCTTGGCAACATCCACGCTTCTGTGCTGGGCTGCTGGGGTCTGGGGTGTTGCCTAGTAGGCGGGCACAGCTTCACTCCAGTCCGCTTCACTCTTGGACGACTTGTGGCCTATCTTTCCGGCAACGCTAACTGGCCTCATCGATCCGATTTTGAATATGAAACGCTCCCTTCTACCTTCAGGTCTATCCTATGACCTGGTTCGAGTTTGTAACACTCTGTGCCCTCGGTGTGTGCGCAGTGCGCTCCCATCGCTGGCCTTGGCTTCCGCCGCGGTTCGTACCTGTGCGTCTGCAAGCCCGGCTTCTACTTCCCGGACACGCGCGGCTCACAGCGCGCCTTCAACGGCAGCCACATCGAGGAGGAGTACGAGAAACTCATCATGGTGAGTACCGCGGGGGCCGCGGGGGGCACGGGGACGCGATGAATAGCAGCGGGCCCCACGTTCGCCTCTCTGCATCTCTTTCCACGCAGTCTCTCTCTCTCTCTCACTCTCTCTCTTCCTCTCTTTCGGTTGTCCTCTTTCTCTTTGCATAGCAGCACCAGTGTGAGGCGGGTGAGAGGAGGTTATATAATTTCGCCAAGATAATCTGATATGATGTCGAGAAGAGGGGAAAAGTGGAGCCAAAAAGAAAAGTAGAAAAAAAATGGCAAACACATGCGTGCTCGCGCGGCCCTCGCCCTCGTACTTACCCCCTCCCCTACCCATTATTACTGTGTTTGTAAATTTCTTTTGCTCGGAGTATTTTTCTTTTCAAACAGCAGCAGCAGCAGCAACAGCAGTGGTAGTAGCATAGCCGTGCCCTAGCTGTGTGTATACGCCATTAATTCCATTTCCATACGTCAGCCCTTTGCAGTGAAAATGCACCTCGTCGTCGCGTGGGAAAAGGACTGGCAGACCTGCAGGGTATACGGGGTGGAGGGAGGGGGCTGACCGGGCGGGGCGGGGCGGGGCGAGGCGGGGCGGGGCGGGGCGGGGCGGGGCGGGGCGGGGCGGGGCGGGCCGGGCCGGGGCGGGCCGAGGCGGGCCGGGGCGGGGCGGGCCGGGGCGGGGCGGGGCGGGGTGGGGCGGGGTGGGGCGGGCCGGGGCGGGCCGGGCCGGATCAGAGGCCGGCCCGCTGTTGTTCAAGCACGATCCCCTCCCACACCCCACGTGCATGCGCTTGCGAAATTAACCGGCAATCAGAAGAGAAAATGAACCTTGTGTCAGACCCGAGGGGTAAATAACTCCGAATTTTGATGTACACCACTAATTCAAAATTCATGCTAATTCAAACTAATTCACGCGAATTCAAAACTAATTCACGCGAATTCAAAACGAATTCAAAACAAATTCAATCGAATTCAAAACGAATTCAAGTAAATTCACAACAAATTCACAATGATTTCAAAAGACTTCGCAAAATTGGGGATGCCCCAGAAAAAACACGCACAGCTGATCCAAATTATTCTCTCAATTACATGATTAAATAGGATTTTTACTAAATTATTGTGAATTATTTCGATTTTTCCAAATTATTGGAAATTAACTTGCAACTGCCCAAAATAATCACAATTATTTCAATTATTTTTTAAAACTTTTCAGAAACAAATTTTGCTCTGCAATTGAAAGGGTGGCGTGAAAACATGGAAAATTTTTGCGGCAGTAAACCTCCCGAAGGAGGTTGCGGTTCCCGCCAGGCACAGGGCTTTTACCCCCTGTGGCAGCCAACTGCTTCGGTGTTCCATGGGAACCGGCGCTTTGCTGACTGCGATCCTATCGCGCAATTCGACAGATTTGATCCCCGTACCACCATTGGCCTACCCCTAGAGGTACGAGCGGTGTCAAGGGCGTTAGACTTCCTGATCCCAGTTTCAGAGGCCTTACCTCAGAGGGGTACGCGGGATTCGAACCCACAACCCCGAGTGCCGACACGTAGCCAGAACAGGAAGCGACCCAACGCCCAGAGCCACCGAGCCAACGGCGGTGAGACGTGTTTAACTTCTATTTGACCTGCCATCCAGCTGCGGGCAAAGGGAACGTCAAGCGCGAAAAACACTTTCCCGAGTGGGAGTCGAACTTGGGACCACTCAGTTCGGTGTTGCGCGCTCTACCAACTGAGCCACGACGCCACGATGACTGTACAGTGCGACGGGTTCGAGTTGAATTTGCCCTGTCCTCCTGGCTGGAGGCTGCAGGATACGCGGCAAATACGGCTCGAACCCGTCGCACTGTACAGTCATCGTGGCGTCGTGGCTCAGTTGGTAGAGCGCGCAACACCGAACTGAGTGGTCCCAAGTTCGACTCCCACTCGGGAAAGTGTTTTTCGCGCTTGACATTCCCTTTGGCCGCAGCTGGATGGCAGGTCAAATACAAGTTAAACACGTCTCACCGCCGTTGGCTCGGTGGCTCTGGGCGTTGGGTCGCTTCCTGTTCTGGCTACGTGTCGGCACTCGGGGTTGTGGGTTCGAATCCCGCGTACCCCTCTGAGGTAAGGCCTCTGAAACTGGGATCAGGAAGTCTAACGCCCTTGACACCGCTCGTACCTCTAGGGGTAGGCCAATGGTGGTACGGGGATCAAATCTGTCGAATTGCGCGATAGGATCGCAGTCAGCAAAGCGCCGGTTCCCATGGAACACCGAAGCAGTTGGCTGCCACAGGGGGTAAAAGCCCTGTGCCTGGCGGGAACCGCAACCTCCTTCGGGAGGTTTACTGCCGCAAAAATTTTCCATGTTTTCACGCCACCCTTTCAATTGCAGAGCAAAATTTGCTTCTGATTTTTTTTTAATTAATTGAAATAATTGTGATTATTTTGGGCAGTTGCAAGTTAATTTCCAATAATTTGGAAAAATCGAAATAATTCACAATAATTTAGTAAAAATCCTATTTAATCATGTAATTGAGAGAATAATTTGGATCAGCTATGCGTGTTTTTTCTGAGGTCTTCCCAATAAATTCGAAGCTAATTCAAAACGAATTCAATTTAATTCAGACAAATTCAATTCAGATTTACGAAATTTGTGCACCGAATTCAGAGTTGTTTACCCCTCGGTCAGACCGCACGCCATGCAGTGTGGGGCGAGGGGTGAGGGGCGCGGAGTGCGTGGCTCGGGACTGGGCCAGGAGAGCAGACCTTCACACTTCACACTCCACCTCTGTTGTTTCTGCGGACGACCTTCTGTAAAGTAGTTGTCACTCATTTGAACATTTGTCAAGCGGGAGCAGCAGCTGCTATGAGCAGGAATATTTATTTTTTCTTATTTGATATGTGCCACGCGTGTTAGAAAAAAAAATCAACGGTGAAATGAGGGTCAGCACTTGAGCGCCGCAGGGACCAGCGGAGGAAAAAAAAAAAGGTGGTAGTGGCAGAGAGGAAGAGGGCAGAGGGCTGGACGGCCAAAGTAGCGCGCGGGAGATTTTAATTGGAGCGGACATTGAGCATCCTCCTGCGCTCTGCCCGTGACGCGCCGCTCACTCCTGGCCGCTGGCCGGGCTGTTCAGAGAGGTCTGATCAAAACCCACTCGGCCTCGTTAACCCCTATGGCAACAAGTGTTCAGGCCAGCCCCAGCCCGCCCCCACCTGCCCCCACCCGCCCCCGCCCGCCCCCGCCCGCCGCCGCCCGCCCCTGCCCAGCCCCGCCCGCCCGCCCCCGCCCGCCCCGTCACAACTGTAATTACTGTTCTCTTGCGGGCCGCTGGCGCCGCTGGGCCACGGGACAGGTATGAAAGAGGCAGGGGAGGAGAGGAGCGCCGAGTCGGGTCGGGTCTCATTGACGCGGAAGCGCCGCGCGGGAGTTACTCGAGCGAGCTAACGACGCGCGCTTGATGTCTGTGATTAATGAATGAAATGATCTGCGATGAGCAGAGAGAAGAAGAGCCTGCGAGAAGGCAAGCCTTTCATGGCTTATTTCGGTTCATTCACGTGGAGAACATGTGAGCGCAGCATAGGGATATTTCTTTTTCTCAGTAGCATACAAGTTTCCCCCCCCCCCCTTTTTTTGAAGAAAATAAAGAGAACTGATGCAGGCCTTTCGTATTCTATAGCTTTTTATCTGACTTGAGAACTCCATTGCGTTGCGCTGTACACACCCGTGGGCGTGAAATATGCGCGCGGCGGCTCCTGCGGTACTCGCACTCGCGTGGGTGACACTGAGAAGAAGTAAAGGGTGCTCGGAAGGACGCGGGGTGGGGCGGGGCGGGGCGGGGCGGGGCGGGGCGGGGCGGGGCGGGGTGGGGCGGGGCGGGTTCACCCGTACCGCATATGCACTTGGCGCGGCGCGGCGCAGCGCAGCGGAGCCGATCCAGTTTCACATCCTCCCGCCGCGCCGTCTCGCGGCCTCGCCGGCTCGCCGAGGGCCGAGGGGGCACTTGGCACTTCCCTCCCCGCAGCAGAGCGCTATCCATACAATGCACATATCGAAACTTCTTAAAGGTTATCGTTTCCTAGGGGTGCCCAATCAAAAAAGATCGTGTATAGAAATACACGTGTATTTCTTCGAAAATACAAGAAATACACAAAAATACAAGGAAATACATGAGAAATACGCTGCGAAGTGATTCATTGCTAGCCAGACAAGCCTTCGGCTTGAATGCTGAGCTCCATGTACCTATACATATATACCACGACATATATACCTCGACATATATACCTCGATATATATACCCCGACATATATACCTCGATATATATACCCCGATATACATACCTATACGTTTATATGTGCAGACTGCATGCATGTGTATATTTAAATTTTAATCTAGGATAAGTAATCATAGGAAGATACCTCTTTTAAACGAAAGGTAGAGGGGGAGGGGGCGTAAATCTATGCGCAAAACCCCAACAGAGTGCTTCGCTACGCTCAGCAGCAAAAAGTGCTTATCAAAAATACAAGAAAAATCCCGAGAAATACACGAGAAATACAAGAAATGCATGGAAAGAGTACACAGAAACACATGAGTTGGCCACCCCTCGACCGTTTCTCAGAAAGTAACATATAATCCGTTCATTTGCAAATGTCTTTTCCGATGGATTGGGGGGGTGAGCGCAAAGTAGTACTTTTTAAACCGCCTTCGAGCGTTAGCAGTGCTGTGGATTAGGCGGCGTTCAGGAATACCCTCCCTCCGTCTCTCTCGCTCCCTCCATATCCCCGTGGCACGCTTCCCTCCCCACCCGGCTCTATCTTAGCCGGCGCACCGCACTGCCCTTAGTCACGAAGGCCCTGCGAGCCTAGAGCGCCCGGACCGGGCGGGGCGGGGCGGGGCAGGGCGGGGCGGGGCGGGGCTCATGGTCGAGAGTATCCTATTTCATTGCCGGATAATTTAGACGCCCCGTTCTGGAGTCTGCGGCCGGCCCTGGACCGTGTATCTCATACCGGAATGAGAAATTGCACGACCCCCAGGAGGAATCTCTGCGGCGCGGTGTTCACGAGGCAAAAAGAGGGAGATGGAAAGAAGAAGAAGAAGAAGAGGAAACAATAAAACATGCTTCAAGCCGGAGTGCGGCGTCGGGACTCGATCCCTCATTGGACGCGCATTGGGAGCTATCGCATGCCAGTGAGAACGGGGGCTTTATTTTTGCCTCCTCTCTATTTTCTTGCGGATATACCCTTTTTTCGCCCCTGCACGAAAAAATAATAATGATATTTTTTGGTGGAGCAGGGTGAAGGGAGGTTTGCTTATTTTGTATATTCTCGGCATGGAAAATGAAGGAGCTTGTGTCGGTTCTCCGGGATAAGAATCAATGGGGAATAGGGAGATCGAGAGAGATAGCACTATCGGCATTCACTATACCGGAGTGACTTGCCGCGGCCCGGCCTATGGACTCATATCGAACGACACCTCCGTGCACTGTAATCGAAAATGTTTGTGTGACACACACGCCTGTTAGCGTGCAACATATTGGTCAAAACTTTTATATACTTTCGTCAAGAGCCTGCATATTTTTAATTCGTGGCATCATGGTGCTGGACTAATACGTTTGCCTCTACACTGTGAGAAAAACAGTGCCTCATACAACTAAACAACGGTTTTGAATTAACGGTTTACGGTTTTCGTTGCCGTACATCACTAATTTACCCTATACCGAGTGCAATTTTAGTACAATATTTTATTGTACTTCGAAATAACGGTAAAAAGTTGTGGTTAAATTGTAGTTTTTTCTCACAGTGTAGAACGCGTATGCGAGCGTAAGTGTTGGACAATTTTGGAACACGTTGCCAAGCATCTCAAAGTTTTCAGCACCGTGCTCAAAACTAGTGTGTGTCAGTTGTGCACTTTCCATGGCAGTGTAAGTGACGGCGTGGTCTGTGTAATCACCTTCATATAACGAGGCGGGCGCCGCGACGCCCGCAGTCTGCGCTCCACGAGGAGCCCAGCCTTAATGAAAACGTGGAGAAAATGGAAGCGCCATTCCTGTAGTGACACAGGGACTCAATAATGAAGCGGTCCCTCTCGAGCAACGCGGGCGGCTGTCTGGAACGGCTTCAGGCGGGCTCCAGGCGGGCTCCAGGTGGGCTCCAGGCGGGCTCCAGGCGCTTCAGCGAGCGGGCTCGAGACGTGCAAGCCAAGGGGGTATCAAAATGAAATTTTTGTGTCTTTTGAATTTTTGGTTGTATTGTTCAGATTTTGATTTGGATTTTTTTCAGAGAATTTCTGTGATCTTTTGATAAATTTCATTGTTTCAAAAATATCAGTATTTCTGATATTTTCCATTTTACTGTTCATTTAAATTTGTTCTCGATTTCTCGGATTTTTCTGTAACTTTCTTCCTATAATTTTATTTTGTTTTTTTAAAAATTTGTTTTGAATTTTTTGAATTTTTTTTTTCGGGGGCCGTTCAATGATTTTTCGAAGTGATCCCCCCTTCGTTCGGTGCAAGCGCCTGGTGGGTGGGCATACTCGCTGCATCTCCGCGTGCTGCGGGACTGCCTACCTCGCCGCCGGCGGGCGCTCTGCTGCCTATCGCGCACACTAGCAGCTCACCGTTCGGAAATAATACAACTCGGAAATTTTTGCACACCTCGTAATGCAAAAAAAAATCAGGAAAACTTTGAGAAATTCGGGAAAATTTACTGAAATTTACAAAAAAAATTGGCAAAATTAGAGCAAAAATTCACAAATATTCGAGACAAATGTACAAAAAAACACGAAAATTCACTATAAGGTTTTAAAAACCGCTAAATTGCTACACGAAAATTCAGAGTCCCCCCCCGATAACAGCTCACTGTCGCAGTAGGCGCGCGCGGGTGATTCGAACACGCGCGCGCGGCAGAGTCGCTTCCGGCACCCCCCTGCCCTGCTCCCCTGTAATTTTTCCAGCCCTCTGCTGTCTCTTTCATCTCTCCGCCGCTCGCTTTTACTTCCGGTCTCCTCCCCCCACCCCTCCCTGTGCTCCTATCCCGAGCCGAGCGCCACGCGGCAGCACCGCCCCGCGCGCCCCGCCCCCCGTTGGCGGGTAATTTCCCTGCTGTGTGGCCACCCGCATTTCAACCTCCACACCCCCTTCTTTCTCCCTCCTCCCTCCCCTCTCCCCGTTTTTCCTCCGGCCCGTACCTCCCCTCTGCCGGGCTGGTGGCTCTGCTTCGCTGCACGTAGGTTTTCATTCATTTATTCTCATATGCTCCCCTTATTTGCATACCCATCTTACTTGGCCAGAGGCCTTCGCCGCCCTACTCCCGCTCCCTGTTCTGACTCTTCCGAGCTTTGCGCCCCCCTCCCCCCTTTTCTGCCCAACCCTTTCGGTTTCCAACACGACTCTCTGGCGTCGTCCCTCGAGGGGGTAAAAGTCGGAAGTCTCGGTTCTTGCAGGCGGCGCGGCGTCGTAACTTGAAGCCATAATAGAAACTACAATTATGCTTTCAATCTCAAAACCTGCTCTATGGCTTTTTTTTTATTTTGGCTACGATTCTTGAAAGCTGAAAACACTGCATTAACGCTTTAGCTTTCCTATTTTATTTTTTGTTTTATTGTTTTTGTTACGTTCGCTATACATTACGTTTCGACGACCCGGGGGGCAGGGGATTTCTTCTTCTTCTTCTTCTTCTTCTTCTTCTTCTTCTTCTTCTTCTTCTTCTTCTTCTTCTTCTTCTCTCTCTCTCTCTCTCTCTCTCTCTCTCTCTCTCTCTCTCTCTCTCTCTCTCTCTCCCCCCCCTCTCTCTCTCTCTTGTTTTCACTGAGCGCGCTGGTGCTCCACACACATTCTGTCCTGCACAAGAAAGGCCGAGCTGTGGGTGCCAGCGCGGCAGGCAGCAGAACAGGGCCGGCCCGGCTGGGCCCAGCTCAGCCACGTACGTAATTCGGAGCCTCAACAAAACGGTGGCCGTTTGGGAAACTGCAAACAGAGCGCACAACACAGAGAGAGAGAGAAAGGAGAGAGAGAGAGAGAGAGAGAGAGAGAGAGAGAGAGAGAGAGAGAGAGAGAGAGAGTGAGTGAGATGGCCGTTCTTACAGGTTAGACAAAGGCACTGGCAGATTAAGTTGAGCAGAGAGACAGGATTCGATGCGAAAGAGAGAGAGACATGGGGGTATACGATGCGACAGCGAGAGAGACAGAGGCCTCGATGCGAGCGAGAGAATGAGAGAGGACCAACGGAACGAAAAGGGTGGGTAGAGAGGGGCGGGGCGTGGAGGGGGCGGGGTGGGGGCGGCGTAGAGCTAGAGAATGGCCGATAGCGAATACCGCGAGCTAGTAGTCGTAGAATGGGAGGCTGACTTTGGCACCTGATCCCACAATTTATATACACAGTGAGCGCCGTCAGCACGCCGGCGACAGTTATATCTGCGGGAGCTGAGCGTCGGACCGGGCCGAGCCAGCATTCCAGCCCTCTGATTCCGAGGATCGCTCTCGTGCCTCCGTCCTTGTCGCACCTATGGCGGTGGCCTGTGTTGAGGACGGCAGGGCCCCGGGCGTGCGACAAGGATTGAGACGCGAGGACCATCAGACGGCGCAGGCTGCGCAGGCCGAGGCGAGGCAAGGCGTGACATCGGCAGGGAGCCAACAGCGGGCGGGGGAGAGGGCGGCCGGACCCCGCAGGGGGGTCGGGGGAGGGGGGCCGCCAAGGACGTAACTTAATAACAGTTCTATGGTCAACATCAGCAAAACAGTGAGCCAGCCAGGCCGGGCCTCGCGGCCTATCGCTGGCTCTCTATCACTATTCGCGCGCTGCTGCTATTCAATATCTCTCTCGGCTCGGTTTGTTTGTGCGCAAGCCGTATAGCTTCCGTCTCTCTCTCTCTCTCTCTCTCTCTCTCTCTCTCTCTCTCTCTCTCTCTCTCTCTCTCTCTCTCTCTCTCCCTCTCCCTTCCTCCCCCCCTCTCTCTCCCTCCCTCTCCCTCTCTCCCACACCGGCTGCCGTAATCTGAGTGTGATGATGGGACGCACCGTGTCCCCGCGCCGATAGTTTGGATTGCACTGATGCAAATCAACTCCGCTCCCTACCCTGCAGGAGGGGCTGAGGCTGAGGCGAGGCCCGCACGCGCCCCGCGGCAGAGCACCCCGTCCCAAGCGCAGTTCGTTTTATTCCCGACGACGTGAGACGAAAGCGAAAAGAGCGACTCTCGTGAAGAGCGCGAGGAATAGGGAGAAAAGGAATAAGGGAAGTGAGAGGGAGGGAGAGAGAGAAATAAGGGAGGAGGGAGGGCGGAAGGGGGGGGGGGGTAGAGGGCAGAGAGGAGAAGAGGCGGAAGAGGGGAATTCGAGCCTGATCGCCACCTGCCGACACTCGTAAACTGGCGCGTTAAATATTGCCGCTCGCTCAGCAAGAGGAAGGAAGGCGATGAAGTGGCGCCCCGTCCCGTCCCGTCCCGTCCCGCCTCACCCCACCCCACCCCACCCCACCCCACCCCACCCCACCCCACCCCACCCCACCCCACCCCACCTGCACATCGGCTGGCTTCCAGCTGCCGCGCGGTACTCGGCAGCGCAAAGCATCCCGCTCTACTTGTCATGTGACAAGTTTATTTCCTCCGCGGAACCCCTTTGACAAGCCACCCGTATCAAACTGCAGGGGTTGCATTCAACCCGCCCTTGCATACCCTATCCCTGTACTTTCCGCCACATGTCGTGCCTGTCCTCCTGCTGCGAAGAAGCGTCGTGTTGCGCTTTCAAACGCGTCTGCAAACACTTGTTAAAAGTCTGCGATGTATTGCCTCGTAACCTACAAAGAAAACTGAGCTATTGTAGCGTCCGAAGCTTGTAGTTACAAAGAAAGTTCGCTTTGTATCACAATGGCTGCGTTTTCTTTTCTTCGTAATACGAAGCAATGCTTCGAAGACTTTTACCTGTGAAAATCCTCTCACCTGCAATAGAGCGACAATGGATTTCCAGCGCGGTGCGGACGAGAAAAATGGATCGTGCCGATGGTGGTGTCTGAAGAGCCATTGTCGCCTGAGCAACGCATTTAGGACTGTGGGTCCCCCCCTCCCCCTCCTCCCTCCTTCCCTCTCCCCTCCACCACTACGCCCATCTGCACCGCCCCTGCGAGCGAGTGGGAACCTAAGCGCTGCACTGGGCTGCCCAGACAAGTCGGCACTAGCTTCCTTGCGTCATTTTTCATGAGAGCAAACTGGCACGCTCTAGCAGATGGAGGGAGAGGGAGCGGAGAGTGAGGGCGCAGAGAGCGCAAGGAGAGTGAAATTGCGATCTGACCAGCTCGTATATAATCCCCTGCCGTTATTCCTCCCACGATCCTACGCTCTCTCCTCCTCCTCCTCCTCCTCCTCCTCCTCCTCCTCCTCCTCCTCCTCCTCCTCCTCCTCCTCCTCCTTCTTCTGTTCCTCCTCCTCCTAGTCCTCCCCCTCCTTCTCCTCCTCCTCCTCCTCCTCCTCCTCCTCCTCCTCCTCCTCCTCCTCCTCCTCCTCCTCTTCCTCTTCCTCCTCCTTCTCTTTCCCTCTCAGCCCTCCCCTCAAGCTCACAGGTGAAATTGCCTGCTCATTTTGACCGGCTACAAGTTGTGATAAAGTACTGCGGATGCGTGCCAGAATTATTGTTTTTGTTTCCTCCGCAAAAAAAAAAAAAGAAAGAATATAAAGAATGATGAGAGAAGTAGGCGTGTGTGAGTGTGTGCGTGCGTGCGTGCGTGCGGCCGCGATAGCGAGTAGGCGGAAAAGGGTATCGGGAAAGGAGGATCCGCCCCGCCCCGCCCCGCCCCGCCCCGCCCCGCCCCGCCCCGCCCCGCCCCGCCCCGCCCCGCCTTGCCACGCTGCCTCCACTCACCGTCGAGTGAAGCGTGATTTTTCGCTGATGGACGGAGCCAGTCGACGTCGAGCATGTGAATATATATGTGTGCATTCACAGCCGCCATCCGCTTCGGTAATAGACCCGCCTTCCAAAGAGGAGGGAGATGAGGGGGCGTGGGGGTGATGGGGCGGGGCGGGGCGGGGCGGGGCGGGGCGGGGCGGGGCGGGGCGGGAGATACAAAGTTCGCTCTTTAAAAGTTATAAGCTGGTCCTCTCTTTTTTTGGCTGGTGGAAAGGGGGCTCCAGGGTGAGGCAGAATATTTCGCCTGTACCCATGTTGTGGTGGGCACGGCCTCTTCATGCCATGACACAACCCTCATATTTGTTCATTACTTTCGTATATTTTAAATCGCGTCTCTTTCTCTCCCTCTTTCTCACGCGCGACTTTTTTGTTATATTTTTTTCCTGCAGCCATCATTCCCTGCCCATTCATTTTCACATTTTTATTATTTTGCGGGTCATGGGGCTATGAACCTTTCTCGTATAACTAAACTCTTCGTGTGACTGTACCGAGGGAGACTTCACTTGCAGAAATCTTGTACAGACTTCTCGTCATAACACGCTATTACAGCGTATCGCTCTGGTAGGCGAACCGAAATTCGAAAGTTTTAGCGTGCGCCCTCGGTAGCAATTTGGTATCATATAACGGGCAATTGCCTTTTCACGCCTGAACGATGTGTTCAGGCTGTGGTGAGAGCCGAGGGGTCTTTGACTTAGAATTCAAGCACATACACTGATTTATCTGATTGTTCGTGATTTTTCTTAATCTTTACTGAATGTTAAAAATTTTGTTTTCTTGAATTTGCTTGTTTTCTTTATTTTGTATTGGCGTAGTTTTCCTGTTTTTATATTTTACTGACCTTGAGGGTGTACGTTTTGGGGTATTTTTTTTCGTAAAGGACCGCTGGCTTGACCGCTAGGGTGTAAGATAGTATGAGCCATTATGGTTCTTCCGGTCTGTCCGCAGGGCGCAGAGTCCTCGTACACGCGGCCGGGTGCTTTCGAGTGCCTCAAGTGCGCTGAGGGCTGCGAGGTGTGCGAGGACAACCGGCCGTGCGTCGTGTCGCTCAACTGGGCCATGCGCACCGCCCTGCTCGTCATCGTCTGCGTCATCATCCTCTGCCTGCCCGCCGTCGTCGTCTTCACCTGGAAGTACGGCCACGTCAAGGTGAGCCCAGCCTGCCGAGGACGCTCTCTCTCTCTCTCTCTCTCTCTCTCTCTCTCTCATAATCTGGTATTGAATGTCGGCAAAACACAGGCAATAATTTTGGGTACGCAGAAATATTTGACGCTGCTGAATAAGAACCCAGTTGCCCCTTTGGTTCTAAATGGTTGCACAGTGCCGTACTCCAAATCGGTGAATAATTTGGGTGTACTCTTCGACCCCGCACTTAACTGGACGGAACACTGCATATCTGTCGTCCAAAAGGTATTTGGCGTTCTAGCACAATTACGGCGTAATTTCTCCTTCATACCACGCAATGTGAGAAAAACTCTTATCTCATCTTTAGCAATGCCTCACTTTGATTACGCATCGGTCCTGTTTACGGATATGCCAGCTTACAACAATCTCCGACTTCAAAGAGCACAAAACGCGTGTGTCAGATTTATAACGGCAGCTTCACGATACGAGCATATTACACCATACTACAGAGCAATAGATTTTAAGAAAATCGTGGAAAGGAGAGAGATCGATACAGCTGTCCTTGTGAGTAAAATTATTAAGTTCAAGTCCCCCAGCTATTTAAGAAATTCATACCAGTTTGCTTGTCTAAATAAATCATCAGGGACTAGGTCCAGCAAGTCGCGTTTACAAATACCAACTCATAGAACTCAAAAATATCATTTGTCGTTTCTTGTCCGGTCATCTCAACTGTGGAATGAATTAGCATTATATCATCATTTGCACCTGTCACCGCAGACCATCAGGAGAAAGCTACTGAATGCATAAAATCGTCATGTTGTTTGTATCCTGCACTTAATCTTTAGTTGTTACACTAGTTTTAAGTATTGTTAGTCATTAAGTATTTCTTAACATCCTGATAGAGAGCGGGTTCTCATGTAGTGGGGCTTCATAGCCCTTTTTGAGGATCCTCAATAAATTCAAATTCAAAATTCAAATTCTCTCTCTCTCTCTCTCTCTCTCTCTCTCTCTCTCTCTCTCTCTCTCTCTCTCTCTCTTTCTCTCTCACTCTCTCTCTCTCTCTCTCTCTCTCTCTCTCTCTCTCTCTCTCTCTCTCTCTGCTCTCTCTCTCTCTCCCTCTCTCTTTTTTGGGGGGTCGAATTTTGTGTGTGCCTGCGACGAGGTTTTAGCACCTTAACATTTGTACAATTTTACCTGTGGATCGATAAACTTAAAGGCCAATTAAGACATTGAAAAATTCGTTACATTCCTAAACCGAATAAGCGTCATTTCATTTGTCCACCGGGTCGGGTCAGACTAGACTTCCGGCGGGAGGTGATGAACTCGTTGGCGGTGCGTTTGCGATAGGCTGGTTGGCGTGCCGCCCCGGCCGGATCCGGAAATGAATGCTCTGCCCGCGAGCTGTGGCGAGGCGGGGTGGAGCGTTGGAGCGTGCAGGTCGCACTTCATTCCACTCTATTAATATGCATTACATATGGAAATGCGGAGGGACCGGCCGTGACCGGTGCTGGCCGGCTGAGATCGCGCTACTGTCAAATCTCGACCGATAGTGAAGAGCTTAATGCGAAACGACCGGTTCTTTAATTACAGTTACGTAGTTGTAGTACGCACGCATGTGCGGCTCGGTGGAAAGAACTGTCGCAATAATGTTTCGAATTTTGATTTCACCAAGATAGTAAGGGACAACAATTGCTATAATATTCTGAACGTATAAATGTTTCGCAAAGTGCGTGGTTCTTTTCACAGCCTTTCTCTCTATCTGTAAGAATTGCAGCGTTGTTTGTAATGAATCGATATGACATTCTACAAAGTAAACTGTAACAGCTTTAGCAGCCGGCCCGAGCTTGATGGCGGTATCTTCTGTCCTGTCCTTCTCTTTGTTGAAACAACTATTGTCTTATGCTCTCCAACAAATAATGCGGTGCGGCACTGTTCAGAGCCTCAAGAGCTTTGCTATTGCACCGCGAAACCAATTATGCACATTTATATGAAAAAGACGAAGATGTCATTGTTCTAATTATCAACAAAGCACCATCCCGTTATTGCGTTTCTGGTCCTTATATCCCTATATATATATATTATTTTTTTTGGGTGGGGGGGTGGATGACATGCCCGTGTTCTCTATCCCCGTCACTGCTTACGTGCTTATCCCTTTACCTTTCGGTCGTCTTCTCATTACGAGTGTCCTCAGGAACTCCCGGCTGGGCTTTAGGGACCTAAATTAAAGAGGCGGACCTAGTGGGGTGGGGCGGGACGATCGAGGGTGCGATCTCCCCGCCTTTGTTTGGCCTCAAGCAGGCGGGTCCGGGGTCCGGCACCACTCACCCCACCTCTTGCGCCCTTAACCTCAACAATCTCTCTTTCTTGTGCGCAACAATCGCAAACAATGTCGTCGCATATTATTCCCACAACAATGCGTATCCCATCGTCTTATTGTACATGAACAACTCTGCTTGTTTTCCTGCCTGAAGCCCCTGGCGAGTATGCAATGCCGCAACACTGTTCCGCATTCAAAGAAACACACGGTACGTCCTAGAACAAAATCAGAAAAAAATCAAGAAAAAATAAGAAAGGAAAAAAACTGTAAAAATCAAAGAAAATTTAAAAGAATAGAACCGTCGGTTACGCTTGAATCAATTGTGGTGGACCCCTCGAGTGATCCCGCGATGGCGCAGGGATGGGGGAAGGAGAATTTAGAGCAAAGAGTTCCATATCGTTGCACCTCCTGCAAGGGACGTCTTAGGGTGCAGTAATTGAGTTTGCTCTTCGAGGAATTTTCAGAGGGTGCACTGCGAAAAATATCTTTGTAGATTTACGATAAATTTTGTAAATCGTGATTTACGAAATATGTTGTAAATTTACGAGGGGCCCTTTTTGCTCGTGAATGAATTTCAAGCAGATATGTATTGCTTGTAATTTTACGATTTGCAATTGTAATTTCACAACTGCACTTCGTGGAAAATTTTCCCGTAACTTACGACTATTTTCCACAGTGTGTTAATTTTTGTTTTGGCTTCTTTTTCACGTGAGCACTACATCCTCTGTATGATGCCTCTCATATTCGTATATTTGCACTATGATTACGTTATGATGGGGGAAACACAGGTAAAACTAAAGTGTAACTTTAAGCTTGAATGACGTGTACAGTTACGATTGAAGAGGTTACGCTTGAAATGAAGCGTGTGAAAGAAATTTTCCCATACTTTTAGGTAGGACGAATAGGAGCGGATAGGCTTGTTAAGCTTGATTTTAAGCGTAATCTCAGCACGCTTCAAAAAGGGCGTAAGGTTACGCCCTAGTTTCACCAGTGAAGGGCAAAAATAATGGGCAATACCCTGCTTGGGTCCGAACGTGAACACCGCAATACCAAAACAGTTTCACAAAAAAGAAAAAAGGGTCGCGTTTTCTTTCCTCTCTCTCTTCTGCAGTCTGCCGCAATATTTCTTTCACGTCTTTTTCTCTTTGGGCGTCCATCATCTCATCATTCCACACGAATTACCCAACCTATTTTACGGCTACGAGCGAGCGGTTGTATCGGGCGGATCGGATACCACCCTCCTCCCCCTGTCCCTGTCACAACCCTTCCTCCCCCCCTCCCATCACTTCATCTCTCTCTCTCTCTCTCTCTCTCTCTCTCTCTCTCTCTCTCTCTCTCAGGTTGCCCTTGATCTCGGCTCACTACCTCTCTCGCCAGATCAGGCCGTCCGCTCCTATGCGATAACCGATCGGCCCCGACTAACGCGATGTAATGAGAGTGTTTAGGACGTCAGTGCGTCGAGCCGACCGGAAGTGGTGCTGGAGGCCTATAGTCAGGGAGCAGGCTGGGGGCAGGTCAGCGAGTAATGAGAAGGCGTACGAAGGGGCCCTCGCGTTCATACGTACGTGCACGCATACGAAGGCGCGCGCGCACACACACACTCACACACACACACATACACACATACACACATGCATACTCACACAGGCGCACTCACGTGCAGGACGAGCCCTCTCTCCCCTGCGCGGCTTATACGACTCGTTACCAGCGGCTCTGAGGCTGCGCGGCGCAGGGATTCTTCACTCAAAATAAATTGCAAAGCCACCTGGAAAGTAGGCAAATAGCGCGACAAAACCCCTGTATGTAGGCAACCTAGGGTGCGCCGCTCCTCTCCAGTCGTACCTTAATCCGCGCCTGGCTGAACTGCTGTTGGCGCCTCAAAGAAAAACCTCTTAACTCTTCAATTTTTCCGCTGAGATACGTTCGTTTCAACAAAAACTAAAGGGCTGGATATCTCAGACCCAGTGTATTTTACTGACATTAGGATGACGGGTCTGGATTCAGGGCGGAGCGCCGGTTTGTACCTTGAAACGAAGTTTCATGGAATTTTAACAATGCCGATTAAAACAGATCCCTGACAAATCTTTAAGACTTCTTCGTGCCTAAAAAATCAGTGAAAATCAAGGAAATTCACGGGGAAGGGGGGGGGTAGAAAAAATAATAAAAATCGTTGTAGGATTGAATTTCTAGTGAAGGAGCCCTTGGGCCCGGGTTGCACGGCCCGCGGCCGGCAGCCGGAGTTGGAGGGATCGGCCGGTGGAGTGAGCGGGTGCGAGGAGGCGGGTCAGGGTTGAGGTTCTTAATTGGCAGGGGCATTCTAAATTCCTCAGGACGAGAGAAGTAGCAGCAGCGGGGGCGGAGCTGGCGGAGCCCCCTGTTACCCCGCCGTTCCCAGCCCCGGCGGGGCTGGCCGGCGATGCTCAGGACGCGACTCAACGCTGCGCACTGGGGAATGTATTTGATTCAAATGCAAATTGAAAGGTAGGCCCTGGCTTCTCTCGGCGGCTCGCTCCCTGCGCCCCACGCCCCACCCCGCCCCACCCCGCCCCACCCCGCCCCTCCCTTTCTCGCCCTGGCTGGCCCCTGCTACAGCTCCCCCCGGGCCTGGGGCGGCGGTGGCGGCGGAGCGGTGGCCGAGGCCGAGGCTCCCTGCTAGAGCAAGGCGACCTGCTGAGCAGTTTGCCGCTAAGATCCCCAGGGCTGCCGCTGCAGCATCGAAGCCCCACACTCCGGCCCCGCCCTCGCTTTGGTGCTCCTCGTGATGCTGTCGCTGCTGCTCCATGACGGAGGGGGAAAACATGTCTGAATATTGGTATACAAATTTTGTAAAAAATTTCCAATTTTTGTGATTTTTTCCAATTTTTTGCTTAATGTTTTCCTGTTTTTCTTTTTCCTTCTGAATTTCTCTGATTTTTCCCCTATTTTTTTCTGTATTTTTTCTGAATTTTTCTGAATCACGAGCTGTACAAAAGTTTCAGATTTTGTTTCCCGCTTTTAGTCCATGACCCTCCGCCGCCCTGCCCTGGGTGCAGCGGCTCCCTTCAGCCGCCGGCCTTCACTACGACCAGGCCAGGGGCTCTGCTGGAGCCTCTGGAGCTGCCTTTCAGCAGCCGCCCGACCCTGAAGGCAGACAGAGGGGTCGTTCTCTATAATTAAGCGTACACCGATTTTTCTGATGTAATGGTTTTTCGTGACTTTCCTTGATTTTTTTGCTAATTTCTCCTGATTGTTTTTCTTTTTTAGGCAACGGAGTTGCCTTCTAAAATCGCTGGAAAACGTGCGTGTTTTGTTTCATATGGCCCCTTACGACAGAAAAAAATCTGCTGAAGGGAATTCTATGATATTAAGCATACATTTAGAATGTAATCTAGTACATTCGATTCTGAAGTCTAGTTGAAATCTGTATTGCAGAAATTTTGTAAATTTGAATTGAAATTCGAGTTTCTATGGTAATGCTCGACTCGTCAGGCAAAATGAACAGGGGAAGGGGATATTTTTTCGTGGAGGGGGTAGGCCGAGGCGAGCCAACACGGAGCGAAAGAGAAACCTCTAAAGTCTGCGTTCAAACAAAGCCAGCCTTTAGTTTCGAGCGCAAGAATGAGACAACACTACTGAAATTCGCACGTGACCACCGTACTGCCTTCTTTAAAACTACTTCAGTTTTACTGAAACTTGCCCCGGTTCTGCCAACTAAATGTGTGCCTCAAAGAATGAGTTCCAATCGTAACGTTATGAGAGCAGTGATTTTTTTCATTTTATTTGGTTGGCATGTTGTGTCAACAACGCGAAAGCAGGCCAAGCATGTCCGCCATTGCCGGTGGCTGATGTGCCCACCTCGCGACTTTAAATCATTTTTTAAAGTTATCGAAACGTTGACAAGGCGAACTGAATGCGTAAATAGTAGTTTTATACCTGCGGAAAACGGTTTGGTAAGTTTGACTTCGATCTGGTGAGCAGAATTCTTGAAATGATGTACATTTACGTGTACCATTTTGTGTAAACAACGCCTTAACTCCGCGTTTTCCCAATAGATAGCGCACCCCCGTCGCGGCCGCGGCGCGCTTGCCCGCTGGTCCTTCGCGTACCAGCGGTATTAGGTAGGGCCCCGGTTCGCCCCTTCCGTGCGCCCGGTGGAGGGGAGGTTATTGTTGTCGTTCCTTTCCGGCCGTGACCTCGCCGCCCAATTCTTGCCGTCAGAAGGAGAGCTCTCTTTTCTCCTGCTCCTGTCGATTAAATGTCGGCCGAACTTTCGGAGAGTATTCATTACTTGAAACCCGCCTTATCAATTCAAACTTAGAATTAATTAGCCACTATCTTGACTATCGTAAACTAAACAAAACCAGTCGGTTTTCTTACAGTCTTATTCAACACTCACAATATTTTATTTTAGTTATAGAAACTCCGTTGTCTACCAGGATTTCGTGAAATCGTATTTTTTTCTTCTGAAATATCTTGATTTTGCTCATTTTTTTCTGAATTTTCACTGATTTTGTTTTAGGGTGTTCACTGATTTTTTGTTTTTTAGCTAAGTGAAGCTGGCCCCACCCATAATTGTACGCGTATCCGGAGTAGTACTACTAAATAGTACTCAAATAGTACTCTCCAACTATGCCGATATTAGAAATTGTACGCCTTTTTTAAGCCTTCAAATATCGACCGCAAATTGGGTGGGGCCAGGTTCACGCTGGCCCCACCCAAAATTGTACGCATCTCGAGAATAGTACCAGGAAATAGTACTCAATTAGTACGTTCGAACCGTGCTTGTCTTTAAAATAGTACGACCTTCCGTGTACGATTTATCGCCTAACGACGTGGGTGGGGCTAGATTCACGCCGCCCCACCCATTCATCGTACAGAGCTGAGAAACATACCATCGTGACGGGCTGAATTAGTACGTTCAGATGATCACATCGTCAAAAATTGTACGACTATCCATGACACTTAAAACACCGGTCGAAAGTACCCGCTCGCCTGCAGACCGCCAGATAGGCAAACCCGCAGTACACGCCCCACCCAGAATTGTACGCATCTCGAGAATAGTACCAGGAAATAGTACTCAATTAGAACGTTTGAACCGTGCTATCGTTTAAAATAGTACGACCTTCCGTGTACGATTTATCGCCTAACGACGTGGGTGGGGCTAGATTCACGCCGCCCCACCCATTCATCGTACAGAGCTGAGAAACATACCATCGTGACGGGCTGAATTAGTACGTTCAGATGATCACATCGTCAAAAATTGTACGACTATCCATGACACTTAAAACACCGGTCGAAAGTACCCGCTCGCCTGCAGACCGCCAGATAGGCAAACCCGCAGTACACGCCCCACCCAGAATTGTACGCATCTCGAGAATAGTACCAGGAAATAGTACTCAATTAGTACGTTCGAACCGTGCTATCGTTTAAAATAGTACGACCTTCCGTGTACGATTTATCGCCTAACGACGTGGGTGGGGCTAGGTTCACGCCGCCCCACCCATTCATCGTACAGAGCTGAGAAACATACCATCGTGACGGGCTGAATTAGTACGTTCAGATGATCACATCGTCAAAAATTGTACGACTATCCATGACACTTAAAACACCGGTCGAAAGTACCCGCTCGCCTGCAGACCGCCAGATAGGCAAACCCGCAGTACACGCCCCACCCAGAATTGTACGCATCTCGAGAATAGTACCAGGAAATAGTACTCAATTAGTACGTTCGAACCGTGCTATCGTTTAAAATAGTACGACCCCCCGTGTACGATTTATCGCCTAACGACGTGGGTGGGGCTAGATTCACGCCGCCCCACCCATTCATCGTACAGAGCTGAGAAACATACCATCGTGACGGGCTGAATTAGTACGTTCAGATGATCACATCGTCAAAAATTGTACGACTATCCATGACACTTAAAACACCGGTCGAAAGTACCCGCTCGCCTGCAGACCGCCAGATAGGCAAACCCGCAGTACACGCCCCACCCAGAATTGTACGCATCTCGAGAATAGTACCAGGAAATAGTACTCAATTAGTACGTTCGAACCGTGCTATCGTTTAAAATAGTACGACCCCCCGTGTACGATTTATCGCCTAACGACGTGGGTGGGGCTAGATTCACGCCGCCCCACCCATTCATCGTACAGAGCTGAGAAACATACCATCGTGACGGGCTGAATTAGTACGTTCAGATGATCACATCGTCAAAAATTGTACGACTATCCATGAATGGGTGGGGCGGCGTGAATCTAGCCCCACCCACGTCGTTAGGCGATAAATCGTACACGGAGGGTCGTACTATTTTAAACGATAGCACGGTTCGAACGTACTAATTGAGTACTATTTCCTGGTACTATTCTCGAGATGCGTACAATTCTGGGTGGGGCGTGTACTGCGGGTTTGCCTATCTGGCGGTCTGCAGGCGAGCGGGTACTTTCGACCGGTGTTTTAAGTGTCATGGATAGTCGTACAATTTTTGACGATGTGATCATCTGAACGTACTAATTCAGCCCGTCACGATGGTATGTTTCTCAGCTCTGTACGATGAATGGGTGGGGCGGCGTGAACCTAGCCCCACCCACGTCGTTAGGCGATAAATCGTACACGGAAGGTCGTACTATTTTAAAGACAAGCACGGTTCGAACGTACTAATTGAGTACTATTTCCTGGTACTATTCTCGAGATGCGTACAATTTTGGGTGGGGCCAGCGTGAACCTGGCCCCACCCAATTTGCGGTCGATATTTGAAGGCTTAAAAAAGGCGTACAATTTCTAATATCGGCATAGTTGGAGAGTACTATTTGAGTACTATTTAGTAGTACTACTCCGGATACGCGTACATTTATGGGTGGGGCCAGCTTCACGTAGCTTTGTTTTTTTTAAGTGAAGTGCCCCTTGAGGCAGACTAGCCCGCATGCAGGAGTGCGCTTGGGTTGCCCACCTCCCGGGCGCTGACGTGCGGCGCCTGCAGTTGTGCGGGCTCGGCTCGGACCTTACCATCCGCACCCTCTCTGTCCCAGCACGTTCTTCTAAGCTTCTTTTTTCCTGTTGGACAACTGTGCCTTCTCCAAATTTGTTAAAATGTAAAGTGGGATTGGTGGTCGGTGTCCTCCATGGTGGTTAGGTTCTCTTCCGGGCCCGGTGCTGACTGGATCCACGGAGAAAAATATTATTTCCTCGGTCCAAAATTTTGGTTAATTTTTAAAGGCAATAAATCTTTTTTGGTTCCAAACGCCGATGCTTTAACCTTTCGTTATCAGAAACAAATTTTTGTTATCGGAACTGTAATTTGGTCTCTGAAATTAACGTGATATAGTTACAACAGTGAAACCAATAACAAAAACACTTTTTGTTTTCATCCTTAACCAACGCTTTCAGCGACTAAATCCGGGGTACTAATTCCTTTTCTCCGTGGAGCCGCCTGGAGTATCCGCCCCGGTGTGAGGTTTATGAGGTCCCCACGAAGAGAAGGGCGCGATGGGTCAAGCAAGAACTCGCGAAGGCAAGAAAATATTTTATTGCCTGTTTATCTGGCAACACTGTCCACGGGCAGCGGCGCGGTTCCATGTGGAGCAGTACATCGGGAGGAATTGCTTTGGTCCCCCCCCCCCCTCCGGCTGAACCAAACACACTACACTAAACACATCTTTACATTCGGCATGGCTGCGTGGCCCCCGGCCCGGCCCGGCCCGGCCCGGCCCCGCTCGGGACCTCTCTCTCTAGTTCAAACATTGGCCCAACCATAGCAGCGAGCACGCTCTGCCCGGCTCTGCCCCGAGGTGGGCACTTTGGGGCGCACGGCGTGGAGTGGCGTAGCTGCTCTGCCCTTCTGAGGCCCGAAGCGGCGAAGCAGAGAGACGGAGAGACAGAGACAGAGAGAGAGAGGGAGAGAGAGAGAGAGAGAGAGAGAGAGCGAGCGATTAGCCGGCCGCACACACGCGCCCCTGCGTCCGGCCGGACTAGGCTAGCTTTCCTTTCCGACGACCGGACCGGGTCCAGACCCGTAGGCAAGGCCGGCCGGTCTAACCTAGGCGCTCTGACCGGTGCTTTGCTGTATCGCCCCCTCCCCCCCCCCTCCCCCCCTTCCCGACCACAGAACAGCACAGAATGTGGTGTCGGTGTAGCAATTGGATTTGGGCCCCGCTGGCCGGGACCCTGGCGGCGGGCGGAGCAGAGTAGGAGTAGGAGAGCTGTCCTCCAGCATTTAGGAGTGAAACTGACTCGCCCTTGGTCGACGCGAATTACACAAGTGACCGCCCGTCCCGTCCCGTCCCGTCCCGCCTGCGCCCTGCGTGTCTCTTTAATCTCTCCCTCTATCTCTTGCTCGGCCTCTCGTTCTGCTCTCCCTCGGTGACAGGAGCCCGGCGCAGAGCAGACTCCATTCTTTCTCTTTGTTTGACAGCTCTAGCGGCTCCCACACCACTGCGTGTACGTGTGAGACAGAGAGAGAGAGAGACAGAGAGAGAGAGAGAGAGAGAGAGAGAGAGAGAGAGAGAGAGAGAGAGAGAGAGAGAGAGAGGGAGAGAGAGAGAGAGCGCCACCCCGACCCTGTGCTTCAACCCTCTTGTGACACTGCTGGCCCAGACTAACCAGAGGACTGCTGTCTGGGGCCGTAGGGGCCGCAGCCGCTTTCCAACCCCCTACTCTCCCTCTGCTCTGTCTCTCATTCCGTCTCTCTTACTCTCCTGGCCCCGGCTGACAGAGGTGTGGGTGGCCGCTGTGGGTGCAAGAGAGACAGACTCCCGGCGGCCCAGTGCGTAATGCGGGCGGGGCGGGCGGGGCTGGTCTTTTTAGACAGCTGTTTCCCGTGCCTGGGCCCGCCCGGCCCGGGTGTGCCTCCCCTAAGGCCCTTGGCTGCATTTAGTGGCCGGTCCCACTCCTATTGTAACCCATTTATCGCGTACTCGTGTTTCTGTCGTACGCTTTTGATGAAGGCGTTTATTTTTGCGTTGTTGGCAAAGCGTAATATTGCGACATTCCTACGTCTTTCTCTCGTTGTTCGCGACGGCGGCCTTGCCTTGCACCTTGTCTGACTGATGGAATGCCTCTTGTCGCAGGTGGTGCGCGCCGCCAGCCCCGTGCTGCTGCGAGTCATCGCGCTGGGGGCCTTCTTCATCTACTGCACGGTGAGTCTAGAGAAGATAAGAGCGAGAGAGCTCAACGGCTCGGAGCCGCTCAAAATGCTTTGGCGCATGAAACGCAAACCAATTTCAACGAAAATTTAAAAGAGCAAGGGGAAATGAAGAGACATTTAAGAGAGAGTCCTCGCGATTTGTGCACCAAAGTTCAGAGTAAATCAATCAAGAAAGAATCAACAAGTGCCAAAAGGTTTTAAAGTTTCGGAGAAACCAAGCAGCACAGGCAGCATCCGGCGCCACTGCTCTGTCGCACTCATCCGACACACTCGGCACCACTTGACGTTCGTCTCCTTGCTCCTCACAGCAGCGCGCTGCTCCTCTGGTTCCTCCTCCCCACCCATCTTCTCCACCTCCTCCTCCAGCCGAGGGGTGGACCACTTCGACAATTCCATGTGCACATCGGATATATTCACTGAAAATATTTCAAATATTCCACGAAAAAAAAAAATGCCACCAAATAAAATTATGTTTCACCTGTTCCAAATACTCCAAATATTCCAAAATATTTATTTAAAAAAAAAAAACTAGGGACCCCGCTGGTTTAACTTCGGTGGAGATCGGACGGAATCCTGTATTTCCCCGCTTACAAGCTGTACGGTACAGGTACGCGGTTCCACAAGAAAATTTCGCCAGCTTCCGATGTTGTGACTAGGGCTTCAGGGAGTCCAACAAAGTATGTCCTGCGCCAAGTGGTCTTATCTGAGCATCTCAACTGGTACTTTCTCGAGGCTTCAAAGGCGCAAAAAAGTATCTTGCTTACAAACTTTTTTAGCAGACACATAGGTAAAATTATGTGCGCTGAGTGAGATATTTTGGACTGTTTGGAATATTTGGAATACCATTGACATCCACTCTTATGCCAATCTACACTATAATTTGTTTTAATTATATTCTACAACAAATTCCAAATACTCTACATATTTCAGAATAAAGTCCAAAAGATAATTTAATGTAATCTATTGAAACCTAAAAGTCGAAGCAGCTCACTCGAGCTGAGCTCACCCATCGGAAATCCTGAAGGGTTTTTTAAAATTAGCAGCCCTGCCTCGGCTTTCAGTTCCGTGCTGTTGCCGGCTGTTGCTGCTGCCGCCGCTGCTTCATTCATGTCAATAACTTTTTTCCACTCACCTCCTTCCCCGCCCCGCGACTCTCTTAAAGTTGTGAGAATTTGAAGCAAACAGAAAGGGCCTCGCCTCCAGACCGTTGCACGGGGGGAGTGCAGTCGACCGTGTACTACCTTCCTGACACTGCAATAATAATCTCTAGATGATCCTGCTGACGTGTGATGCGTATTGCGCTTGCAGAACATCGTGATGTACTTCGAGCCGCATGTAGCCACCTGCACGCTCAGGCTCTGGCTGCGGGAGATCGGCTTCTCGCTCACCTACGGCGCGCTCATGCTCAAAACATGGAGGTAAGCGAACGTCTAGAACTATGCTCGAAGGGGGATAAAAATCTGAAATTATTGTACACCTTGTGATTCAGAAAAATTCAGAAAACGTCAGAGAAAATTACTAAACATTCACAAATATTCCATAAAATTCAGGAAAAATTTACAAAAATTCTAGAAAATTCTGGAAATTTCTGGAAAATTTACTAAAATTTAGCTTAAATTCACTAAAATTTAGCTTAAATTCCTGTGAAAATTTTGTGAAAATTCTCAAAAATTCTTTTTAAAGAATCCACAAAAATTCACGATCGTTCACAAAATGTGTACAAAAAAATTCAGAGTTGTTTTCCCCTCGACTATGTTTCTGGATCACTTTTCCTGCATCCCCAAATTCTTAGTTCGGACTACGTAAAAGAAAAACGTGTCTTAACCCTCTCGTTTTTTGGTTGTTGTTTTTTGGTTGGTTGTTGTTTTTTCTTCGCAGGGCGGGGAGTGTATGACAAGGTCAGGGCCTGCCGGGGCCTGCGGTAGCTGCTGCCATGTCCTCACCCCAAGAAGTGCTTTGCTCAGGCGCACCATAGAGACCGTTTTAGTTTCGGAAAACGAGGAGGAGGGTAGGGGGAGGAGGTTGTAGGGAGGTATGGGAGGGGTGAACGTACACGACACGCGGAAGCACGTAAGGGTACTTCCGGTACCTCAGGAAGCACCTGGTGGGGTGCGCCTCGCGTCTCTGGTATCACGTATACCTTGCTCGGAGTTCTCCCACGGCCCGTACCTGCTGCGCGGGGTGGTGGGGCGGGGCGGAGCGGCGTGCTAGTTCTTTACGGCAACCCACCCCACCCCACCCCACCCCGCCCCACCCCACCCCACCCCACCCCACCCCGCCTCGCCCCGCCTTGCCGCACCTCCAACGCAGTGGTGTTCCGTCACTTTCCCCTGCCGACTGTCGTTCTCTTTGTCTCGACCCTCTCTTATTTCAAACGGGGATGTCGAGCATCGCCTCCAAAGCCGCAGCATGAACTGACTGTGCACTGCACTGCCAGGTAGCCTGTCCTGGCCTGGCACGGTGATGGTGTCTCCTGGAAGGGTGGCATACCTAGCCTCGCGAAGGATAATTTCCGAGGGGTACATAGCTCCGAATTTTGATCTACACCACTAATTCAAAATTCACACTAATTCAAACTAATTCACGCGAATTCAAAACTAATTCACGCGAATTCAAAACGAATTCAAAACAAATTCAAGCGAATTTAAGGAATGACCTCAGAAAATACAAGCACATCTGATCCAAATTATTCTCTCAATTACATGATTAAATAGGAATTTTAGTAAATTATTGTGAATGATTTCTATTTATTCCAAATTATTGGAAATTAACTTGCAACTGCGCAAAATAATCACAATTATTTCAATTATTTTTTAAAACTTTTCAGAAACAAATTTTGCTCTGCAATTGAAAGGGTGGCGTGAAAACATGGAAAATTTTTGCGGCAGTAAACCTCCCGAAGGAGGTTGCGGTTCCCGCCAGGCACAGGGCTTTTACCCCCTGTGGCAGCCAACTGCTTCGGTGTTCCATGGGAACCGGCGCTTTGCTGACTGCGATCCTATCGCGCAATTCGACAGATTTGATCCCCGTACCACCGTTGGCCTACCCCTAGAGGTACGAGCGGTGTCAAGAGCGTTAGACTTCCTGAACCCAGTTTCAGAGGCCTTACCTCAGAGGGGTACGCGGGATTCGAACCCACAACCCCGAGTGCCGACACGTAGCCAGAACAGGAAGCGACCCAACGCCCAGAGCCACCGAGCCAACGGCGGTGAGACGTGTTTAACTTGTATTTGACCTGCCATCCAGCTGCGGCCAAAGGGAATGTCAAGCGCGAAAAACACTTTCCCGAGTGGGAGTCGAACTTGGGACCACTCAGTTCGGTGTTGCGCGCTCTACCAACTGAGCCACGACGCCACGATGACTGTACAGTGCGACGGGTTCGAGCCGTATTTGCCGCGTATCCTGCAGCCTCCAGCCAGGAGGACAGGGCAAATACAACTCGAACCCGTCGCACTGTACAGTCATCGTGGCGTCGTGGCTCAGTTGGTAGAGCGCGCAATGCCGAACTGAGTGGTCCGAAGTTCGACTCCTACTCGGGAAAGTGTTTTTCGCGCTTGACATTCCCTTTGGCAGCAGCTGGATGGCAGGTCAAGTAGAAATTTAACACGTCTCACCGCCGTTGGCTCGGTGGCTCTGGGCGTTGGGTCGCTTCCTGTTCTGGCTACGTGTCGGCACTCGGGGTTGTGGGTTCGAATCCCGCGTACCCCTCTGAGGTAAGGCCTCTGAAACTGGGTTCAGGAAGTCTAACGCTCTTGACACCGCTCGTACCTCTAGGGGTAGGCCAATGGTGGTACGGGGATCAAATCTGTCGAATTGCGCGATAGGATCGCAGTCAGCAAAGCGCCGGTTCCCATGGAACACCGAAGCAGTTGGCTGCCACAGGGGGTAAAAGCCCTGTGCCTGGCGGGAACCGCAACCTCCTTCGGGAGGTTTACTGCCGCAAAAATTTTCCATGTTTTCACGCCACCCTTTCAATTGCAGAGCAAAATTTGTTTCTGAAAAGTTTTAAAAAATAATTGAAATAATTGTGATTATTTTGCGCAGTTGCAAGTTAATTTCCAATAATTTGGAATAAATAGAAATCATTCACAATAATTTACTAAAAATCCCATTTAATCATGTAATTGAGAGAATAATTTGGATCAGATGTGCTTGTATTTTCTGGGGCATCCCCGAATTATAAACGAATTCAAGTAAATTCACAAAAAGATCACAATAATTAAAAAAAAAACTTTGCAATAAATTCAAAAAATTCAAAGCTAATTCAAAACGAATTCAATTCAATTTAGACAAATTCAATTCAAATTCACGCAATTTGTACTCTGAATTCAGAGTTGTTTACCCCTCGGTAATTTCCTAGCGGGTTTTGTCCAGTGCAGACCAATGCGTTCTGATTGGCTGCCGCTCCGCCGTTCTGCGTCCCTCTCGCACAGGAGGCCCACTACGCCCGCCCCGCCCCGCCCCGCCCCGCCCCGCCCCGCCCCGCCCCGCCCCGCCCCGCCCCGCCCCGCCCCGCCCCGCCCCGCCCCGCCCCGCCCCGCCCCGCCCCGCCCCGCCCCGCCCCGCCCCGCCCGGCGCCACCCCGCCAAGCTACGCTATAGCCCGTCCAGCTCATCAGACGGGGACAGGCCGAGGGGGAGGTCCAGCGGGTCCAGTCCAAGTGGTCCAAGGGTGTTCGGCCGAAGGTGGTCCGCAACCACCCCGCCGCACCCCGCAGCGGCCATCACTGTCCGCCGCACCCATTTCAACACTACACGGCCAGCCCAGTTGCTCGCAGTCAAGGGTGGCATAGCCGGCGAGCCCGGCCCGGTCCGGACCGACCCGACGAGTCTCTGCCCAGTCCAAAGTTACAATTACAGTCTGCTCCCGAGCCGAGCCTAGTCGCCTTAAGTTGCCCTGGCAACCGCCCCCTCCCCCCACCCCCCTCTCTCTCTCCTTCTCTCCTCTCTCTCCTTCTGTCCTCTCTCTCTCTCTCTCTCTCTCTCTCTCTCTCTCTCTCTCTGTCTCTGTCTCTGTCTCTGTCTCTGTCTCTGTCTATCTCTCTCTTCGGCCGCTCACAAAACAAATAAACTGACGGGACGGGGCAGAACGGCGCGTGGCGGGGTGTGGCGGGGCGTTGCAGGGCGTGGCGTGGCCGGGCGGGGCGGGGCGTGGCGGGGTGGGGCGGGCCGGGGTCCACTCGTTTTAATACTACTTTTCTGTCTGGCGCGGCCGGAGCTCTCGCGTGACAGGACAGCTATTACGCCGACGCCAATCTGTGTTTGCGACTCTCTCTCTCTTCCCCTTCCTATCTTCTCCTCCTCTGCTGTGAAGTTGCCGAGCAGTGGTTGACGCTCTTTTTATTTATTTTCATTATTATTATTATATATGTATTTTTTTTTGGAGCGCGAAGACGCATACCGTCGCTGAGTCAGTATACAAACGGTCTCTACAAACTGCGATGCGGTATGTCTGGCCGGCAGGATCTCCGTCATCTTCCGCGTTCGCTCGGCCAAGGCGGTCAAGATCACGGACCTGGACCTCGTGAAGCGGGTCGGCGGCATCCTGGGCGCGTTCGGCGTGCTGCTGGCGGTGCGCACCCTGGTGGACCCGCCGCCCGTCATCGTGGGCAGGACGGCGGACGACCTCAAGGCCTTCCTCTGCCGCACCGACTGGTGGGACCACTGCTTCACCACGCGTGAGTACAAGGAGGCCGGAGGGGGAAACAACTCGGAATTTCAGTTTGTCAACTGAGTGAATTTTTGCTTGATTGTTTTCCCTAGAATTCTGTGAATTTTTGTGAATTTTCCTAGTGTTTATTAAGTTTTCCGAATTTCGCTAAAATTTTCTGAATTTTGAAGTTTGCAATAAAAATATCATCGTTGTTTTCGTCCTCGCGGAGGCCATACTGAGAAAAAAATATAGAACTGAAGATGTTAATAATGAGTCGAGGGATATTCCCACCACCATAAAAAAAGGACGTAGCTTGTTTAATATTGCCTTTCGCTGTTGAACACTCTAAACTTCTTACTAAGAAACCTCACTGTATTACAAAGGATTTTGTGCAGTCGTATTTTACAAAGAAAAAAATCTTTGTAATACAAAGAAAGACCTTTGTAATATACAAAGAATTTTCTTTTGTAATACAAGGAAATTTCCTGTATCCTACGACAGCACAAAATTCTTAGTATTACAAGGGGTCTATACAAAGAAATTCTATGTAAAAAGTTTAGAGTGAAGTTCTGGTGGCAGCCAGCTTAGAGGTAAAGTATTAGTGGAAAAGTCGTGTGACGAGACAAAACTGAGCAAATCAAAATTTTACGTTTCTGCGCGATTCATAGTAAAATCCGTGCGTCGTTCGTTGTCGGAGCAGATATCTAAAATGGAACATCCACCCGTTTTGGCGCGCGCCTCTCGCGCTCCTGCCGTTTGCCGCGCGCCGCCTGAAGCAGCGAATATCGCCGCAGGCATTAATTTCTCGAACTAATATCGTAACCATCGTGTGCTGCTGGCGGGGGCGTGTGCCGGGCCGGGCCGGGCCGCACCGGGCGCTTCTGAAGGCTGTAATTGGAGCACATCCCGTACCGCCCCGCACGGAGCGGCCCGCTTGCGCCGCTTGCGGTGTATACTGACTGCGGCTGTGTGCGAATGATGTATACACGCCTCGAACGCCTGCCCTAGTCTTTCTGTCTCGGCTCGCGCGAACACCCTGTGTGCGTCATGGTAGAGCACATTTGCGTCTTGTGTGCGTCATGGTAAAGCACATTTGCGTCGCAACTAGTTGCGCTGCTCCGCGTGCTCCCGCACCGCACCGCACCGGGTCATGTTTGATCGGCACGCGGAGGCGGAGCGGAAGGGGGCAAGCGTTCTAAAACAAGAGTAGTCATTACCACCATCCCCCCGGCGTGTCTGCTATACTCCCCTCACTCACCATCGCTCTCTCTCTCTCTCTCTCTCTCTCTCTCTCTCTCTCTCTCTCTCTCTCTCTCTCTCTCTCTCTCTCTCTCTCTCTCTGTCTCTCTCTGTCTCTCTCCCTCCCTCCGTCCCCTCCCTCCCTCTCACTCTCTTCCTCGCTCCATGACTCTCCCTCTCCCTCACTCTCTTTCTCTCGCTCTAGCTCGCTCTCGCTCCAGTCCTGTCGCGGTGTGGCAAGGCCCCTCTGCGGGATGAGCTCCATCAGCAGAGCATACACCACACCGTGCCGACTGGAGCGATTACACACTCACGGGGCAAACACCCGCCGCGCTATGTAAGCCCCCTCCCCCGCTGGGGAGTGAGAGAGTGAGTGGCAAACATTACTCATGTCTTGGATTTTTCACTCATTTCCACAGAGTTGCTCACCCCATACCTCTCGCCCCACCCACACTGTTAAAAATAGTCGTGAAATTACGACATTTTCGAGAACAATAATGTCGTTTTTAGCTCGCCCTTTTGCTTTGAAAAAGCTTTAGAGCGGGCTTATGCAATCGATACTGTGTCTGTCGGTCTGTCTGTCTGTCTGTCTGTCTGTCTGTCTGTCTGTCTGTCTGTCTGTCTGTCTGTCTGTCTGTCTGTCTGTCTGTCTGTCTGTCTGTCTGTCTGTCTGTGCCACTAGATGGAATTGAGCTAGTTAAACAACACTTTCTAGTTACGACTTTTGTCGTTAGTGAACGACGAATTGATCGTAAATTATTGTTGCGAGACATTTCGTTTTAAAAGGAATTAAGTCGTAAATTTTCGACTTCGATCCTAAATTTACGACTTATCGCAAGTTTCTAGGACAGAATTTCAAACAGGTAAAACTTCATTCGTAATACGACTTCAGTCGTAAATTTACAACTTCGGTCGTAAATGTAGGACTTTCATCGTAGAGGACGATTTTGATCGTTCGTATACGACACAAATTGTAAATAAACGACTAAAATTGCCACGTTTTCCGAAATTTTTGAGCCTTCAGTGCTAGAAAGGTTTACGACCATGTCATAGGTGATTGCTATTATTTTATCGTTACTTTACGACCAAATCGTTTCAGAATGACTCCGAGTCGCTATTAACATTTGCGACTTAGTCGCCGTTTCGAGGGCGCGCGCGCGCGCGCGTGTGTGTGTGTGTGTGTTTGTGTGTGTATGTGTGTGTGTGTGTGTGTGTAAGTATGTGTGTGCAATGTCATTTTCTATTTTAGCCGCTGATGCGTGTAGCCTCTGCAGCCCCGCCCCCGCCCCGCCCCCGCCCCGCCCCACACCCCGCACGCAACGACAGGCCCTGCAGCATCATTAAGGTCATGCAGGCTTCCACTCCGTCATTACTTCTTCTCGACTCTCTCCCCCATCCCCATTTTGCCCTTGTGAAGTAGACCGGACCCACACTGCCAACGCACACGCATAGACTTACTTTAAGAAACATCTTAAAGTGACTGTAGGAATAAGCTTAGCATGTACGTTCTAAAAGTACACAGACAGACAGATAGAAACACAGACACACAGACACACACACTCACACACACGTACCCAGACTCCTATTTCACAAAAAAAAAAAAACATAAACAAAAACATACCCGTAACCCCTGGTACCAACACCTCTTGCATCAACGGCCAAAGTACCACTATCCTTTTCTGCCTGATAACAGCGCCCTCTGGCAGGTATATGCCTGGTACAATGTATGTAATAAGTAAGACCGTAGAGGACTCTTATCTCTCAGAAAATACCCTGGTACCGGCAAAAATCTACCCGTAACCCATTTGCCCTCCTGTTCGCCACATTTGCAGTTTGTAGCGACGGGGTTGTGCCATGTCCTCTAACCGCCCCGCCCCTCATGTCACGTGACTAACCGCCACACACACTCTTCTCCCACTCCGTCTCTCTCTCTCTCTCTCTCTCTCTCTCTCTCTCTCTCTCTCTCTCTCTCTCCCTCTCTCTCCCTCCCTCCCTCCCTCCCTCTCTCTCTCTCTCTCTCTCTCTCTCTCTCTCTCTCTCTCTCTCTCTCTCTCTCTCTCTCTCTCTCTCTCTCTCTCTCTCTCCCTCTCTCTCCCTCTCACTCACATTCCAGGTTGCACCCGGCTGCTCGGGGCGGGGGCGTCTGATTTACAACTCCATACATGCCTTCTGTCGGGACGTAATGGCCGCAAAAAGTGTTGATTTATAAGTTAATATCCCCTGCGCGATACAAAGTCGCTACCGCCGGGCCGGGCCGAGCCGGGCCGCGGGGACGAGGGCGTTTATCCCTCTTCGAGTGAGACAGTGCAGCGAGGACCTCGCGCCCACTCCCTGCAAATATGTTGGGGAAGTGCAATGGAGCACAGTGAAGCACAGTTAGCACCGTAAGGCTACGTTACGGTCTGACCGTACTTACGGGGAAACTACGGTACGGACCGTACTGTTAAAGTTCTGCGAAGTATTTGCTTTGCAGGGCTACAAAGCATTTGCTTCGTAACTTACAAAGAAAACACACACTTTGTAGGCTGCAAAGAATTTCTTTGCAGTCTGCGAAGCATGTGCTTTGTAGCTTACGAAGTATCCTTTTTTCTTTGTAAGTTACGAAGCAAATACTTTGCAGATTACGAAGAGTGAGAATACTTTTGCAGAACTTTAAAAGTGCGTAGGCATACCATAACCCCCTTATAGTATTTTAACAGTGTGTGGGTGAGAGGGAAGTGAGTAGAAACGGGGAGAGGTCTCGGAGATGAGAGGCAGCACAGCTGGGACAGGTTTTGGAGGGCGCAATATAAGGATCATACCCCGCCCGGCCCGCGCCAAACAAAAATCCTTGTGTACAGAGCAGCGAGGGGCGGGGGGCGGGCCGGGAGAATGTCTTTAAAACAATGATGTGCCTCGCCGGGCCTCGCCTCGTGAAAGAGACGGCAGACTCCCGAATGGATAGGGGAGCAAGAAAGAGGCAGTAGGCTCATCCAGCGTCGTATAGCAACGACGAGCCCGCCGCGGTGGGTGCAGGGGGCCACTGTGAAAAATATCCTCGTAAATTTACGACATATTTTGTAAATCAAAATTACAAAAAATGTCGTAAATTTACGACAGCCCATTCTTGCTCGTCGGTCAATTCGAAGTCGATAGGGAGTGCTTGTAAATTTACAATTCCAAATTGTAATTTTACGACTTTTATCATGGAAAATTTTCCCGTAACCCTTACGAGTATTTTTCACAATGGCTGGGGAAGGGGTGCTGCCCGGAGTGGGCGCGGGGGGATGGGGGGGCACCTCCGCGGGTCGAGGGGTATCTGACTCTTAAAATTGGTGTACACTGATTGGAGGGTTGTATATTGTGATTGGCAGGAAATTTCGACCAAACTTGAAAGAAATCAAACACTTTTTGGCACCAATTCGATATTTTGCAATTTCAAGAGGTGCTTACAATAGATTTTTGTCGAAAAATTATGTGACTGGATAGTAATTGGAAACTGACTGGAGCTCAGGGTGTACACTGATTGGAGAGAGTGAGGTACCCCTCGCCGCGGGTCCTTCTGGAGCAATGAGATTATTCTCAGCATTTGTACGCCAGCGTACAGAAAGGCCTAGGCGATCTGTATATACTCATGGGTACGAGGCCAGTACTATGGCCTAGGCTAGGCAGGCATCCTGTACCCGGGGTTACAAATATCGCCTGGGCGTCCTGCACCCTGGGGCCTGGGGGTACAAATTGCCGGGGCTTACATATACATAGCCGGTCACTTTTCGCCTTTCGCCCGCCTTCCGCCTCCACCCCGTTCCTCGGCGGCACGACTGTGGTGATGAGGGTCTCGGGGAGGTCCAGGTCGAACAGAAACAGGCTGGCGCATGGCGCAGCGGGGCGCGCAGCAGGAGAAGGGGCGAGGCTCAAGGAAACACTCTGGCATGTATAGCCTCTGTGAGGGCTGCGCCGGGCTGCGCGGCCCCTGGCGCCTAGCCGCCCTCCCTGCTGGCGCCGGCCGGTGGGCCGAGGGACTTTCCCGAGGGAGAGGAGGGTGTTACAGGTGCGGACATGAGCTCAGTGTGCCTGGCTGACAGGCCCGCCCCGCCCCGCCCCGCCCCGCCTCGCCCCGCCCCGCCCCGCCCCGCCTCGCCCCGCCTCGCCCCGCCCCGCCCCGCCCCGCCTCGCCCCGCCCCACCCCACCCCGCCCTGCTGCGGCCGCAAGGCACCCGCTGCGCAACGCGAATGGCCGTCCCACCTGGATGAGGCCCCTCTTGTGATGTTCACCCGCCGCACCCCATGCCCCGCCCAGCCCCGCCCCGCCCCGCCCCGCCCTGCTACATTAAGGTGAATACGCCCAGCGCCCGGATTACAAAATCTGCCCCTATCCCCCCTTCCCCCCCCCCTTCGTCCCTGCCTCCCATTCCCCCGTGCTGCTCCTTGAGCGCCCCCGGCAGCGCTAGGGGTGAGGGTAAGGGAGGGGGTAAAGGGACAGCAGGGGCAGAGCAATAGGGGCCGGAGGGGGGGGGGGGAGCGGGTCTCTCTGCAGTAATCAGCACCGGTAAGGTTGTAGCGCGCCGGTCGTGCTAGTGTGTCACGGGGACTTGTTACCTCCCTGGCTCCCGCCGCCCAGCACCCGCCTCGTGGTACCAGCGCCGCTGGTCTTGTCTGGTTTGCCGCTAGATTTAGCTTTCCCCACTTCTCTCCCTTCACCCTCTCGTGCTTGCTGAACTTCCGCGCCGCCAACCTCTGCCGGTCCGGTCCGGAACCAGTGATGGCGATGGGATGGGGTTAGCCTCGTAGTGGTGGAGGAGCGAGGGAACCTCTTGGGGGGGAGCACCCTCAAGGCTCAAGGGGTACCTCCGGTGTGAGCAGGGGGGGGCAGGGGGGGGGGCATGTCACCCTCTTAACAAAGTGCCGTGCCGGCGACGACATCTAGTAGCGCTACACTACACAGCAATCTTAAGTGTTCAACTGACACACACTATCGAAAGTATTCAACACAGTATTCAGCAATTTTACTTGCGTAGGTCAATCAGAGCCCAAGAAATAGTTCAACAGAGGTGTTCAACACTTAAGTCTATTCTTTTGTTCTTTTTTTTAAAAATCTTATTTTGTTGAACACTATATGTTCGTCTCCTGTAAGTGTGTAGAGTATACTGCGTGCAAATACCACTTGATTTTTTTTATTTTTATTTTTAAATTTATTTTTACTATTGCAGTCGAGGTTGCGTTTCTGGCGTGGGGCGTTCGCCTGTGCATCGTCGTGCGCAAGGCGCCCTCCGAGTTCAACGAGAGCCGCTTCATCTCCATGGCCATCTACAACGAGTTCCTCCTCTCCGTCTTCCTCAACGTCTCCATGTAAGTGCGCGCCCCACCTTAACCCGCCCCAGCCCGCCACAACTTCCAAAGCCCGGCCCCGCCCCTCCGCAAGGAGCGACCGTAATTGTAAAAGGGGCTGTTGGCTTGCTGGTTGTTAGCACCGGGTAGACTGTACCAGCAGGACGCGCGAGGCGTGGCGCGGCGCGGAGCAGACGACACTGCGACAAGGCAGCAGGAGGAGGGCGTGTTTTCCTTGTTTTCTTTCTTTTTCTTTCTTTTTTTTCTTCTTTTTTTTTCCTTTTTCATTTTTAATGTAGCAGGCCTTTGCGTCGCCAATTATCTTCCTTACTTACTTTTTTGTAAAGAAGGAAAGATGTGAAACTTGGTGAATTGTTGTTTGTTCCAGGTTGTTCTTACAGTCTCCGGCTAATCCGGATTTGCTGTTCGTCATCTTCTTCTGCCACACTCAGCTCACCATCACCCTTCTGCTGGGACTCATTTTCGGCAGCAAGGTGAGTCCCTATATGGGTGTGGAGAGAGGTGAGGGGGGGGGGGCAGAGCGGTGGAGGAAAGTGAGCCGGTCCGACGACGGCTGGCTGGCTGACAGGCGGGTTCAGTCGTCGAAGTACATGAAGAGACATCTGTCTGCTCTCTGCTCCCCCCCTCTCTCCCTCTCTTACTTTTGCTCACTCCACAATGAAGTCCTCCAAGTTTTGTCGAAGGCGTCAGAGAGGCGCTCTCGTGCCGCTGGGCTGGGGCTGGGCGCGGCCCATTGTATAGCTCGGCCTCGCCAACTTTTACTCGAGCTCCATGGCCATGGTGAAGTGGTGCACGGAAGTGTGGGCTGGGCAGTAAGGATGGCGTGTGCCTTTCTGCCTTGAGGAACGGCGTTGCAGATGAAACGCAAGGGGCGGAATGATTTTGTAGTTTTTTTCCGAGGGGTCCATCACTCGGTTTAGCAGTGTACACACGATTACTGATTACCGATTACTTACAGTTCTCGGTAAGTTTTTTGAAGAAACGTTCACATTTTTGTAGATTGTTGCATACTTCAATGAGGGAAAACTCAAAACAGCACAAAAACGACGAAAAGAAGAGTTTTGGGAATAATATTACCAGTGTAGTTATCGGAGGACGCGTGTACACAGGATTACCAGAGTGGTGGACCCCTCGGTTTTTTCTCATCCAGTAAAGTGGCACTTAAAAATTTGCTGCCCCATTATTGCATTTTAGCGTTGGCCTCTGTACCCGCGGCGCGGCGCGCCCGCCGTCCGCTGGGTAGGCAACCCAACGCACAGGGGGAACCCGCTGCTGCCGCGCTCCCGGGCGCTCCGCCCCGCCCATTGTGCCCGCCTGCCCGAGGGGTCCTTCACTTGGAAAACATCAGTGTACACCCTAAAAAAAATCACTAAAAAATCAAAATTCAGAAAAAAAAATCAAAAGTATCAAGAAAAATCAAGAAAATAATCAAAAAATAAATCAAGGAAAATAATATCAAGGAAAATAATATCAAGGAAAATAATATCAAGGAAAATCAAGAAAAAAGCAGAACAAAATCAAGGAAAATCGAGAATAACTAGAAATCGGTGTACGCTTGAATTTATAGTGAAGGACCCCTCTCAGCTGCCCTCGGGAAGTTTGAAGTACACTGAGAAAAATGTTTTGTTGCACCATCAAAATTTTGATACCCATAATCAAATTTTGTTCGGTCGGTCCCGGTTAGTAATAGGCATCAAAATTTTAGTTGCTGTAACCGAAATTTTGGTTGCCCTAACCAAAGGTTTAGTTGCTGTGACTAAAAGTTTGATGCCCATGACCAAACGGAATCGATCGAACAATTTTTTATGGCTGCAATGAAACATTTCTCTCAGTGTAGATCGGTTCTGGGGTAGCCTTAATTCCAATGGGACTTATTCACTTCAAGCCGTGTTAATTTATTTGATGTTCGCGGGCGAACACAACACTTTAGATCCTGAAGATACGAACCCCGAGGCCGGGGCCAGGGGTGACGAGGGGTACCTCACTCTTTTTATGGTTGTACACTGACTGGAGGGTTGCAATATGATTGGAAGGAAAATTTGACCAAACTTTTTAAAAAAGCTATAAATTTTGGGCACCAATTCGATATTTTGCAATTTGAAGAAGCTTCAAATGGATTTATGTCGAAAACTTAAGTGATTGGATAATGATTGGCAAATGATTGGAAGTCATGGTTTACACGGATTGAAGAAGGTGAGGTACCCCTCGGGGGGGTGATCTGGCTGGGAGAATAACTCTCGTAGCCACGTGTCTGTCTGCCTAGGTGACCTGCGAAAGGCAGAGGCCGCATGTCCGTGGCCCTGTTCATGCCCGCCCCGCCCCAGCGCCGTAGCGCCGCCCGCCCTGCGCCTTTTCAGACTTGGTCAGACTTGGGTTTTCTCTTCGCTAACCCAATCCCGGAGCACCCTTGCCGCATCGCGGTGCCCCCAGCCGCGCCCGGCCGGGCCCCGCCTGGCCCTTGCAAGTTTCGAGACGGAATCTTGTTAACCTCGTTGGCGAACGCGAAATTTTGGGCGCGTTGTGCCGCCTGCCTGGCCCGCTGGCAGTCGCAATTATTATTTTATCTCGGTACAGTTGCGGGGGCAGCCCCTCAGTGGGGCCTCGCTGGCCTCCGGCCTCGGGCGTGGCGGCGTGCGGCGTGCGGCGTTGCGGCCAACCTTCATTTTGTTAGCCGAGTTCAAAATGGTTCCTCAGGATCCATCTTTTATTTTATACGCTATAATCTGCGTTCAAGTTGCCATTGCGACTCTGAAACGAACTCTTGAGAGGGGTTTTCGCCTCTGAACCCTTTGGCTGCGTTATCTGCCTCGCTGCACCCTCAGGGGGTTGGGGAGGGTTGTTGTTGCGCCTCGCCGAGGACGCGTAGCAGCTCTGCAGGGGCTAGGCAGCAGGCTGATTCCGAAGATCGCTCTCGCGCCTCCGTCCTTGTCGCACTCATGGGGCCTTGCCACCCTCAACATAGGGCACTGCCATGAGTGCGACGAGGATGGAGGTACAAGAGCGATCTTCGGAATCAGACGGCAGGGCAGCACGCCACGGGTCGACCGAGCCGCCGTGCGGAGCCTGGCGGAGCCGAAGCTAAGCGACAGCCTGACCGGTTTACGATTCGCACCTGTTGCGTCGGGGTTGGGGTAGGTGGAGGGAGGAGGGACCGCGCGTAGCGCAGCGAGACCGGCCCGGGCCCGGGGATGGGAATAAATACGGGTCCGTTTGCGCGCGCACAGCGGAGCGATTCCGGTGCGCTCACTCATCAGCCCACTCCTTGAGTGCGAGAGAGAAAAAGCCGAGGGGTCGACCACTTCAAATTTTAATGTACATGGAATATATTCCACTTGGAATATTTGGAATATTTGGAATATTTGGAATATTTTTTTTGAATATGTGGAATATTTTGGGAATATCGCGAATATGTTGGAATATTTGTAATAGTTTTGGAAATATTTAATCTATTATTTCATTTTTCTGTGCAATGGAAAGGGTGGCGTGAAAACATGGAAAATTTTTGCGGCAGTAAACCTCCCGAAGGAGGTTGCGGTTCCCGCCAGGCACAGGGCTTTAACCCCCTGTGGCAGCCAACTGCTTCGGTGTTCCATGGGAACCGGCGCTTTGCTGACTGCGATCCTATCGCGCAATTCGACAGATTTGATCCCCGTACCACCATTGGCCTACCCCTAGAGGTACGAGCGGTGTCAAGGGCGTTAGACTTCCTGATCCCAGTTTCAGAGGCCTTACCTCAGAGGGGTACGCGGGATTCGAACCCACAACCCCGAGTGCCGACACGTAGCCAGAACAGGAAGCGACCCAACGCCCAGAGCCACCGAGCCAACGGCGGTGAGACGTGTTTAACTTCTATTTGACCTGCCATCCAGCTGCGGCCAAAGGGAATGCCAAGCGCGAAAAACACTTTCCCGAGTGGGAGTCGAACTTGGGACCATTCGGTTCGGTGTTGCGCGCTCTACCAACTGAGCCACGACGCCACGATGACTGTACAGTGCGACGGGTTCGAGTAGTATTTGCCGTATCCTGCAGCCTCCAGCCAGGAGGACAGCGCAAATACAACTCGAACCCGTCGCACTGTACAGTCATCGTGGCGTCGTGGCTCAGTTGGTAGAGCGCGCAACACCGAACTGAGTGGTCCCAAGTTCGACTCCCACTCGGGAAAGTGTTTTTCGCGCTTGACATTCCCTTTGGCCGCAGCTGGATGGCAGGTCAAATAGAAGTTAAACACGTCTCACCGCCGTTGGCTCGGTGGCTCTGGGCGTTGGGTCGCTTCCTGTTCTGGCTACGTGTCGGCACTCGGGGTTGTGGGTTCGAATCCCGCGTACCCCTCTGAGGTAAGGCCTCTGAAACTGGGATCAGGAAGTCTAACGCCCTTGACACCGCTCGTACCTCTAGGGGTAGGCCAATGGTGGTACGGGGATCAAATCTGTCGAATTGCGCGATAGGATCGCAGTCAGCAAAGCGCCGGTTCCCATGGAACACCGAAGCAGTTGGCTGCCACAGGGGGTTAAAGCCCTGTGCCTGGCGGGAACCGCAACCTCCTTCGGGAGGTTTACTGCCGCAAAAATTTTCCATGTTTTCACGCCACCCTTTCCATTGCACAGAAAAATGAAAAAAAAAATAGATTAAATCTGTAAAGTATTGTTTGTGACCCTTTGTTTTGGATTAAATAGAATCCGGAAAATCGGAGTATGTGGAGCAGGAATATGTGGAATATTGCTGGAATATGCCTGGAATATTCGGAATATTTGGAAAACTTGGAATATTTTTTTAATATTTGGAATATTTTAGAACATCTGGAATATGTTGGAATATCTGGAATATTTTTGGAATGTTTGGAATATTATTGGAAAATTTTTCAATGTGTACATGAGATATCCAAGTGGTCGACCCCTCGGAAAAAGCGCTCTCACACCCTTGGCAGGCAGACTCCCGGAGAGCGAGAGAGACAGTGCGGCCTGCAGCTGAGTGGGCGTGGACGTTTACCTTCCTCCTCCTCTCTCGTCCAGGCATACCTGGTGTTCCGGGACCGCGGGCGGCTCGAGGAGGCGCCCTCCATGCCGAAGGCGCCCACCACCAAGTTCCTCCGCTCGACCAACTCGCACTACGCGACGCAGCCCACGCCCGCCTCCTCCAACTGCCACGCTCAGCAGAACGACGTCGGCGTCCAGGTGAGTGACCGGCGCGGCGCCCGGGGGGTGGGAAGGCGTCGAGGGGGAAACAACTCTGGATTTTCGTGTTCAGATTTTGTGAATTTTGGTAAATTTACCTGAATTTGTTTTCTGATTTTTTTTAATTTTGCTTAATTTTTGTACATTTTTCATATTTTTTTGCGGAATTCTTCTTAATTTTTCTGAATTTTTCCGAATTACGAGGTGTACAAAAATTTGAAAGTTGTTTACCCCTCGGCCGAGCGACTCCTCCCGGCTGCCGCCGCTGCAGGCTGATGAGAGTCCTCTCACTTGCCCCTCATGGCTGTATCCCATGAGTGCGACAAGGGTAGAGAGAGAGAGAGAGAGAGAGAGAGAGAGAGAGAGAGAGAGAGAGAGAGAGAGAGAGAGAGAGAGAGACACGCAACCGTGCTGTGCGGAATCATCCTGTTGACGTGAGGCGCGGGGCCTCGTTGGTCCGCAGGAGGAGTTCGCGAGGCTCAAGTCGGCGCTGGACGCGCTGCGGGACCGCAGCGTGTGCCGCGGGGACCGCATCCTGGCGGCGCGCATCGGCGCCATGCTGGAGTGCGCCGGCCCCGGGCAGCACCAGCTCAAGGAGGCCGAGGAGGACGCGGCCAAGGCCAAGGAGGACGCGGCCAAGGCCAGGGAGGACGCGGTCAAGGCCAAGGCCGCGGAGGTGAGGCACGCCGCGGCCAAGGCCTCGGCGGCGGCGGGGCGGGCCGCGGCCGGGGCCGTCTCGCCCACCGCGGCCGCCGCGCAGGCGGGGACCTCCCCGGCCGTGTCCTCGGGCGTCTCCCCGGGGCTGTCGTCCATGTCGACGCCTTGCCCAGGGTCGGTGGCGGGCCGCGTGGACGTCGCCACGTCGCCGGAGCGGGGCCTCAACTCGTCCGAGGACGAGGACGGGGACGACGATGAGGACGAGGAGGACTTTGATGATGAGGAGGAGGACGAGGAGGACGAGGGCGACGCGGACAGCCGGCGACCTGCGCCGCCCCTCACGCTCAGGGAGCTGCGCGCCGTGCGGCGCAGCTTCAAGAGGGCGGCGGCCGCGGCCGCGTCGTCCACGGCCTCCACGGCGTCGACCGGCGGCGGCTCGAGCGCCGGCAGCCCGGGCGGGCCCTGCAACGGGGAGCCGCGGCACAACCACCGCCACCACCACCACCACCATCACCACCACCACCACAACCATCCCCACCGGAAGCACCACCACAGGCACAAACAGGTGGTCCAGGCCCGGAGCAGGTCCTTCGAGGACAGCGCGGTGGCCGCGCGCCTGCCGCACGCTGCGCTGCCCCCGAGCAGGTGCTGCGAGGGGGTCGCCGACGAGGGCGGGGGCGCGGGGGCCCAGGGGAACCACTTCAGGGGCCCCTGTCGGGGACACGGACGCAGCGCCTCCTGCCCCTCCTCGGACTCTAGTCTCAACGGCGTCCTCTCGGCGCCCCTCGTCCTGGACCTGGACGACAAGAACAGGTTCACGGAGGAGGTGGCGGTCTGATATTGTCCGGGCCGGTCTGTCAGTTTCCTATACTGCTCTCTGTGATAGTGTACTTCTAACAAGGTTTAAAGTTTTCTTATTTCTATGTGAGTGCGTGTCTCAGAATGCGTGTGAATAGAGGTTGTGTTAATGGTTGAAGGCAAATGGTATTCTTTGCAGATGATAGGTCACTGTTTTCATCAGTGATTGCGGCAATTCCTGCTAAACAAACATATCAGAAAAATTCCAAATTTATCGTCATTCTATATCCAAGAGCTACTCAACAACTAAGCATATCAGAGATACTCAGAATCCATAGAACATATCGAGTTCTGTGTAAAGTAAATTAAATTCTCATTAGGCTCCAATTTACTGTAGATTGAGAATTCATTGCCCATTTCTTACCTTTAAATAAAACAAACTTCTTCTATATGTCGAATAAAATAAAATCAGTGACCACATATACTTCCAACAAATTTTAGGAAAGGCGTGCAAGTTTACCAGTGTGCCAATTGAATGGGTTTTAAGTGGCCCAAGGAAAGAGTAATAGGTAAGGAGACAAAGTACATGAACCAACTGTGATAATGCCACATAATCTAATCGTTTAGTTTTTGTGCCAAATGAGGATTTGGGAGAATTGTCTGCTTTTCCACGAAGACTTGTTACACAATGAGCCCCTGTTGCAAGGCTTCCTGGCAAAATATTTTTCTTTAAACAATTTTTCGGTGCAACCAAAACACTGCTAAAGGTCTCCATATTGATATGACATGTCGAAAAAAAGCAAGAATCTGCTATTATATTACTTTAACATGTATTTTCTACTTCCTTATATCAAACCGTTTTGATAGTTCTTAAGATTTGGATGTGAGTGGAATAGGTTTTGGACTGTATTTAAATGAACATTTTTAAATGCCTTCTAGTCTCATTATCATCTAAAATTTGTGACTGTAAAAATACTGTTGCAGAATTTTTCATTTTTTGCTGCATCATCTTCATATTTTTGTGTTTGTCATAGCCATAAATCTTGGCATTTTAAAGGCCATGGTGCAAAGCACCATTCGTGAAGTTATCATAATGTGGGTTTGTTAATCAATGTGATCAATATGGGTAGAACCATGCAAGGACAATGTTTTAACTATCAGTAAATGCAATTTCATAAAATTTAAAAAAAAGTACTGTAGGATCATATATTGAGTAAAAGTTATATCTTTGTCCATTGACTGTAGGGTATTACTATCTAATTTAATTTATAGGACCTGACACAGGGTGAATTAATTTTTGCTAAATACGATATGGATAAATTTACCTTAACTCCTTTCTAAACTTGCACTGCATATCTTGGCAAGCCTCCAGTCTCTGTTTGTTTGGTGTCCTTTGTTCATCTTTCCTTTTCTTTCCTTTTTTTTATTGTTCTGCCTTTCTGACCTCTAGACATAACTTTTACAATTGACAAGCAAACACAAAGTATTATCCTTCAGGATTTTTTTTCTTCAAAGTATTATTTTAAAATAAGCAATAAAATGTGACTGTCTCGCTGACATGCTTGAGACTGCCGAAGATGTTTTGAGTGCCATCTACGAATCTTCTGTCCTTGCTCAAAACGCACTTGTGTAAAATCTTTTGGAAATAAACCAATCTGTTGGAACTTTATTACGTCACGCTCAACCAGTTCATCACAGGCGGTATCACAAGTGCAGTAATCGTCTCATTGGTCCTGCTTGCTGACGACGCGGCGTCGAGCCCCTTCGGTCAGAGGGGATCGTCGTCTGCTCGACGAGATAGAGGAGCAAGCAGTTCGTCGCACCATGAGTACCGCCCTGAGCCCGCGGGTGTTGAAGCGGGGCGGGCTGCTATGAGGATGAGGTGCACTGATAAGGTAGGGAGAAGGTAAGGGGGAGTGAGGTGCCTTTGGAGTCCGGGTGGGGACACTGTCGCCACGACGGCAATTGAAATATGAGCTGCGAGAGTAGAAATGTCCGCAGCGCAAGGTGAGACCCCTCCGCAGCGCAGCACCTCCGCACCGCATCGCTGCTACACTTCACGGTTCTTTTCGGGGCGTTCCCCCCGGGAGGGAAGTTCCACGCCAGGAGGGGCGGTCACTAAAGAGGAAGCTCGGCAATGCGCTGGTCTGGGCCCCCGGCCCGGCTGAGTGAGTGGGGACGTCCACGCTGCTGCAGTCCTCGCCACCCCGCCCAGCCCCGCCCCACCCCACCCCACCCCACCCCACCCCACCTCGCACCGCCCCACCAAAGCACAGTCCATTAAGGCAAGATATGACGCCGAGCTCAGCCTTTAGGAGGACCGGCGCGGCGCGCGGCACGGCGGCAGACGGTACAATCTACCACAAAATGTTCCACGACGGGGCGACTTTACCTCTTAGAGCGCGCGTCCTTGGTGCGGGCGCGGGTCGGGCCGGCCGTCAGCCTCGCCGTCAGCGACCCTTTCAAACCAAGGAGAGGATTATCTTCCACGCTCCGCACCGCCGCTTTTAGGAGGGCTGATGATGATGATGATGGGACCAGGGAAATATCTTTGGCTCGTCGCATGGCTGATAAGTCGAATAGAAATGTAAAATAATGTCGGCGGGTCAACGCTTAGCGACGGAGCGAGATTCCTGGCACTCCCAAGAGAAATCGTTGGGAACGGATATCTTTTTTTAAAATGTCTTTTAAAGCAGTTTTTGAGACTTTTTTTCATTATTATTAAGGGTTGTAGTCTCCTTGAGAGAATGTCGCCTTGGCTGTGCTGCTGATCCTTCGTGGGTTCGGGTGCTGCCGGGGTGCGGAGGTGCGGGCGAGGTGGCAATATTATGGCAGTGCAGCAGTGCGAGGGCACCGGGACCGGGGCTGCTGCTCAGGTATACACCCCGTCACCCTGGGCGTAGGCGGGGGCGGGCGGTGGGACGGAGCTGACGTCAGCGAGGTACGGGACGGGGACGCAACCGAAGGGCCCTTCACTATAAATTCAAACGTGCACCAATCTTTTCAAATTTTGCTGTTTTTTCGTAATTTTTCTTCATTTGTTCTGGCTTTGTCTTCAATTTTTCAGATTTTTCTGGATTTTTTCTGCTTTTTTAACTGTTTTTTTCTGAGCGTGTACACTGATTTTTTTTTGTGAAAGGATCCCTCGAGCTCAACGCGGACCTGGCGAGCCAGGCAAGGGCTTGCCGCCACCGGCCACTGTTGCTGTGACTAATGCGAAAACCTCGTGTAGCACGGACCACCACTCGCCAAGCCACACGGGCGGGGCGGGGCGGGGCGGGGCGGGGCGGGGCGGGGCGGGGCGGGGCAGGGCGGGGCGGGGCGGGGCGGGGCGGGGCGGGGCGGGGCGGGGCGGGGTGCTCAGCCCGCGCCTGCGTGCATTGCGCGGGGTATATATGTTTCCGAAGGGCGGATATTTTCGAAAAATCATTGCACGGCCCCCCAAAAATCATTTAAAACATCGAAAAAAAAAATGAGAAACAAAAATAGGAATCAGGAAGAAAAATACAGTCAAAAAAATCGAGAACAAATGAACAAAGAACCGGGAAATTTGAAAAATAGGAGGGAAAAGATCAGAATTTATCCTAAAGCGACAGAAATTTTGCACGAAAACCAAAACACAAGAAAAATTGAAAATTCAACAAAATTTTAAAAAGTTTAAAGTCAAAGAAACCACTGCACACATTTTGTATGAGTGATGCCCTTCCTCGCCTGATTCTTTCCCGCTGGGAGCTCCGGTGGCTCCGGCAGGGTAGCCAGAGCCCCTCCTCGTCCGGAAATAAATCCAGATAAACAAGCCACTAATTTCCATGAAATTTATTCTTTTTTACTGCCGTGACTTTAACGGTCGAATTACAGCAGTTATCCGGCCGCACTGCCGCCGTGCCAGCCGCTTACAACAAAGGCGTGCGCCTCCCGCTGCGCAGCGGCTCAAGCGGCGCAAGCGGCGCAAGCCCGACGTGAGAAATTAAAGTGGCCGCGAATGCAGGGCGGGGCTGGGTGGGGTGGGGCGGGGGCGGGCGGGGCGGGCCGAGGGTTACGGTTGCGGCGTAAAGCACGGCACCGTAAAGTGGAGAATGTCATTTACACGGGAGAGGTGGGAGAGATAGCCGGGCTCGCAAGCCTTTTGACTCGTAAGCCGCGCCTGGTCTTTTACGATACGGGTCGCGCAGTGCTACATAGTCGCAGTCGCCGGGCAGGAGCGGTGCGGTGCGAGATGAGGGCGCAGCATCCTGATTCCGAACAGCGTCTCTGGTCTGGTAATGTTCTCTCTCTCTCGCTCCGTACACTGTTAAAAGCTTACGGTGGATTTCACCGTAAGTTACAGTGAAACCTGCACCACTGTAGCTTACGGTGAATATCACCGTAAGCTACGGTGAATTTCGCCGTAAGCTACGGCGGCTGGCACCGTCAGCTACGGTGAATCAGGGAAGTCACTGTAACTTGCAGCGATATTCACCGCAGCTTACGGTGCCATTCACCGTAGCTTACGGTGAAATTCACCGTAAGCTACAGTGCTGCAGGATTCGCTGTAACTTACGGTGAAATTCACCGTAAGCTTTTTACAGTGTATGGCCGTGCCCCATGAGTATGAGTGCGACAGCATATAGAGAGACAAAACCTCTGTGCAGGATCACCCTGCAGGCACGCACTCGTGGGGGTGGCCTCCTCCGCCTCCGCAGCCGCCCCCGGCCGCCCCGAGCCCGGCTCCTATATCCAAGACGGGATCATGGGAAGATCAGCGATTACTGCGTCCCGCTCAGCCTCGCCCCGCCCCACCCCACCCCGCCCCGCCCCGCCCCGCCCCGCCCCGCCCCGCCCCGCCCCGCCGCGCTCATCTGATGTACGACAGTCACTCCAGTAACTCATGTGTATGATGCGACCGAGGGAGGGGGCGGTATATGCGGCAGGGTTACTCACTCTTCTGTACTTTCAGCTCTGTCGGCTCGAAAAATTTGGTACGCAAGGTATCTCTTTTGGTCCTTTTGAAGCCTGGGGAACAACATATCGAAAGCTGTCGAAAACGTTTTTGCGAGGTCCAGTCGATGGGCATTGTGGATGTCGATGGGCCCGCGGGGTTCCTATGTTAGGCAAGTCCTTCAATTTGTTTTTCATTGCTTTTTTTTAAAGGTTAATTTTAAATTACTCAGACTTTTTTCAAGTGTCGGCTCGAATATTTTAGAATATATTTTGAGTATTTGGGATAGGTGCGACCATACTTTTGAAAATGTACGGAATATTCGAGAATATTTTTTGGAATATTTTCAACGAATTGTCCGATGTGCACATGGAATAGTCGAAGTGGTCCACCCCACCCCTCGCCTATGAGGCGAACAAACACGCACCTAAGCTAAGGCGTTGCCTAGCTGGCAGGCGCAGATACAGCATTCCCCTCTGCATGCCACTCGTGCTATACTCGCCTGAGGTAAGCTGTTCGCTGTTCGCTCACCCACCCGAGAGAGAGAGAGAGAGAGAGAGAGAGAGAGAGAGAGAGAGAGAGAGAGAGAGAGAGAGAGAGAGAGAGAGAGAGAGAGAGAGAGAGAGAGAGAGAGACAGAGAGAGAGAGAGAGAGAGAGAGAGAGAGAGAGAGAGAGACTCACGACGCGATCCGGGCCGTGCGGCGTGCGGCCGGACACTGGACACCGCGTACAGTATACACTTTCAAAGCCTCTCGGTGACTCAGGAGCACAGTGCGACCAGCGACCAGGTGCTGGTGGCGGCGGCTCACGCGGCTGACGAGTAAGCCAGTGGGAAACGGGTGAGTCAGTCATGTGGAGCGAAAGCGCGAAAACGCAACCATTGAAGCCGTGCTGCTGATAACTCGCGAGAGAGAACGAGAGAGAGAGAAAGAAACCAAAAATCAGCAGGGATGTTGTCATTCTCTTTATTCTGATCCTCTTTCCAACTCGCCTACTACTTGTTGGCGCCCCTCGGCGTGGCAGTGTCATCGCGTAGGGTCATCGTATTATCTAGGGGCGTGAATCACTGTGTTGTCGAGATGCTGCTTGGTCCGCGGGACGTCTCCGCGCCACGCCACGCCAAGCCGCAGAGCTCGCCTCGCGGAAGTGGGCGCCCGCCGCCCGCCCCTGGGTGTTATTACGGGTTTGAGAATCGGCGATCATCATCCCGACATCGCGTGCGGCGCTTCGCAGAATAAAACCAAACAGCCAGCAACAGGGAACTGATTTTATTTTATTTATTTTTTGTTACGGGGAAAAACCCCGATTTGATTTTATTATGGCAACACAATGCAATGGGATTTTCTCTCGGATTTTCCCTGCACAGTGCAAAGGGGAAAAATCACTCAGATATCGTATTTAAAATGACTTCAAATACATTTGAAGGATTTTTACCACAAATATTTTTACAGTGATTCTTCTCTCCAAAATAACTTTATTTAACATGGACAGTGGGGCCTCCTAGGTTCCATATTATGGAGGAGCGTACAGCGTACATATTAGGACGAATCGGGAAAGCTTATAATGACCCAAATGTGGTCAAGTTTTCACCCATACGCCGGCCTCTTTCCGGTCGCTGTAGCTCTTCTCCTTAGCCTAACGCTCGGACGCGCGAACCGCGTGGCTTACTTTCCGTAAAAGGTCAGTGCCACGGTCGCGAGGCGAGGCGGGGTGGGGCGGGGTGGGGCGGGGCGGGGCGGGGCGGGGCGCGGCGGGGCGCGGCCGGGCGATCCCGTTCTCGTTCACACGACGTCACAGGTGTCCCCCGCCCGGTCGCTGTTCCCAGAAGAGAGAAGGGTCCCCTTCTCTCTCGTTCGACGATGACGTGTTTGTGGCGGACTAGAAGCGCGGTTTGGTTGAGGCCTCGACGGCGACGGAGTCCAACGGGGACCCCCTTCTCCTCGGTCCCTCTCCATCTTGCCCGCTCTGCTCTCTCTGTCTCTCTCTCCCCTCCTCCTCTCTTCTCTTCTCCTCCCCTCCTCTCTCTCTCTCTCCCGACGTAGTAGATAATAAGCTCGGTGAGCGCGGAGGGCGCGGAGTGGACTGGCGGTGCAAAGACGGGCGGACGAGGCGACCACACGAGTCGAGACGAGTCAGTACGTCGGGCGAGCCCTGGCAGCGCAGACGTGTGGGAGTGCGAGTGAGAGAGGATATTAGGAGACAGAACAGAAAAATAAAGAACGGTGAAGAGAGTGTTTTTGTGGGTCCCAGACGACTGACAGCAGACGCTGCGACAGAGCTCAACGCGAGAGCGTCTCTCACTGGATACGACGACAGGCGACAAAGGTGAGTGCGGCCCCGTGCGGCCAGGCCCGCCGCCAGGGCACCGTGAGGCAAACAGCCGCTGTCGCTGCTCCTGTCCAGACCGTGTCCTTGTCCGTGTCGCTGTCATAGCTCCACTGTACTGTTTTGGACTGCCGTTGCACGTGTTCTCTGTTACGGCTAGTCTCATTCCGTGGTAGTTCTTTAGTGTCGTTACTCTGATCGCTTTCGACGCAAAACGTCACGCCGCACTTTCGGATTTGCTCCCCCATCGAACATCGCCCTTCTTCTCTGCCCCCCCCCCTCCCCAAGCCCCACCTGGCTGGTGTGGTGCTCCGCGCCGCGCCGTCGTGCTGTGCTGTAACTCGAAACTTAAGTTCCGTCCGCGACGTGCCAACTTTTGCTAGAATTCGACGAGGATGCTTTGAAAGGAGTGTTGAAACCGGCCGCGAGTCGCAATATCGAGTTACAGAGGGAGGTCTGGTCGTTCCCCCCGGAGGCTGGCTGGAGGCGGAGGCCCGGCGCGGCCCGGCCCGGCGCGGCGGCGGCTCCACGGTGGAGGCCTGCAACAACGCGGAGGCCTCATCAAGGCAATGTTTGATACCAAACCCGACGAGGGGGAGGAACTGAAGAGGGGGAGGGGGCGCTGCGGCTGGAAAACGAAAGCAAAACTCTTCTCGCAGCGCGAGGGGGAAACAACTCTGAAATTTTTGTAAACACCTCGCAATTCAGGAAAATTCAGGGAAAATCAGAAAAATTCCGCAAAACTGAGGTAAAATTCAGGCAAAAATCTAGAAAAATTCAATAAAAATTCATTTTTTTCCGAAAATTCTCAAATTCACAAAATTTGTGCACTTAAATTCGGAGTTGTCTCCCCCTCGTAGCGTCACGTAGTTGGTGCTATTGGGCTGGGAGGAGCAGGGACCGCTCCGGAGGACTGCAGGGCAGGGGTTCAGGCTGGCCTAGTGACGCTGTGCGCCTTGTCGTGGTAGAACTGCTGTAGGGTAGGTGGTAGTCCTAGTCCCCTAGGGAAAAATAAATTTCAACAAAGACGGGCCGTATTTGTTTGAAACTAATACAATGTCGAGCGAGCAGCCCAGCGCCACGCCGCCTACAATCACTTCGTGTTTGAGGTGACGCAGTGCGCACCGTTGGCGTCCCCCGTGCCCCCGTGCCGCTGCAGCCAGCGGAACAGGCAAGAGTATGGGTGCGAAGGGGTCCTGGCATCTCTCTCTCTCTTTCTCTTTCTCTTTCTCTCTCTCTCTCTCTCTCTCTTTCTCTTTCTCTTTCTCACGCTCTCGCTCTCGCTCTCGCTCTCGGTCTCGCTCTCTCACTCGCTCGCGCTATGCCCCAGCCGATTGATTCCGTACCTCTGTCCTTATCGCACTCATGGGGCACTGCCATGCCCGACATTGGGTGCGACAGGGACGGAGGCACGAGAGCGATCGCTTCTGAATCAGTCGGCGGGCAGGCAGCTCTCTGCAGTCGTTCCTACCCCTCTCTTCTCGCCCGCACGGTGACAGAGCCGCACAGGCATTCCCCGTCTCTCTCTCTCTCTCTCTCTCTCTCTCTCTCTCTCTCTCTCTCTCTCTCTCTCTCTCTCTCTCTCTTACTCCCACAGGGACCAGGGGTATGAAGAGAGCTGCCCTCCCCTCCCGCCCTCCCTTCGGCTGGAAGGGTGGTTGCTATTCGCGAACCGGTTGTGTGACTCGCGCGGAAAGTTTCCCTTTCAGGAGGTGATTGGCATCCCTGTGCTCATCGGCCATCTGTCAGCAGCCGGGCGGGGCGGGGCGGGGCGGGGCGGGGCGGGGCGGGGCGGGGCGGGGCGGGTCGCTGCAGCGGCAGCCGGGGCGGGGCGGAGGCTGAGGGTCCTCTAAAATGCCGCCACCGCGCCCCACTGCCTGCTTTCGAGTCTCGTTGTGCGCAGCGGGTCCCATCCCATCCCCGCGGGCCTGAGTAGTTTTATATTGGCCGGGGCGGGGCGGGGCGGGGTGGGGCGGGGCGGGGCGGGGCGGGGCGGGGCGGGGCGGGGCGGGGCGGGGTGGGGCGGGGCGGGGTAGGGCGGGGCGGGGCGGGGCGGGGCGGGGTGCGGTGGGTGCAGTGGAGTGCGGAAAGGGTGGGGCGTATCAGATCAGATGAAGCCAGCTCTGTCAAAGCGATCGGAGGGACTACTAGTAGCAGCATCAGTCGAGCGTCGAGCGCCGCGCAGAGTCTAGGAGGGGGCCCGGGCTGGGCGAGGCGGGGCGGGGCGGAGCGTGGCGTGGCGGGGCACCTGTGATTGCGCGCGCGCGTGTGTGTGTGCGTGTGTGTGTGCGCGCGCGCGCGCGTGCAGGGCGGAGGGGGAGGGTTGACCTGTGCGTATCTTCCCTCTGGGTCCTTCCCAAACCTCCTCTGTGCCTCGGGCAATTGCACTTGCGTCCACTACCAATGGCCGGGACGGCGGCGGGCTGCGGACCTGCTGCGGCTGCAGGCAGCCGACTGATTCAGAAGAGCGCTCTCCTCGCCCTGTCTCTCTCGCACTTAGTGGGAGCGTAGTACAGGTGCGAGAGAGACAGAGCGAGGAGAGCGATCTTCTGAATCAGTCGACAGGGGCCGTCATTTCCTATTTCTACATCCTGTTGGTTCTCACCGTACAGCAGCTCTGGGCTCTGGTGCGCTGCGGCCCGGCAGGTCGCAGGACAAGGACAGCGACAGCTCAGGGGTAGGTGTAGGGTCCAGTAGAGCAGCCCGCAGGACAAGGACAGCGACAGCTCAGGGGTAGGTGTAGGGTCCAGTAGAGCAGCCCGCAGGACAAGGACAGCGACAGCTCAGGGGTAGGTGTAGGGTCCAGTAGAGCAGCCCGCAGGACAAGGACAGCGACAGCTCAGGGGTAGGTGTAGGGTCCAGTAGAGCAGCCCGCAGGACAAGGACAGCGACAGCACGGGGGTAGGTGTAGGGTCCAGTAGAGCAGCCCGCAGGACAAGGACAGCGACAGCTCAGGGGTAGGTGTAGGGTCCAGTAGAGCAGCCCGCAGGACAAGGACAGCGACAGCTCAGGGGTAGGTGCAGGGTCCAGTAGAGCAGCCCGCAGGACAAGGACAGCGACAGCTCAGGGGTAGGTGTAGGGTCCAGTAGAGCAGCCCGTAGGACAAGGACAGCGACAGCTCAGGGGTAGGTGTAGGGTCCAGTAGAGCAGCCCGTAGGACAAGGACAGCGACAGCTCAGGGGTAGGTGTAGGGTCCAGTAGAGCAGCCCGCAGGACAAGGACAGCGACAGCTCAGGGGTAGGTGTAGGGTCCAGTAGAGCAGCCCGCAGGACAAGGACAGCGACAGCTCAGGGGTAGGTGTAGGGTCCAGTAGAGCAGCCCGCAGGACAAGGACAGCGACAGCTCAGGGGTAGGTGTAGGGTCCAGTAGAGCAGCCCGCAGGACAAGGACAGCGACAGCTCAGGGGTAGGTGTAGGGTCCAGTAGAGCAGCCCGTAGGACAAGGACAGCGACAGCTCAGGGGTAGGTGTAGGGTCCAGTAGAGCAGCCCGCAGGACAAGGACAGCGACAGCTCGGGGGTAGGTGTAGGGTCCAGTAGAGCAGCCCGCAGGACAAGGACAGCGACAGCTCAGGGGTAGGTGTAGGGTCCAGTAGAGCAGCCCGCAGGACAAGGACAGCGACAGCTCGGGGGTAGGTGCAGGGTCCAGTAGAGCAGCCCGCCTCCCGCCCGCAAACGAAGCGCACCGCGCGGTAACGAACGAGAGGCGAGAGGAAGCGGAAGAGGTCGTTCCGTTCGCCTGCCGCACGATTCGCTGAAGATCGCTCTCGTGCCTCCGTCCTTGTCGCACCCGCACCTAATGGCGGTGCCCTATGCTGGAGGTGGCAGGGCCCTCTCACTGCGACAAGGACGGAGAAACACGAGAGCGACTTTCGGAATCAGACGACTGTCCCCGGCTGGCTCCCCGCCTCCCTCAACCCACCCAGAGCGGCCCCGCCCCGCCCCGCCCCGCCCAGCCCCGCCCCGCCCCGCCCCGCCCCGCCCCGCCCCGCCCCGCCCCGCCCCGCCCCGCCCCGCCCCGCCCAATGTCATCCTCGTCCTCGTCTCGCTGGCGGGGCGGAGCGGAGCGTCTGTCCGGGAGTGTCGGCAATTGAACACACAATCACCGCGCGGCACGGCCTGCGCCAACCACCAAACGGCGCAGACCTGTGTCGAATGGGCTGCCTACCCCCCGGGCCCCGGGCGCCCTTCTGTTTCATTGTTTCGTGTTTTTTTTTTCTTCGAGCGGCGAGTGGGGCCCTTCACTATAAATTCAAGCTTACTCCGGTTTTTCTGTTCTTTTTTTTCTGTTCTTTCGTGATTTTTCTTGATTTTTACAGATTATTTTCTGTTTTTTATTTCCTTGATTTTTACTGATTTTTAAGTCATATTTTTAGGGTATACATTGATTATTTTTTTTTTTTTCAAGTGAAGGACCTGTCGGCTGGAGGGGTGCAGGTGACATATAGTACGCGGCGAACAAGGCCATAGGCCGTCCGGGCCGGACCGTACCGGGCCTCGGGCCTACCCGATAAAAGCGAAGAAGCCCCTGAGCCCGGCTCGGCTCGGCTCGGCTCGGCTCGGTGCGGCCGGCAGCCCAGAGCAGGGCGTCCAGGGTTAACCCTGCCCCGCTGCTGCTGCGGGCCCAAACCCCGGCCCCGGCCCCGGCCCGGCTAGGGGCAAGGGATACGATAGGATAGAATAGGATAGGACAGGTTTCGTGTGCGATAGTCCGTACTGAGAGCTTTTCCGTGTCACTCGCATGGCGGGGCGGGGTGGGGCGGGGCGCCCCTGTATCGGACACATGCGCGCATGCCATACGGACGCACACACACACACACATGGAGAGGCGTGACCCTGGCTTTGGATTTTTACTGTCGTTTTATCATCTCCATTTTAATCCGTGTGCCTGCCGCTGCGCTGCATGCCTCAGCCTCAATGTGGCGGTGGTGATTGTGGTGATGGCTATTTCAGCCCGCATGCGCGCCGCGCGCCGCCCCACTCGCCGCCGCCCACCGCCCGACCTATGCCATGCGACCTCCCATCTCTAACCGGAAAAACAATGACATAATCTCCTCGGGGTTAGATCGGTGGGGGAGGGCGGTGGACGGGATTTTCAGAGGGAAGGATTTTCAATTATTTTCCGATGTCGCCCGCGCGCTAAGTGGCCCCGCTCGGCCCCGGCCCGGCCCCACAGCCTGTCCCATCCCCTCTGCCACCATAGCTCGGCGAGCTCGGCCTGGCGGAAAAGGAGGGGGGGGGGAGTTGAGGCTGGACACACACACACACACACACACACACACACACACACACACACACACACACACACACACGGCTTACCCCTCTGCCCCTCTGGCGTATTGGATCGGCTAAGGCGGGGCGAGGCGGCGCGCATGCATGGCACGGACAACGCGTGTTGCCGGACCCGGCCGCCAGCAGGGGCGCACGGCCAGTACAGGGGCCTGCAGGGCCTGCTGCCGCCCCGCCTGGCTCATATGCGACACTCGTGAGCAATTCGCGGCATCCTCACCCCCTTCCCTTCACATTTCTCTCTGAGGCCCCTCAATTCCCGCGCGCTCAATTCCACCGCCGCCCTGCCCTGCCCCGCGTACGGCACCCCCGCGCCCCCTCCCTCCCTTTCCTATCCCGGCCCGAGGCGAACGCCTTGGGCGCCTACGGCATGGCCCATCACAGCCTGCTGGCCTGGCCCCGCCCAGCCCCGCCCCGCCCCGCCTCACCCCGCCCGGCTGGCCGAGCACCCCCCCGGGCTGACGGGCGTACCGGGCTGGAACGGGCGAGGCAGGGCTAGCTTCTGCCGCTCTAGTCGCGCGCTCAACGTCAATTTCCTCGTCATGCATGTAAATGAGACGGAACCGAATGCTACGCGCGCGGCGCTCGGGCCGGGGCCGGGGCCGAGGTCAGGTTCTCAGAGTTTTCATTCGGCTGGATTAATGCGACAGTGGAGGGCCCGACCCGCGACGCCCAGAGCTCGCCTGAATAGCGTACACTGCAAAGTGTTCTGTACGTATGCAGTAACGGCTTAGCAACGGTCCGTACAGTGTTTTTATTTCATGTGTTCGGCCAGTCTCTAAACGTATGACCAGTGATCTAATGTAGGATCATTGTGCAATATATTGAGCATCTCCATCCCCATTATGTTTGCAGATTACAATTAATCATGTACCGGGTGTTTCTTTGAATGCGTAACCAGCGTTGCGGGTTTGCCTACCCCATTCGCCCGTAAGGCGCCATTGCCCCTGAAGCTCTGGTGAGTATGCAATCCCGCTACTCTGTTACGCCTTCAAAGAAACACCCAGTTCAAGGTAAGGGACACACCTTAAGCCCAAAAGGAAAGAAGAAACGTTCCGGACTAGGAAACAAATTTTAGAAGTGGACTGCAAGGCGTTTGTCGAGGTGCTTCCTGACGTTGTAGCTGAAGTCGCGTCTCTGGACCCGACGGGTTCGGCTCGCTGTGGCAGAGGGTGCTTGGTGCGCTTCGAGTGCGTGGGGATGGGTTGATAGTCAAAGACGGCGAGCGCACCGGCGCGGAGGCCCCTCGTGCGCGCTCTCTCGCACTCGCAGGCCAGGCGGTCGGGTAATGGGACCTACCCGAATGAGAACTCTGGTGGTGAGTCCATGTGGTCCCCCCCACCCCCGGGGACACAGGCAGGAGCCTCAGGCAGACACTTGAGGCTGCTCCGCTCCACTCATTTCCCGTCTTTGCTCCTCCTGCCGCCACGCGCTGCCACCGCCCCCCTCAGAGGCAACACCCCACCTTCGTGTTCCGGTCTGAGGTCTGGCTTCCTGTTCGCATCCATGCGGTTCGCTGGAGACTATAGTCTCGCTCCAGCCAGCCCAGCAGCTCCACTCTTCTTATCGTGTTCGCCCGCACCTCCTGCCGAGCCTCGGGCCGGGCCCGCTACCCCCTGCGGCTGGTGTCACGAAGCACGTGCTTTGCGGCTGGTGAGGTGGCGTGGCGTGGCGCGGCCTGGGGGTGGGCCTTCCCCCTCGGGGAGCACGAGCACAGCAGCAGCGCGGCGGGCACGCGCACGAGCACGTCTCCTTGGCTCTCATTTCCACTCCATTCCCTCCGGAGCACAAGCTCGGCGTTAGCCACGTGAGCCGCTTGAGCCCAATATGGTTCCGGCTTACGGCGCGAGGCAGGGGGTGGGGGTGAGGGTGAGGGCAGTGGCGGGCGGGGCCCGGGCCCGGGGCGGGGAAGCTTGGCGGCCAGGGCGCTGGTCTTCCACCGTCTTCCACACCTCCTCGCAGCTCGAGTGTGCACGCATTACCTGCTGGCCTGCAGCGGGCGCGCGGGCGCGTGCTCCCTCGCTTATCAGCCCCGCCGCGCCACTATGTTGCCCTTCGCGACGGAGGAGGCATGAGCACCAGCACCAGCACCCTTCGTCGTGAGAGCTTCTCCACCCCTCGTCGGCTTCTTGTCTTGGCTTGGCTTCTTGTCCATAGTGCACCGTGCGCCCTATACCCCTTGACCCGCCCCGCCCCGCCCCGCCCCGCCCAGGCCCTCACGAACTTCGCTGAGAGCAGCTGAGAGCTACACCAGCACAGTCGCAGCCCCGCTGCCGCTCATTGGCGTCGCTTTCGCGGTGCGTGGCGCGTGGCGGCTTTGGGTGGGGTGACCTGTGGCGGGGCGGGATGTACTGGGGTAGGCGCCCTCTCCCCCGAGACGTTTTTTTTTCGTGTGTTTTTTTTTTTTTCCCAACCCCCTCCTATCCTACGTAGGTGATTAACGACCTCAGCTCTGGTGTTAGAGTTGCGGGGCGGCGGATACACAGACAGACACACGCGTTCTTCTTCCTCTCCTCTGAGAAATTACACGCATTCGCTTCGGAATCGCCTCAACCCCTTCATCAGTACACGCACAGAACCAGAGCGGAAAAAGTTTTTCTTTTTCCCTGTATGTGCAGCAGCGGCAGCAGCGGAGCCGGAAACCGCCGCGCCGCGCCGGGCAGAGTGAGCCGAGCGAGGCAGCCGGTCCCGCTACATTGGCTTTCCACGAAATTACAACTGCCTCTGAGAAATAATCAACGGGGTTGTCGGATTCGGATTGATCGCAGTCCGGGCCGGGCTGGCAGGGCTTGCAGGCTGGCAGGCAGGCAGGCAGGCGACACCCCCCTCTCCCCCGCCCCCGCCGCGCTCCGCGCTCCGACGCCCCTGTACCGCCCCCGGGCCCGGGCCCCGCGGCCCCGCGGGCCTTAGACTCGTCGCGCCCCGCCCCCTTTTGCAGCGTCGTCATTATATTCGCATTACTTTGCCTTAAAGCAAGCCGAGTCCAGTCCAGTCCACCCTGCCCGGCCGCGCCGAGCTTTTTATCCATTCTCAAAAAGGAGTTGCTTTTCTCCTTTTTCTCGTCATTTTGTTGTTCATCAGAACACGCGGGCGCCGCGCGCTCGTCGTCGCTCGACGTGAAAGCAGCCGAAAATTAAAACTTCATCAATGTGGGTCTAATCACGGGGAGCTTGTCGCGGCGCGGGAGCAGCAGCGGGGGTTTAACCGAGGGAAAAGGGGGGGGAGGGGGGGGGCACGTGTGGTCTCGGATTTTGGCTCTGAAAGCCTCATTTTTTCCACAGACTTATATGGTCTTTTTTTACCTCCCCTGTTGCAGAACCCGCACCATGAAGAGCCTGATTGTCCTGGTCGCTGCGCTGGCCTGCGCGGCTGCGCACTCGTACCACCTGGGCTCGTGCCCCAACGTCGAGCCCATGGCCAACTTCGAGATGGAGAAGGTGATTGCGAAGAGCATGTTCAGCAAAGGGGAGGGAGGGAGGGGGGAGCTGCAGTGGAAATCCAAGTGTACGAATGTCGCACACTTGTAGGTGTGTGAATGTTCATTCGTACACTTGGGGGTGCAACTTTTTGCCTACCACTTAAAATATAACTTCTGAGGTCAGCATCATCTCCGGCGTAAAATTTCCCTTCAAACGAGCTCGCATATGATCTGGTTGCTATTTATATTGAAGTGGGTATATTCATCAAATCAAATGTCTGAAGTTGTATTTAAGGGTGTGTCCATGGTAAAGTAACAATCTCAAACCTATCACATGAGAAATTTTACGCCGGAGGTGATGCTGACATCAGAAGTTATATTTTAAGTGGTAGTCAAAAAGTTGCACCCCCAAGTGTACGATTGAACATTCACACTCCTACAAGTGTGCGACATTCGCACACTTGGATTTTCAGTGAGCTGCACTGATAAATCATTGTGGTGAATTTCACTACAAGCTGCAGTGAACCCTCGAGAGCGAGAGCACTGTGACTCAGGTTGATTTTTTTTTGGCCAAAAAGTACTGTGTTTGTCACAGGGTACAAAAGTGACACTAAAAAAGAAATTGTAAAATTAAGACATGTTTCGTAATTTGTGATTACAACAAAACAGAGTTCTAAATTTTCAGACGCAGCTGTCGCAAATTCTTCCTCGTCAAAGAAAACGAAGTCCCTACATGGTATCAAAAATTTATCATAATCAATAGGAAGCTATAACTTAACGACATTTATAATGAAAAATTTCCCCGTAAACCCTTTTGAATATTTTTCACAGTCGATGCACTTAAATTCACCGTAGCTTACAGTGAATTTCACCGAAAGGTCTTGATAGTGTGGCCACAATCAGAACACAACAATTTATTTATTTTTTTCTTCTTTCTCTTTACTGACCGCATGCGTCATGTCGCCATTTGCTTTTGTAGTTCCTGGGCAAGTGGTACGTGATTCAGAAGACGTCGACGGGCAGCCGCTGCCTGGTGTACAACTTCACGCGCGTGGGGGAGGCGGAGCGCGCCGCCGGCGACTACCGCATCGAGCAGATCAGCGAGCACCTGCTGCTGGGGCTCACCTCGGTGGACCACAAGTACCGCTACAGCGGCCTGCTGCGCGTCAACGAGCACGCCAGCACGCCCGCCAACATGACGGTCCAGTTCCCGCTCAGTACGTGCTGCAAGTATTGCCAAACTTGTCCTTTTTTTTCTCGCCTTACGTAATGTTTATTAATATTGACTTTCTCCGAAGAGGAAACAACTCAGAAATTTTTGTGCACCTCGTATAGTTCAGAATAATTCAGAGAGATGCAGAGAAATTCGGAACTATTCGCAGAGAAATTCCGAAAAAATTAAGAGTTCTGGAAATTTACAAACAGTTAGGATAAATCAAGAAGGAAAAAAAAAGTTTTACAAAATCTGTACACCAAAATTCGGAGTTGTTTTCTCCTCAGCTTTTTCTGATTGGCTGATTGATATTCCTTGAAGAATCTCTCATCCTGCTCATCATCACGCAAAGTTTACAAAGCAGAATAAGGGAGTAAGGAACTCACCTGACCCGCAGGTGTGGCCGGCAGCGCTTCGTACCGCGTGTTCATGACGGACTACGACACTTATGCGGCCATCTTCACGTGCCAGCGTTTGGCCTTCGCCAACCGCCAGTCCGTCTCCATCCTCGCCAGGAAGCGCACTCTGGACAAGCAGTACATCGACAAGGTAGAGGAAACTTCAGATCTGACCATCGAGGGGGGATCACTCAGACAAACTAAGTACAATGTTTTGTTTTGTTTGTTTGGTATATTGTTTTGATTTTCCTTTTGATTCTCCAAGAGAATATAATTAAAATTTTACGTCACTTTTTTTTACGTCACGTCACTTTTTGATAAATTTCGATTTTTCCCCTGATTATTGCTGATTTTTTTTTTTCAACTTTTTTGTTCATTTGTTCTCGAATTTTCGGTTTTACTTTGGCTTTCTTCTTGATTTGATTTTGATTATGTTATCGTTTCTAATTTTTTAAATGATTTTTTGTGGGCAGTACTATGATTTTTGAAGTGATCCCCTCATCCTCGTCGACCATCACCTCGGCAGCTGGCAGAGATGATTATTATTGTTTCTTCTTCTTTTTTTTTCTTTCCCCACAGATCCGCAACCGCATGACCGCCCTCGGCGTGGACCCGTTCGACCTGTCCATCATCTCGCAGGACAACTGCGTCGTGGAGAAGACGGAGGGCGTGGACATCAACATCGACGAGGACACGTTCACGGCGCAGTCCGCGGCCGGCGTCGTGCGCAAGGCCGGCGAGAAGATCGGCGACGGCATCGAGTACGCGGCCGACGGCGCCAAGAAGCTGTACCACACGGTGCGCGGCGAGAAGGCCGTGTCCGAGGACCAGCGCGAGCAGGTGCAGGTCAACGACAACCACCACGGCCGCTTCAGCGACCGCGACGCCGAGTGGCTGCCCTGAGCTCCGCAGCTCCGCGCCGCCCGCAGCGGCACCGCACGGGCTCAGCGTCAAGCACCACTCAAATCTGACATCGAATTTTTTGTGTAGCCAAAGAGCCTCGACAAAGTATTGATTCGACGTGTTTCCTCGCCCCTCGGAAAAGGAGGCGACTGAGGGAGATTTACAGACTGCAAATTATATTCTACTGGGGTTTTCCATGAATTTATTGATTTATTCTACTTTTTTTTTTTTCAAGAAGTGTGCTGTTTACTCGCTATAATGTATCTGAGGTCAAAAAATCTAGCAATGTTTCTATTTGGCCCCAAAAAATCTCTGTGATAGCTTTATAAGACTGCGAGAGCGCAGTGTAACCGCAAACAGCATCAAAGTATAAGATGACAATGCTCTATGTAGTGCGACAGTACCACCACGTGAACAGTGTGTTTTAAATAAAGATCAGCCTACAGTGCCATAATTTTTCTGATCTCTTCATTTCGAACATTTCAGCACTCTTGTGAGATGAAACGTGAAAAGTGCGAATGAGAGCAGGCTGGTGGTGAAAGGAAGAATCAGTTGATTAACAAAGAACGTCAGTTTTTATTGCGAACAACAGTATTTACAGAGTATTGTCAGAGGTCTCGTGGCGCCTAGACGTGCATGGCTTGGTACTTGGTGTTGGTGCAGCGGCCGCCCTATGGCAGAGGGTATCACAGTGGTGGGCGGCCGCGCCGGGCCGGGTGCGGCGGGGTGGAACGGATGGACTCGACTCTTCGACGGCGACCTGGACCGGACCTCCCTGCTCAGCCGAGCAGCACCAGCTTCTTGAGGAGGAGCTTCTTCTTGATGAGGCCAATGCCGTTGGGGTCGGACGGGGAGATCCAGTCCTCGGACTTCTCCGGGTTGGTCGGGTCCGAGTCGAGCGGCGCGCACTGCACCAGCACCAGCAGGGCGGCCATGAGCACGAAGAGGGCGAACTGCAGACAGAGCAAAGGGGCGGTGTTAGCACTGTGGGGGAAGACCTGACAGACTCCCGGGGGAAGTGCCAAAGACCGCTCTCGCATCTCGCACCACCGTCCTTGTCGCACCGACAGTGGCGCTCCATGTCGGGGATGACGGGGCCCCGCGAGTGCGACAAGGGCGGAAGGCGCTAGAGGAGACGGCCGGGCCGGAGCGACGCGACGCGCTTCAGCAGCACATGGCACGGCACCACCAAACTCACCACGGAGAACCTCATGTTGGATGCGTGTGTGTGTTTGCTGAGCAGTCGCTGGGACAACTGATGCCCTCTCCGGAGAAGCGCCCCCTTTTTATACCCATACGGCGCGCGCGCCGAGCGAGCGCCGCGCCGAGGGCCAAGGGTGTTGGGCAAGCCGGTTCCACTTCACTTCCACACGGCGGCGGTGGCGCGCGGCGCGCCTAGCGGCGCACCTATGCCTAGCGGCAGCGGGCCACCTGGCTGGGCTGGCTGGGCTGCTACCCGGTCAAAGAGCTCACATTTCAACATCCGCACTAACAGAGACAGAGACGAGACGAGCTCACCGGGCCTTGCGCCGCGCCGCGCCCGCGCCGGGGGGGAGGTCAGAGGTCTTCCCTCGGAGACAAAAATGCGACGTTCGGCTTTGGATGGAGAGGTTGCCGCCTTGAGAGCGCTGCTGCTGCTGCTGCTTACTGCGACAGTTCCGAGGCGGAAACAACTCAGAATTTTGGTGTGCTGTAATTTTTTGTGAATTTTCCCGAATTTTTGTGAATTTTCGTGAATTTTTGTATTGTTTTGTAAATTTTTGTGAACTTTTATAGAACTTTTGCTTGAATTTTACCAATTTTTTTGTTAAGTTTTATGATTCTTGATTCTACCACAATTTTACTGAATTACGAGCTGTACGAAAATTTTAGAGTTGGACCGTTCTCTTCGGCGTGTATATAGCTCTCGCTGAAAAAAGAAATGAAATGTACCAGAAGCCGATTTAATACTCTTCAGTCTGCACGAGCGGAAGAAAAGAAAGAAAAGACGTGATAATCTGAGAAAGTTGGAATAATGGCTCGATTTGAGAACCGAGGAAGAGTCTTAGTATGAACGCTATGACGCCTGAAGCACACAATTAAAAACAGCATCGGGCCTACTGTAATCCAGTTACAGGGTTCGTGGTTTTGGGACTTCAGCGATATTGTTTCGTTTGCTCGTTTGCGATGATCACATTATTGTCAAGAGGGGAAAACGGTGCGTGTTGCGGCATGGGATCCCTCCCAGCCTGAACCAATAACAGCACCAAATAAGTGCCCGTTGGTGCTTCTGCCACCCCTTATTTCCAACGTTTATTGACACACGCCCCCCCGAGTTCAAATGAGTTTTGTTTGAATGTAGTTGGCTGCGCAGAATATCAAAGTTTGCAGTATATTCGAACTCAGTTGCTGAGCAGCCCCCAGGTGAAGTAAACTCCACCACCCGCCCCGCGCCCAAACCTACCCCGCCGCGCCCCGCCGCGCCCCGCTCAATCAGTCGGGCGTCGTTGCGTAACGAGGACGGGGTGCAAGACGGCCCGCCCCGCGCCGTCCGGGGTGCAGGGAGAGTTACCCCGCCCCGCCCCGCACCGCCCCGCCCCGCCCGAGTACAGCTGAGCTGCGACAGGGCGGGGTCGGGGCCTGGGTCGGGGCCGGGCCGGGGCCGGGGCTCCCAGCCGAGCCAGTTTGTCGGCAAACCAACCGGAAGGCGGAAAAGCGACCCCAATAAGCCGTTGGGTGGCCTCCCCTCCCCTCCCGCTGACCCCGTCGACCTTTGTCGCCAAAACAAAACGCTCCACAGAAAAGCACAAAAAGTAATGCGAGGCCAGCAGAATAACATCAACAGAAGGGCAGATGCTATGATAAATACCGTGTTACTACAGTCTCAAATGCTCACGGTGAATTTCACTGTAAGCTACGGTGAAGCCTGCTGCACTGTAGCTTACGGTGAATTTAACCGTAAGCTACGGTGATTGTCACAGTAAGCTACGGTGAATCAGTGTGCATCACCGTAGCTAGCAGCGAAAGTCACTGTAGCTCACGGTGAAAATCACCGAAGCTTACAGTTAAATTCACCGGAAGCTACAGTGCTTAGGCTTTGGCTTTACCGTAGCTTACAGGAAAAACCACCGTAAGCTTTTATTGTAGAGTGTGTAAATACTAGAACATGTATGTGTTTTTTTTCGTCGTGTAGATGAAATTGTAACATTTGAAATAATAATGGGAAATAATTCTCAAGGCTGGTTATGGGAACGACCAAACCTGAAACAACATAAACTGCAATAAGTAAAGATCAATGAAAACCTTTAAACTGAACTCTAAATACTGATAAACACTTTATTTCTGTTTTCTTAAAAACCTTGCCAAAATTTTTTTTGTTTATGTTTGCTTTTCCCGTTCTTTCTTAGCACTGATATTCTGCGCCAGGGGCGGTTTTAGGGGAAGGGCAGTGGGGGGGGGGCTCTTGCCTCCCCCCCCCCCCCGTCGCGTCCTAAAGGCCGCCTGAAAAGTAGGCAATATGATGTGCAAAACCCCTGTATGAAGGCAACCCACGGCACATCGCCCCTCCCCCCTCCCGTCATCTGGACTTCAAACCGCCCCTGTCTGCGCTGCCGACTGATTCAGAAAATCGCTCTCTTTCTTCAGTCCTCGTCGCACTCATGGCGGTGCTCCATGTTAGGGGTGGCATGGCCTCATGAGTGCGAGAAGGACGGGGGTACGAAAGCGATCTTCTGAATCAGTCGGCTGGTACTCTGGTGGCAGCGCAACGGCCCACACGCACGAGGTTTCTGGCAGTGCAGCCCGCTGAGCAAGGCATCTCTCTTTACTCGAAGGTCAGGTGGGTTGCCTGCTGTGCCGGCGCCGCAGCTCCGCCCAGTGTCAGACCAGGGCGTTGACTCAGTGGACTTACATCGTTCTGTTTTCGTCGATTTCGCCTTTAAAATTGCGTTAAAATTGCCGCAAACAATTTTCTGTAAGGAACTCTGGGTGCTTCTAATCACCTAAAAATACTGTTTTTTTTTCCAGTCAATGAAATTTTAAGTTGACCTTCCAATTTCCCGGACTCCTTTGGGTGTTTGAATTTGCTGCGAGGTACCGCGGTTTTATACCGGCTCGCCGGTACCAGCGCTCAGCGCCATCTAGCGCTAGATGCCAGAAGGCGCGAAGCAGAGACCGAAACCCTGCCCTGTGCGCTTCTGCTGATGTGGGGTGGGGGTGGAGAGAGGTGTTTTATTTTAAAGTGATGTCTCAACATGGCTGTCTCTGTCTCTGACTTTTCACAATAATAGTTTTATTCTGTGAAGGGTTTCGACGCTAAAATTTTTGCCACGACGTGTCATGTACAAAAACATTTCCGTCTCTTATTTAGTTGTGTTTGTGTCGGTTTAACTATTAGATGTACAGAATATAAGAACTTATGGCTCAGTGCAAGGCGACCCCTTATGAATTTGTTCAAAATGCATTCTCGCCCTTGGTTGCTGTGCTCAGCAGCCCAATGGCAGAGCAAGTCTGCAGGAAAAACAATCTATCTTTTATCGAGATGGTACAGCCTTTCTGTCGGCTGACATCAGAAGGTTAGTGAGCTGTCATTGCAGGTTAAGGTGTCCTGTCAACTATTAGATAACTTGTCTATTTCACGGTTTGCTACTCTATCGAATCACAATTTTATTGCAAGCGTTCTCTGACCTCTGTAACATTTTTTTTTTAATTTCATATGTATTTTGCAGTACACTTTCGTGATCCTCTTGGAGCCAATGTGGCAGTGAAGAATTTGCGTGTATGTTTACAAGATGTGCATTCTCGGCCACCTCAACCAACCCTTGCTAGAAAATTTTTGAATGAATCAGTTTCAAATGCAATAAATGATAATACAACTTCACTCACTTTTGGTATGGGCGTTGTCTTTTCCATTTCAGTAAACTCTCCATTTCCTTCAACTGTAACTTACTTTCATCATATTTTTATATATTTTTTAGGAGATCAAAAGATAGAAGTGCCCTCCTCCACTCCATGGTTTGAGGCATGGCGAGAGACATTTTTACAAGTTCAGTTTCCTGCAGATCATGAATTTACAAAACATTATCTTGGTTGCATCGCTGTAATATCCTCAGCAGAGCCTTCTCCATTGGATGCCATGCGAGGACTGCGACAACAACTGCAGAGTTTACAAGCAGTTGCTCCTGGAAAACTCCCAAAGTGGATGGCCACACCATCCCCTCCTCTGATATGTCATCTCTTAATTCATGACGTTAATGAGGGTGATGCAGCCAAGTAAGTGCCATATCTTTTACTAATTCTGTCCCTATTCCATCAGACTTACGCTGTATTTTTTAGTGCACTTAAAAACAAGAAGTTTGGGTAAGGCTATCATTCAGATATTTTTGACTTAGTTCTAATTGTTTTTTTCCACTTTTAGGGCAGAGGCATCATTTACAGCACTAAAAGCTGAATATGGAACAAATAGTTGCTTTCTTTTAAATATAAATTCAAGGCCTCCTGGTCAACACGAGGATACCAGCCATTTGCCAGATCCGTGGAGTCAATTCCTTAGTCGTCATTCTGATGCACCTGAAACACATGAGTATGATAACAGTCCTCGAACTCCAGCAGAGATGAGTGGTGTCACAGGAATGCCTAATCGAGTAACTACAGATGACACGGAAGTGGCACAAGAAGCTAGTCAGGACATTCCTGCGGAACAGTCCACTGAGTCAGGAGCTTCCTCGCCTGTTTCTGTTCTGCAACACCCTTTAAGCCCCCAAGAAGATGGGTATCATCTACCTGGCTCTGAAAATGTTTGTATAAAATAATTTGGTGTTGGTTGAAAGTTGTACTTCTTGTTAGCGTTCATTAAGGATTTATATTCATTTTCTAGGGAGCACCAGCAAATATGTATGGTAATGCGCCAATCAATACAAATGTCTGGGCTGGAGTTTCTTCCATCCCTACTCCTGTCACCTCCCCTCTTGGAAACAACCATTTATTACCTCATGGTGCTTGTCTCACAACACCTGATTTAGATAGAATAAAAGGATTTATTCATGATATGTGCACACATGCTTTGTTGCCACATGTGGAAAAACAAATTCAACAACTTCATGATCAAGTAAGTCATACTGAAATGGACTGAAAATGCAAAAATCTAAAAGTTTCATGAATTTCAACTTATTATGTGTTGTATTTTAGATTTCAAACAAGAAAAGTGTTAGTCGATCCCTTTTGGGTGCAACAAAACGGTGGTTTGGCACCAATAAACCAGGTGCTCCTAATTCAAGTGTTCCCACAAATGCAGTTATGTGAGTAACAAATTTTGTGATTTTTCCTCTTTTCTTCCTCAAACATGATTATACTTAACTACTGATACTGAATTTTTTTTTCACCCTCAGATATTCTGGTGATGCACCTGAATTACAATTACGGAGGATGGGAGATTTATGTTTTATGTTTCGTCACTATAAATTTGCTTTCGAAGCATTTCATTCTGCCAAACGAGATTTTGCTGCTGATGGAGCCTGGTTGTATTATGCAGGGGCATTAGAAATGGCAGCTTTGTCTGTATTTATGATGGGTGAAGGTGGCCGTAAAGCTCAAGAATATTGTGAAGAAGCCATTCTCACCTATTTAAATACGTGCCGGTATGTAAATTATTGTTTTTTAGTATTGTTACTCTTTTATGCAGCTAGGAAAGTTTTTATTCACAAGGTAATTAACTCCTCTCCCCTTTTTTTTTCTTTAATTTAGCCTGCAACAATTTGCTACTAGGAGCACACTTTTGAGCACGGAATGTTTAAAAAGCAGAGCTCAATATGCAGATGCTGCAAAGCAGCTGCTCCGCATGACAAGTGAAGATTCTGATTTACGGTCAGCATTGTTACTTGAACAGGCAGCATTTTGTTATCTTCAGGCGTCAAAGCCCCCTATGCTTCGCAAATTTTCCTTCCATATGGTTTTAGCAGGACATAGATTTAATAAGGCTGGTCAAAGGAAACATTCTTTGCGATGCTATCAACAAGCATATCAGGTGTTGTACTTGTTTCTACTTTACATATAATGCATAACTGTACCTGACTTGTACTTAACCTTAATGTCTTATACATTTCTATAGATTTACAAGGGTAAGGGGTGGAATTTGGCCGAAGACCATATCCATTTCACAATTGGGAGGCAAGCCGCCTATCTACGCATGACAGAAATGTCTGCTCAAGCCTTTGGAAGACTTTTTAACCCTGCCAGTAAACAGTCAGCCCCACAGCAAGCAGCATTTTTGCGAGAATATTTTCAAATATATCAAGTAAGTCACACATGGGTGAGCAAAGTCCAAACAGATCTCCTGAGATTAAAAAACAACTGTCAATGTCAATTTTTTTTCACCACAGCAATTACCTCAGGAGGCTGGAGTTCTTCCTTTATTACCTATACCCTTGCTCAAAAATTCATCAATAGCTGTTCTTGTGGGTCCCTTGCCACCACCTGTTGATAAGCAGCATGGTCCCATAGTTTTTGCATCAAGACTAACCTTCATTGATGACACCCCTGATGAAGCCAGGTAGTTCAAAGTCTCATTTGGCTTGCAAATGGTGCTGTTCGCTCTATCATAATCAATCAATTAATTTCCATTATCATCATTATTATTTCATTATTAGCTCCTGGTCACAACTGGAAGAAAGGCTTCTGACAGAAGCTCAGGGATCCGCACAGTTGATATTCAAGCCGATCTCAGCCCTCTTCACCAATCATACTGATAACAGTAAAAAACCAATTTCTGTTTTGAAAGGTAAGTTTTAAGTTTAGATTATCTTTTGAAATGTCTTCCTTTAACTAATCAATTACATTTTGTTGAACTTGTCCAGAGCCAGTATCTGTATCAGTCACAGTTCAGAATCCAACTGGTGTTGCCCTTCCACTGGCTAATGTCCATTTGTTGTGGTCATTTAAAGTTGCATCAGCTTCAGCTGATAATGAAGTTTGGGTTGGAAACGAAGCAACTTTAAGTAAAGAAAGCAGGGGTTTAGTGGAGACATGTGTCTTACCAAATTTATTACTTGAACCTAACTCAACTAGACAGTTGGTGTTGTCTGTTATTCCTGTTCAACAAGGTGATTTGCGACTACTAGGCATTGCCTATCATATAAATTATACTGCTCATTCACCTGAAGCAAATCAACCAACATCTAATTTACAACAACTATCAGTGCAAGGGAAACAGGTAATAAAGAAATTTTCCTGAAGTTTAGTAAATTGAAGAAATATCTGAAGGAAGCTGACAATATTTTTCTTTGTCTCATACAGATGTTTGTGCTAGAGCCTAAACGTGTTTTACGTGTTGGAAAAGAACGGCCTACCCAAGATAATAAGGTAGTTGAAGATAACCGTTTGAATGTGATGGTTGTGCCAGGAGCTCCTCAACTTCAGGTAGAAAAGCTTGTATTAAACTAACATCTGCATTATGCATTGCCTACTGAATCTATCATAACTGAAGATTTTCTTTTTTCTGAAGATCAAAATGGTGGGGTTGGTGTCTGAAATGCTGTGTGGAGAGCTGCAAAAAATCCAAATAGAGCTCACTAACATTGGATCTGGTCCTATCCACACACTCCTAATTGGATCAACAACACCACAGCTCTTTTCTATCTACAATTTACCACCCATAGGTATAACAAATTAAAAAATTAATGAAATTTTTATTTTTATTATATATTTTTTTTTGTACTTAAATGCATGGTAATTATGGCTTTTTATTTAGAAAATGGACCCAAAGGTTTACCTCAAGTTCAGAGGATACCACTTCAGAGCCCATTACAGCCACAACAGCAACATACATTAACCATGTGGCTTAGAGCACCTGATACTCCTGGCTCTGTTGCTCTGAAGATGCTGTTCTATTTTGATAGTGGAAACAGCAGTTCTTTACCTAAGTACATTCAAAAAGTTTTCTTTCACACTCTCAAATTTGTGGCATTGCTTAATCTAAATTGATTGTTGTTTTGTTTTTTTTTCCAAATTCTAGATATAGAATAGTGAGGCACTTTTGGCCAATAACTATTTTAGAATCAGTTCAGTTTAGTGCTGAAGCTAGCCGAAGCCAGGCATTAAATACTCAAGAAACCCTTAACATCAACACTAGGATAAAAAATACAAACAAAGTATGCTCTATTAACTATTGAATATTTTGATGTGGCACATCTGAATTGTTTTAATTAAAAATTATCTCCAATCAATTTTAGGTTCAAGATTTATTGTTAACCAAAATCACCATATTGCAAGTATCTCTTGCAAGTACTTCTTGGGCTCTTGACGCTATCCCTGTGTCGCTTTCCCAACAAGGTATAAAAAACAGCATTGTGAAGAAAAATTCTCATTGTTGCTATGAGTTATGCTATATATTCTTTTCTTGTATGTTCAGACACCATTTTGAGCTCTCAAGAATCAGTTCAATTTCTTCTTCGAGCAAGCAATTGTTCTCAAGGAGAACAGCCATCATTTTCAGATCTAAAACTGAACTTTTCAACTTCAGAATCCGTTGAACCTTGTGCCAACCGCCCATACCGAGATTTCTTACAGAGACTGCCCCATTGGGGTACTTCTGCAGCTGCTACTGTTGACAAGTCAAATGTGACTGAAGCAGCTCTAAATATCTATGTCACTTTGGTTCTAAAATGGAAGGTACCCAGTCTTATTTTTCATTGACTCTGCATTGTAAATTATATTTGTTGGCCATGAAACTCATTTTGTTTTGTATCCTTTCATTTCTTTAAGGCTGCTGTAATGGACAGTGGGGGTGCTGTTCGCACAGCTTATGGTCAAACCCATCTTACTCTTACCAGACTAAATAATAGAGTAGCTTGTCCACCAGTGATTCAAAGTGTAATTGAGAAGGGCCCAGCTGTTTTGAGGGTATTTGGACCTGATAGAAATGTTCCCTCTGAGTCGGATCTAATAGCCTGTAAAGGTGTTATTTCACTGGAAACGATGCAACAATTAGTCACTTACAGTCTAAAACACCCTGCACATCTTTCTCATGACTTCAACAAGCAGAGGTAAGAGAGTAGAACATTTTTTGTACACCTCCTCTAAAGAATGGAATTAAATCTACAATCTTTGTTTGTATTTTCAGACTCTGTATTGTGGATGTGCAACTGATCCTTCAGAATTGCTGTGATTCACCTTTGCTCTCAAAAGTTAGTCTAGCTAATCTACCCAGGTAAGCCTCCTCTAGTGTAACAACAATTCATTGACTCATTAACCTTCTGGTATTGTGAATTATGTTGTATTTTTTTTACAGTGGTATGCCTTCAAAAAGTCAACTCTATCTACCACATGCATCATCTGTTGTGCGTTGGGTTGGACGTTTAGTATCTAATGTAGAACTATCTGCAAGAACAGCTCATACTCTCTCTCTTCGTGCTGCTATTCCAGGACCTGGAACATATAATCTTGGTGCTCACTTACAAGTATTTTGTTCGCTGTCAGGTGCTTCAGACAAAGAAGCAGTGTTGCAACGAATGCGTCTGGAATCTGCTATTGTCATTAGTGAAAAGTTAGTTGATGGTACCAATTGTAACAGTGCCAGTACTCCAGCGGTGGCAGTTATGGCCTCTTCATAATAGGTAGCACAAATTCTCCCCATTATATGTATTTATAAAAAAATTTGGAATGAAAATGTTGGTTTACAGCCCAGTCAATGGCAGCCAGTAGGGACCAACAAGTTTAGTCATTGCCGTGTTTATTAATAATTGAGTAATTGTTTGAATAATTATTCAATGCTTATTTTTAAATAGGTTAATCTTATCTCCCTTTGTAACATTTAAAACATAAAGTGTATCAGAAATTGTGATCCTATCATTTTGTGATAATTGAATCCTGTATTTCCATATTTCTGATTAATATAGAAATTTTACATTTTCTATTGATAATGAACGTTTCATGCTTTATTCATAGTTGAGTGTCCATGAGTAAGGGCATCCCTTTGTAGTGGTATCTTAAGGAATGTTGTAGTCCTTAGTAGTGAGCTGTGTTATATTAATTTCTGTGATTTTGAAACCATTCACGGACTGAGAAGGCCCTCATATTTTTGCAATTTTATTCCTTTTAAAAATTTTCTCTAACTACATCTGAGGCCTTACATAAAAGAAGCAACGTTGATTGCATGTTGATGGTTTTGGTAAGACCTTGGCACCGTAGAGCTTTTTCTTCTTTTCTTGTATTCTAACATCTCAGTGTGACAGGGGCCACAATTCCATATCATTGTGATGTAAGGTGCAAGTTGTTTTGCACTGAGGATGTCAACTTTTTGTTTTCTATATTATTCTATATCAAGTTCTAAAACCTCTTTCTTGATTTTGAAGCTATTTCTCAAATTTTATTTTCCAACCCTTTCTTTTCTATTTCTTTTTTTTTCTTAAACTGCAAAAAATTTGGGCTTTGATAGAGATAACATTTTTATTCTAGCTCAAGTTGAGGCGTTAAGATTGGTTGACAAAAGTTGTCTGCTTGCCTGTGTAGTGTTGTAAAATAATTTTACCTGGCAAGTCAAACTTTTCTGTAGCCGTAAAATGACTTCCACTTTTTCATTGACCTGTTTTTATGTCCACTCTGATCATCATTATCGTTATCATTTTCATTATCATCATCATCGTCGTCATAAAGTTATGTAATTATAATATTTCTTTGTTACACACCAAAATGCTTACTGTTATTGTTAAAATAGCTAGTACTGTTAATACATTTTTACAGAAAGCTGTTCTCAAGCATTGGAGTGTTCTTTGTGTTTCATGGTTTTTGCATTCTATACGTGTACGTTATAAATGGGTGAAATATAGATGTGTATATTATCTGTTACAAAATCTGCCTTTTCAGAAAGTGGAAACGCCACGACTGTCTCCCGCTCCCCCCTCACCCCTCCGCCTCACCCTCCATCTCCCGATCACTTCCGGTCCGCAAGCCCCCACCGCCTCCACCCGCCCCCATCGCTCGCACTCCGCGTCGCGTCGCGTCGGGGTCGTGAACCTGTTGAGTGCGGGCGCGCGGCGCTGCTGCGGGGCGGGGCGGGGCGGGGCGGGGCGGGGCGGGGCGGGGCGGGGCGGCGCGAGGGACTAGACCCACCCCTCGACGCCCAGCCTTCACCAGTTGAATCGGTTTTGCTTCTGCGACTCCTACCCTCTTCAAGCCCGCCTCCCCGCCCGCCCCGCCCCGCCCCGCCCCCAGGGGAACACCCCTCAGGATGCTATAGAGGGCAAGGACACCTGTGTGTTGTGCGGCTGGAATCCAGCTGGAGCTGGGGTGTCCGTGAAATGGAGAAGGAGAAGTGCGTCAAACTACACTCGCCCATCCCGGGTGCGGGACTTACCTGGAGAGACTCGTGGCAGTTCACTCCCGCTGTTTGAATGTTTCGGGGCTGCACTTCCCTGCTCCCTCGACAGCCTGCACCCTCCGCCCTGCGTGGCTTTAGTAATGACCGATTTTCATTTTGAGCGGACCGAGGGGCAAACAACTCTGAATTCGGTGTACAAATTTCGTGAATTTGAATTGAATTTGTCTGAATTGAATTGAATTCGTTTTGAATTAGCTTTGAATTTTTTGAATTTATTGCGAAGTTTTTTTTAAATTATTGTGATCTTTTTGTGAATTTACTTGAATTCGTTTTAAATTCGGGGATGCTCCAGAAAATACACGCTCATCTGATCCAAATTATTCTCTCAATTACATGATGAAATAGGATTTTTAGTAAATTATTGTGAATGATTTCTATTTATTCCGAATTATTGGAAATTAACTTGCAATAATGCAAAATAATCACAATTATTTCAATTATTTTTTTCAAACTTTTCAGAAACAAATTTTGCTCTGCAATTGAAAGGGTGGCGTGAAAACATGGAAAATTTTTGCGGCAGTAAACCTCCCGAAGGAGGTTGCGGTTCCCGCCAGGCACAGGGCTTTTACCCCCTGTGGCAGCCAACTGCTTCGGTGTTCCATGGGAACCGGCGCTTTGCTGACTGCGATCCTATCGCGCAATTCGACAGATTTGATCCCCGTACCACCATTGGCCTACCCCTAGAGGTACGAGCGGTGTCAAGGGCGTTAGACTTCCTGAACCCAGTTTCAGAGGCCTTACCTCAGAGGGGTACGCGGGATTCGAACCCACAACCCCGAGTGCCGACACGTAGCCAGAACAGGAAGCGACCCAACGCCCAGAGCCACCGAGCCAACGGCGGTGAGACGTGTTTTACTTCTATTTGACCTGCCATCCAGCAGCGGCCAAAGGGAATGTCAAGCGCGAAAAACACTTTCCCGAGTGAGAGTCGAACTTCGGACCACTCAGTTCGGTGATGCGCGCTCTACCAACTGAGCCACGACGCCACGATGGCTGTATAGTGCGACGGGTTCGAGTTGTATTTGCCCTGTCCTCCTGGCTGGAGGCTGCAGGATACGCGGCAAATACGGCTCGAACCCGTCGCGCTGTACAGTCATCGTGGCATCGTGGCTCAGTTGATAGAGCGCGCAACACCGAACTGAGTGGTCCCAAGTTCGACTCCCACTCGGGAAAGTGTTTTTCGCGCTTGACATTCCCTTTGGCCGCAGCTGGATGGCAGGTCAAATAGAAGTTAAACACGTCTCACCGCCGTTGGCTCGGTGGCTCTGGGCGTTGGGTCGCTTCCTGTTCTGGCTACGTGTCGGCACTCGGGGTTGTGGGTTCGAATCCCGCGTACCCCTCTGAGGTAAGGCCTCTGAAACTGGGTTCAGGAAGTCTAACGCCCTTGACACCGCTCGTACCTCTAGGGGTAGGCCAATGGTGGTACGGGGATCAAATCTGTCGAATTGCGCGATAGGATCGCAGTCAGCAAAGCGCCGGTTCCCATGGAACACCGAAGCAGTTGGCTGCCACAGGGGGTAAAAGCCCTGTGCCTGGCGGGAACCGCAACCTCCTTCGGGAGGTTTACTGCCGCAAAAATTTTCCATGTTTTCACGCCACCCTTTCAATTGCAGAGCAAAATTTGTTTCTGAAAAGTTTTAAAAAATAATTGAAATAATTGTGATTATTTTGCATTATTGCAAGTTAATTTCCAATAATTCGGAATAAATAGAAATCATTCACAATAATTTACTAAAAATCCTATTTCATCATGTAATTGAGAGAATAATTTGGATCAGATGTGCGTGTATTTTCTGATGTCATTCCTTAAATTCGCTTGAATTTGTTTTGAATTCGTTTTGAATTCGCGTGAATTCGTTTTGAATTCGCGTGAACTAGTTTGAATTGGTGTGAATTTTGAATTAGTGGTGTACATCAAAATTCGGAGTTATTTACCCCTCGGAGCGGACTGTACTTGTCGAGAATCATTAACACAAAATGTGTACAATGATTTTTTTTTGCCGGATGTTGTGTATCCTTTTCTCTTGACTTAATTTATTTTTATTTTTTAAGTGACTTTTCGAAGTGGCTCTCCCCCCCCTCGCTACTTGTACCACAAGGTCCGTCCCACCCGACGCGACGGGCCTTTGGTCCCTCTCGACCGCCCCTGCTGCCAGCCGAGCAGATGTCCCCTTGATCTGATGTCATCGGGCTGCTTGGCCTCCCCGCCTCGTCTCGGCGACCCGGACTGGCCGAGGTTGAGGTTGTGGTCGCCGGCGGCGGCCTCCGGTGGTCTGGTCATGAGTCATCGCAGAAGTCTTCTTCTGCAGAGTCGGAGTCGGCCAGCAGAGCAGAGCTCTCGGCGCTCTCCTTCCCCCACCTCCCCCACTTCCCCCTCCGCCCGCGTGTCCCGTGTCCTGCCGTCTGATTCCGAAGATCGCTCTCCTGTCTCCGCCCTTGTCGCACTCGTGTGGGCGTGCCACCCCCGACGTGGGGCGCCACCGCAGGTGCGACAAGGACGGAGGCACGAGAGCGATCTTCGGAATCAGTTGGCTGGCGAGGTGCGGCGGCGGCGGCTGGGAGTGGCTGTGTCGGGGCGTCATCAGGGCGCTCTGCGACAGCTCATGGGCCGAATGGGCGGGAGTCCTGAGAACACAACCGGTACTGGCACGCTGACGTGCAGTAAAGCTCCATTCACACTGATGATGTAAATCATTTAGCTGCCACTGATATCTTTTCGCCATCCCAAACTGTTTGCCGTTTCAGCAAACTTTTTTGTTAACCAACATCAAAAACGCCGAAAGAAGCTGTTCAATGATTTAGCGATAAGTTTGCAAAAACAGCAAACAGCGAGAATTCCGGAAAAGTTATGAGTGGTAGTTCAAACGAGTTTACTAAAGCAGTTTACCCGTTTATCATTCATGTATTTATTTATTTATTGATTTTATTTATTTATTTATTTATTTATTTATTTATTTATTTAATTTTTTGAGAAAAACAAGCACAGAATAGGGATGAACTAGGTGAACTATTGAATGCCAGGTGTTCTGTACGGTGTTTGGGTTGTGTGTGCATTAGGCGTACCAACCATACCACTCTGTGATTACAGGAGAGAGTGCGGGCGCGGCGGTGCGGTGCGGGTGGGTGCGGCGGAAGAGTGCAGTCAGGCCCCCCGCCCCGCCCCGCCCCGCCCCGCCCCGCCCCGCCCCGCCCGCCGCGCCGCTCCGAGCTGTGCCGCCGTGCAGCGAGCGCGGGCCGGGCCAGCCGCAGCCGCCGGTGCCCGTCCAGTCCGGCGCGGACGTCTGTCGAGTCAGGTCAGGGAGCGCGAGTGCGAGCGAGTAGGCGCGAGAGTGCGAGAGAGAAGGAGTGAGTCCCTCCGCGAGCTCACGCACGAGTGAGCGAGTGCGCATGGGAGTGCTCTGCGCCGCGCGGGTGCGGGAGTGAGTGCGTCACACCGGGAGTGCTAGAGTGCGTCGTCAGCACTTCCCTGCCGCCGCCATGCTCGCCGACTCGCGCCGCGGAGGCGGGGCGTCGCCGGCGGCCTTCGTCCTGGACCACCACCGCGTGCTGGACCTGGCGGCCGCGCCCCGCTCGCCGCGCTCGCCCAGGACGCCAAGGTCCCCGCGGCTCGGCATGACGCCGACCGACGGCCACGGCCGCGTCAAGTCGCTGCTGGGCATGGCGTCGACGGGGAGCCCCGCGGCCGGCCGGCCGTCCACCCTGGGCGCGCGGCCGGGCCACGGCGGCCCCGGCCGACCCGTGTTCGACTTCGTGCGGACGGCGGCGGGCCGGCCCCTGTCGCTGCCGTACTCCGTGGACCACGGCCTGCACCATCATCACCACCATCACCACCACCATCACGGCCTCCACCACCATCACCACCACCACGCGCAGCCCTCGCCGCCGCCCTCGCTCCTCGACTCGCTCAGCCTGACGGAGGAGGCCGACGGGCCCGATGGCGACCAGGGCCACTCGCCGGCCGCCTCCCTCCTGGACTCGCCCCGCCTCACGCCCGTCTCCTCCCTGATGGACACCTCCAGCCTGGCCAGGCTCGCCCGCCTGCGCCAGCCCGGCGCCATGGACTCTTTCCAGGTCAGTACGCCCCACTAGAGTCCTAGGTAGGACTCTTCGCACCCAGAGCCCCGGCCCGGCTTACCCGGCATCCTCGTGCTGAGGTCGTCCACTCCCCTCACTTCGACCAGCTGTCCTGTCACATCGAATCGGAAGCAGACGTCTCCGCGCCACGCTGAGGACCCTTCGCCCAATTGACGACCTCCATGCAGTCGTACTTGAGCGTGCCCACGGGGACGACACCGCCACGCCCCGCCACGCCCCGCCTCGTCCTGGCAGGCCTCAGCGGGGCAGTACAGGGCGGGCTCGGCATGGCACTCGGGGGACCGTTGTGTTACAATTAGCGAGGCTTGCCTGGTGTCTTCCAGGTCCAGTAGGGTGATTCCGCACACTGGTCTTGTCGCTCTCATGGGGCGCGGCCTTTAAGGAGCAAGAGAGAAGACATTACAATACGGTGCTCGAGATCACCTTGCAGGCAGACCGTCCCGTCCGGCCGGCCAGGACCGGGAACACGGGCGTGCTGCCCGCTGGGCGGGGCGGGGCGGGGCGGGGCGGCGCGGGGCGGCGCGGGGCGGCGCGGGGCGGCGCGGGGCGGCGCGGGGCGGCGCGGGGCGGCGCGGGGCGGCGCGGGGCGGCGCGGGGCGGCGCGGGGCGGCGCGGGGCGGGGCGGGGCGGGGCGTGGCGGGCGGGGCGGGGCGGGCGGGGCGGGCGGGGCGGGGCGGGGCACGACGGGCGCGGGCAGTCTGAGAGATGCAGCACAGGGCGCATGCGGTCTGAGAGGAAATATTACGCTCGTGCTGGATGTGCCGCGATGCGGCCGCGCCGGGCACTCCGTCGCACTCACTCCAGCACGCTATGTTTGAATGGTTTGAATGTGCGTCCATCTGTCTCTCTCTCCCCCCCCCCCTCTCTGTCTCTCTCCCTTCCCCTCTCTGTCTCTCTACCTTCCCCTCTCTCACTCTCTCTATCTCGCTCGCGCACTCGCAGCGACCTAGCCGCGCCGCCAACGACGGCGGCGTAACCGCGGCATAACCGATCGCGTCATTACGGAGGGGTTTTACGCCGGGGTCGGGGTCGGGCCTGGCGGGCCGGCTCCAGCCAGCCTCCATGCTGCTCTGGCCTCCGAGGCAACCTCTGCGCTCCAGGCACAGACAGGCCTCCAGGCCTCCAGGCCCGCGGCCCCGGCGGGCATGCAGGCTGGTCACTCCAGACCACGTTCCAGAGCTCGGCCAGCCCGTACGATTCATGACTAATGACTGCGATCAATGACCTGGAGCTTTATTGTTCTCTCGGACAGACCCGCGCTATTAGGAGTTGGCCGAGCTCACTGGTGTGGTGTTAGGTGAGGAGGAACATGGTGACGTTGATCGCGTTGATGTTGCGATGAGTGGTTGGTGGGTGTGGGTGGGTGGGCGCGGCATTTCTGGGGCAGGAGCCGGAAGTCGAAGTGACCGGCGCGCGGCGCGTCGCGGCCGCCGCGGCCCGCGAGCGCTGTACTGTGCGCAAGCTGAACGGAAGGCCGGGCCGGGCGGCCGGACGCGCTGACGACAGTGTAGTGGGACAGGACAGACGGATAGCGTAGCGTCTGCAGCACCGGCAGGGCAGGGGCAGGCAGGACACAAGTCCCGCAGGATGCCGTGCCGTTTGCTGCCACGCCCGCGAGAATACTGCTGCTAGCAGGCCTGCCGACTTATTCTGAAGAGCGCTTTCCTCGCCCTGTCTCTCTCGCACTCATGGGCTTCGCCGTAGAGGTGCGAGAGAGACAGAGCGAGGAGAACGCTCCTCGGAATAAGTCGGCTGCAGGCCCGCCACCCCGACCCGACGGCACGGCCGGAAGGAAATCCGCAATTTAGAGCGTTGGGCAGGGCAGGGCAGGGCCGGGCGGGGATCTAGCAGGAGGCCGGCCTGGCCCGCTCGGGACGCGTTCGAATGACAACTGCGGGGGCGCCAGGCGGACTCTTCTTCTCTCCTCCTCCTCCTCACCGCGAGAGGTGGAGAGTGAGAGAGACGGACAACCCGTGCGCAGGCAACAGAACAGCGCGCGCCGCGCGGCACGGCCCCTGGATCTGCCAGTGATTTGTGTAGAGCGCAGCGCAGCACAGCTAGCAGTCTTTCTTCTTTGCGCGACTCTAAAGGCTCCCCGTTTGTACCGCGCTGCATTTCCCGCGATAGCTCTGCAGAGGGGGGGGGGAGGGGGGGGAGCCGCTCCATGGAGCAAGGAGGGCTGTCGGCCGCCGCGCCACCCCGCTCCCTTATCGCGGACCGGCGGCCCCTGCCCTGCTGCAACCGGGGGGCCTTTTCCAGGACGATCGTGAAGGAAACTGCGGCACTGCGAAGAGGGTGAGGAGGAGGGGAGGGGCACACAAGGATGCAGGGCAGCTATCCAGCCAGTTCTGCTATGGGGCGGGGCGGGGCGGGGCGGGGCGAGTGCGTGCCGGGCGTGGCAGCCGCCGCGCCTGGGCCCGCCGATACCGCTCTGATTAGGGCTGAGGCGGGGCGGGGCGCGGGGCGTGGTGTGGTGGGGTGAGGCGTGCACCGCACCACTGTCGCGGCCTCGCGCGGTTATCTCGTACGTATCTCACTTTTTTCTTTCCAGCAATCGCGACGCTTTTCTGAAAGAGTTGAGTAACACGATGCGGACGACGAAGACGCGACGTCGGCGACGACGTTTGACGACTTCCGATTTCGCGCGACTTCTGAGGGGGCTCCGCGCGCGCGCATGCGTACACACTGGCGGCGCGGCGGGCGGGCGGGCGGGTCAGTACACACTCACACGTAAGAGCCCTCGCGAGACGCGCCGTGGTGGGTGTGTGCTGCAAGGCTTATCCACACTACTCTTGTAGGCCAGCCAGTCCAGGAAGGACTCTCACACACACACACAAGACACATGCATACATATGTATACACACTCACACACACGGACACACAGACGCACCCGTCACTTTGCCCCTTTATCTTGCAGCCCGCCGTGGCCCAGCCCATGCCCGCTCATAGACAGGTGTTACCGCTCCTGCGGGCGGGGTGGGGTGGGGTGGCGCGGGGCGGGGTGGCGCGGGGCGGGGGTCACAGGTGCGCCGCGCACGTATAGGAGGGGGACGAAGGCAGAGGGTCGTTTGGCACGAGGTGAGCAGCGCGACATTGCTCCTGCCTAACGCAGCCGTGCCATGGCTGTTTGAAGTGACACATCTGCATGTGCGGCATGGGGGGGGGGGGGGCACCGTAAAAAATAAACCATTACGTAAAATATCAGGAAATATCTGTGAATTTTGTTAAGCGACCTGACTGTGAATTCACTTATCATTCATGTTCATTTGTCAAATAATTCTGTAACTGTTCAAAATAATTCCGTACCTGGAAATATTTGTTTCTCATTTTTTTCCTCTTGTTTTTTCTAGAAAGTCTTACAGTGGGGCGGGTGTTGCGAAGAGGGCATGCCTAGTGCCTTGTCGGCACGTAGATGTGCGTAGCCTATGGTGCACGAGTCGAGAGACATGCGCGTTGAAAACGTGTTCCATTTGTCTGCTTCAATCCTGCCTGAGAAGTAGATAGATACACCGGCTGGGCGGTCAGGGTCATTGGTCGTAGCCGCCGCCCAGTAAGTCACGGCTAGCGCCTTGACGGTAGGCAACCCCGCCTCGCACTCGGGCAAGCGGGACGGTATCGCCTCCTCACTGCCGGTAGAGGTCTACGGGCGTGGATCGTCTTGTAAATGTCGGCTGGTGGGCGAGGCGGTGCAGGCCTCGCGCGGTATACATAATCGAGGGGGGAACGACTCCGAATTTTGGTGTACAGATTTTGTAACTTTTCTAGAAGTTTTGCGAAGTTTTGTTGAATTGTTTGCCAGTTTTTGCTCGAATTTTTCCCTAATTTTTCTGCATTTCTGTGAATATATGTGTGAAGGCACACGGGCGGCGAGGGCCGCTCTGGAGCAGATGTGCCGAGAGCAGGAGGTCAAGTACCTATTCTCCTGATCTCTTGTGTGCTGTGTCGGCCTCCTCTCTCCGAGCCGCCCCGCCCCGCCCCACCCCGCCACGCCCCGCCCCGCCCCACCCCGCCCTCGGCCGTCTCAAGAGTTGCAAAATGCTCCGCTCTGCCGCGGCGGCGTTCCGCACACTTGTCTGCCTGTGCCTCTCCCGCCCCGCACGGCGCACTGCTTCTCCTGCTGCTCCTGCTCGTGAAGTGACCCGTCCTGCTTGTGACGGCAACAAACACGTTCTTCTCGCCGGGACGACTGCCCGGGCAGAACGCCCCGCCCCGCCCTGCTCCGTGGCCCCGGAGGGTCGGGTACCGTTTGCCTTGCGGGGCTCGAGCGCTCGAGCAGTCAGTGCCCCGCCCCGCCCCGCCCCGCCCCGCCCCGCCCCGCCCCGCCCCGCCCCGCCTTAGTGACTCGGCTCTGCCCCGCTCCGCACTGCGGTGACACTATCCTAGGAGCAGATGAGATGTACGGCTTGACTTTTACAGCAACACCAACAACAACAGCAAAAATTATTACCACGGTTATGTGAAGTACAGGCATGTGGCATCGCCGCGTCCCGTCCACGTCCCCTTCGCTCCCCGACAGCGAGACTGAATCATCATAAACCACATAGGAGTAACGTTCCGAGAGAAAACTTTTCATTTTTTTTATTCTTTTTCACGTGCGATTACCCTCTCATATATTTTTTGTTGTTGTTGTTGTTGTGGTCCGTATAACTAAACGCATCGCAATGCAATATGCTGCGCGGGTCTTTGTTATTTTTTCGGAGTCCATTTACCCGCGACGAGCGCCGCCGCCGCAGTGCGGTACCAACCGCACGGGATGGGGTGTGGCGGGGCGGGGCGGGGCGGGGCGGGGCGGGGCCGGGCCGGGCGGGGCGGCTCCTCGTGGTCGGCGTCGGCTGGAGGAGACACGTGGATAGCTGCAGACTGATTCAGAAACGAGCGCTCTCCTCGCCCTGTCTCTCTCGCGCTCATGGACTGCGTCGGACAGGCGCGAGTGAGACCTTGCGCTGCTTCTGAAGCAGTCTGCTGGCTGCGGGTCATTGCACGTGCACGTGCACGTGCCCGTCATACTCCCTAGGGTGGCCGTCGTGCGTCGCGCTCTCCGGGGTGCACGTCGCATCGATAGAGCAGCGCCGGACAGAGCAGGGCAGTCCGCTCGGGATGCCACCAAGGTCAGCACCGTGTGTGTACCGCAAGCCGAGGGGCGGGGTGGGGGCGTGTCCGCTGCGCCGGTGACGGGCCGCGAGCCGCGGGCCCCGGGACAGGGGACAGGGCCGCTCCGGTATGCGTCCTGCACTGCCCCGCTGCTCACACATAGAGGTAGACCCGCCCCGCCCCGCCCCGCCCCGCCACGCCCCTCCGGAACAGCTGATTGTGATCGCGACGCGACGTGAGGAACAAAAGAAGAACGGGGAGGAGCGGGGTGGGCCGGGGGAAGGGAGAGAGGGAGAGAGAGAGAGAGAGAGAGGGGGGGGGGTGCACTCCCATCTCAACAAATATGGCAGGGCGTGACGAGCTGCGGCGGGGTGGGGTGGGGTGTTTCGCCCGAAGGGCGTAACGCGTCCGCCGGGTCCATAAAACGCCGCGTCCCATGGCGTCAAATCGCGCGCCTCGCCGCCGCGGGGCCCAATTGCAGAATGCCGCGGCTGGCCCGCCCCACCCCACCCCGCCCCGCCCCGCCCCGCCCCGCCCCGCCCCGCCCCGCCCCGCCACTCACCCCACTCCGCCCGCCCTTCTTCGACCTGGGACTGTCTTCGCTGTGGACCAGGGCGTGCACAGCGGCGTGTGCCTCGAAGGCGAGGGGGGGGGGGGGGGGAGTCCGAGGGCTGAGCCACTTCCACTTTAGGTGTACTGTACATGAAGTAAGGTATTCCCTCAAAAAATATTTGGAACCTATTCTGGAATATATGGAGTATTTGGAATTTTTTCGGGAAATAATTTTTTTCAAAAATATAGTATATAGAATTGCATAGAAGTGGGTTCTATGTCAAATGTCAACGATAGTCCTACTATTCCAAATAATTCCAAACAGGCTAAAATGTCTTTCTCAGCGCACAGAACTTTACTTAAGTGTAGGCTCAAAAAGTTATGTAAGCAAGATGTATTTACAAATAAGACTACTTGGCGCATGGAATTTTTCCTACACCAGGAAACATCGAGGAAATCTCCGAAGTTAAGCCTGCGGGGTCCCTAGGCTAGAAATGGGTAAAGTCCCCCGCTTTTTCTTTCTTCGCTTTTTCTTTCTTTCCTTTTTTTTTAAGGTCAATTTTCAATTACACAAGAATCGGTTTGTATATTTTGGAATATTTGGAGTAATTGTTTGGGACGGGTACAACATTACGTATTCAGTCAGACGGTACATTTGTAAAATAAATAGAATTTAGCATACTTGGAATATTTTCATGGACATATCAGATATGTGTTCATGGAGTAGTCGAAGTGGTCCACCCCTCGATACGTGGCGACGTGGCGGGGCGGGGGGCGGGGCGGCGCGCCTGGAGGTGTCAGTTCCGGGGGGAGGGGGAGGGGGGCGGGGCTTTGTGATGCGCGTGCGAATTGATACACTGCACACACCTCACACACCTACAAGATACGGTGGCCGCACCCCATCCGGACACACACTCACACCCACCTCATTCCCTGTCTCTCTCTCTCACACACACACACACACTGCTACTAACGGTATCGGCACTTATCTCTGTCAGCAAACAACGCGCACACAGACACACACACACAGCCATAGGCTTCCAAAACCGTCTCTGCGGGAGAAATGCTATAGGCGCGCGTGCCCTGTCCTCGTGCTGCGGGGGGGGGGGGGGGGCTGTCGAAGGCCCCACGACTGACTGCGCAACGTTTTGACAAAGTCGCATTCATTATCAAACCTCGAGCCAACAACCGGCCGACCCGACCGCAACACAGCGGCGGAGCGCGGAGCCGCGCATGGGGAATCTTGTTGATGAATCCGAGCGAGGCGGGGCGGGGCGGGGCGGGGCGGGGCGGGGCGGGGCGGGGCGGGGCGGGGCGGGGCGGGGCGGGGCGGGGCGGGGCGGGGCGGGGAGAGATCCAGTCGCGGTGATCAGTGCGGGCGGATCTTTTCAGCAATCTCTCTCCCTCCAGCTCCCTCCCAACTCTTCGGCCCTCACCAGCTCTCTCTCTCTCTCTCTCTCTCTCTCTCTCTCTCTCTCTCTCTCTCTCTCTCTCTCTCTCTCTCTCTCTCTCTCTCTCACTCCTCCAACTGCAGCTGGCCCCATGGACTCGCGGATCGCGTACCCATCAGAACCGCCCGCCCAGCGAGGCCCGCCCGCCCTGCCCGACCTGGTGGCGCATTGCGAAATCACGGCCATCTTGACCCGGCCCTGCTGCTCGGCTCGGCTTGCCTGACCCGCCCACACCGTGCGGCCGTGCCGGGTCGACTACAACAACATCACGACCGAGGCTCACATTCGATCCCCATGCTGCTGATTACAAACCGCGATTCTGCAGCTCCCTATGGGGTCCGGAGGAGAGGGGTGGGGGGGGGGGACGGAGTCAAGCACCACAGCAGGAGAGGGGCACAGGGACGACCCAAAGGGAGGGAGAATTTGTTAAGTTAATGAGAGGAATTAAATCCTAGTTTGGCGAGCCGGGTGGTGCGGAGGAAAGGTGCCTCAGTCCGTCCTACCCCACCCCACCCCACCCCGCCTTACCCCACCCCTCCCCTCCTCGCCCCGGGCAGGGTAAGTACAGGTATGATGATGAGACCTCGACGCCCCGCTGGAATCCCTTCATCACAAGGCCCTTCTTTTAGCACGGCCGCGTGAAATTGGTTCGTGGCGGCGCCGCGGCCCGCGGCCCGCGGGCGGGCGAGTGCGGGTAAAGTAAAGGGGAGGGGGAGGCCGCTCGAGGGGGAGGAGGCCGAAAGAGACACGCCCGGGGCCCCGAGGCTCCCTCCCCGCCCCCGCATATCTCTGCACCACGGCTCAACCCCTCCCGGCCCCGGCCGCCCTGACGCAAGCGGAGCTGGCGACTGATTCAGAAGATCGCTCTCGTCTCTCCATCCTTGTCGCACCTCCAGCGGTGCCCTGTGCTGGCCATGGTGGTGCTCCATGAGTACGACGAGGACGCAGAGGTATGAAAGCGATCTTCGGAATCGCTCGGCGGGCGGAGGCGGGGGTTGGGGAGTGACCGGGAGTGACATCCCTACCGCCACCCCCCCCCCCCCAGCTCAGCCCCATAACCGCACCTAGGGCCTGCCTGCACCCCTCTTGTTCTGTCACACAGCCACCGACCACCTGCCTCCGCCGCAGACCTCGTCCCAGCTCCCGAGTCCTTTCGAACGCAGCCCCACAAAGACTGACAGTTTATACAATAACGCCGCGCCGCGCGGCTAGTGGCCGCCGGGCCCGGGCGGGTCGGTCCGGTCGGGTGCTGTGCGGGGTTGTATGGGCGCTGCGCGTTCAAGGCGCTCAGGAGGGTGCGGGGCCGCGGGGCGGGCTAGGCTGGCCTGGACGGGACGGGACGGGCGCTGTGCTTTCACCGTCAGCCAAGCGCATCGAGGCGGTAGTGGAGAGGCAGGAGGAGGAGGAGGAGGAGGCCGAAGGGGGCCTCGGAGCGGAGGCGGCGCGGCGGCGGAGAGCTTCTTCTTCCAGCTGTTGGCCGTCGAGCCGCCGCCGCCGCTCCCGCCCTGCGCCTGCGAGTCGTTCACCTGGAGCACGACGCCATTCTGCTGCTGTTATTCCGTTTCTCCCGCCACCGCCGCTGATTTCAGAAGAGCGCTCTACTCGCTCTGTCTCGCTCGCACCTAAACGACCGAGCCCATGAGTGCGAGAGGGACAGGGCGAGGAAAGAGTGCTCTTCGGAATAAGTCGGTTGCGGGCGGAGCCGCTTGCTCTTGCTCATAGCGATGGCGCGGTGCGGGGTGCGAGGTGCGAGCGCGGGTGAAGGTTTCGGCACGCCACGGACGGCTGCCCGCCCCGCCCCACCTCGCCTCTCCAGAGAGTTCCTCATCTCCATCAAAGTGAGCAAACGCGCCGCGCCTGCTTCGTGACGGACCACTCCGAGCCGAGCCGACGCGCACAGTTCACTCCTCCGTTTAGCTGATTGGCAACGCCACGCCGGCACCGGCAAGCCAAGCCAAGCCGAGCCGAACCCGAACCCCGCAATGTCGACGGCGCGGCGCGAATGAGACAGCAGGGCCTTCTCACTTCGGGGACCGCGGGGGTGTCTCTTTTGCTCTAGCTCTGTCTCTCCTTTCCCATTATAGAGGACCCGTGGTGTGAGAGAGGGAGAAGCAGAGAGTACATCGGAGTACATCCTCCGATCTCGAAGTGATAGGGCTTGGAGAGCTTCCACATACCTCTCAACCGCTCTCCCTCTCCCCCCCTCTCCCTCTCTCCCTCCCTCCCTCTCTCTCTCTCTCTCTCTCTCTCTCTCTCTCTCTCTCTCTCTCTCTCTCTCTCTCTCTCTCTCTCTGTCCTCGTCCTTGTTTATAGCAGCGAGGGGGTCATAGGCAGTCCCGCCGCGCACGGGTGTAGAACGCGCTTGCCTATGTGCGCCGCGCCTGCAGACTGATTTAGAAGAGCGCTCTACTCGCTCTGTCTCTCTCGCACACACGGAGCGCGCCGAGTAGGTGCGAGAGAGACAGGACGAGGAGAGCGCTCTTCTGAATCAGACGACAGGCCCGGCCCGGCCCGACTGTCACAGAGATGGGCTGGGCCTGGGCGAGAGTTTTCGAGCTGTGACAGCTCCAGGACTGTATACGCTCGGCTGAGCTGGGCGTGTTGGCGTGATGCATGTGAGAAAGATGTCGGAGCCATTACTCTGCGAGCTTCCCTGCTCTCCCAGACAGACCGCGAGCCGCGGTGTCCGGGACACAGTGCTGTGCTGAGCCCGGCGCGGGGCTGGGCTGGGCTTGGGCGCGGCGGGCTTGGGGGGGCGGAGGACGTGCGCGCCGCCCATTAGTGCTCCACGCCGCTGTGTCCGGGACACAGTGCTGTGCTGAGCCCGGCGCGGGGCTGGGCTGGGCTTGGGCGCGGCGGGCTTGGGGGGGCGGAGGACGTGCGCGCCGCCCATTAGTGCTCCACGCCGCTGTGTCCGGGACACAGTGCTGTGCTGAGCCCGGCGCGGGGCTGGGCTGGGCTTGGGCGCGCCGGGCTTGGGGGGGCGGAGGACGTGCGCGCCGCCCATTAGTGCTCCACGCCGCTGCGCCTCGCCGGCCTCGCCCCGCAGCACCGCTGGGCTGTCCGGTGATTCCGAGGATCGCTCCCGTACCTCCGTCCTTCTCGCACCTATGATAGTGCCCTATGTTAGGGATGGCAATGCCTCATGAGTGCGACAAGGACGAAGGCGCGAGAACGATCTTCTGAATCAGACGGCTGGGGGAGGGCGAGTAGAACCGCGCTCGCCTCGAGCCGCCTCGTTACCTGGACCTCTGGACTTACAGGAAATGTCACGGGGGCGCGGGGCCAGGCCAGCGAATCGCGCCCTTTCGGACGGACTGTTTCCGATCGACGCGACGGCTTCCGAGCGCGAAAATGTGAGCTTGTGTCAGAGACGCCAACAGTTTTCGGAACCTCTTTCCTCCAGTCCCCAAAGTTCAGGAAATGACCGGGGATGACTATTCTTTTGCGCATTGCGTAGCGTAGTGAACAATATACTACTGGCCCCGTCGCGTACACACCGGAAACTCTCAGCCGCGCGGAGCCTCTTTCCCCCTCGTAAAGATATCCCCTCGAGTCTGTTGTTGTTGTTGTTGTTGTTGTTGTTGTTGTTACGGTCGTGTCCTGGGATGAGGAGGAGAAGCAATAAGCAATCACCTCGCCGCGCGGCGAGAGCGCAGCCTTCCCAGGCAGTCAGAGCCTGCTGAGCCGAGTTCCCTGCTATCTGGAAATGTCATGGCACTGCACTGCGTGGCGGGGCGGGGCGGGGCGGGGCGGGGCGGGGCAGAGGATAGGAGGGAAGCGGGGCTCCTCGCCCCGCCACTACGGGGCTCATGATGACAGCTTCCTCCGCGGCTCGCGGCTGCCACCGCTGCTGCTTTCTCTGATTATTCACAGAGTCGCGTCGTTGCGATGGAATTACGTCAAGCATTGAATGGCAGGCAGGGGGGCCCGGGCCGGCGGGGCGTGGCGCGCGGCGGCAAGATGCCGTACCGGGTCGGGCTTGGCGCGGCACGCCACACCCCGCCCCGCCACGCCCCGCCACGCCCCGCCCCGCCAGGCCACGCTCGCCACGCTCTGCCAGGGCTAACATGTGCCGGACGGCCCAGAGGACGCTTCCGGGCCACGCTCGGCCGGTCGGGGCGGGGCGGGGCCGGCGGGGCACTGCGAGGTAGCTCTCTGCTCTCTGGCTCGCCGCGCCCACCCAGGAGGAGGAACTTGCAGTTTTTCTAGACCTCCAGGACGCGTGATCTCGCCGGCCAGGCGGGACTTCTTTCACACATCGCAGACAATCTTATTTCGTCTGGAGATGGGCTCTTGGCTCGGGCGACCTTCTGCCTGCCGACTGATTTATCAAAAGATCGCTCTCGTGTCTCCGTTCTTGTTGCACCTTCAGCGGTGCCCTATGCTGGCCATGCTGGTGCTCCATGAGTGCGACGAGGACAGAGGTATGAAAGTGATCTCCAGAGTCGCTCACCGGCGCGGCACGCGCGAGCACCGAGGACAGCGGCAGACACTGACAATCCTCTGGCCGGGAGGCTGACGTCGAGCGGCCCTCCTTACACGCCGCGGCCGCGGCGATCGAGGACGACGATGATAATCAGGAATTCGACATTGCAATTTGGTATTTTCATCGCAAAAGGGATCTTAGCCATCGAGGGGCAAGATGCGAACACGATAGCGACGGCAGCGGCCAGCGGCCTGGTCTGCACCACTATCTGCTGCGGAGAGGCGAGGCGAACGGCTGCGAAAAAGATTAAATTCCAGGGGGAAGGGCAGTGCAGGGCGGCCAATCAACAGCGCTTTGAAAGGCGTGGCGGGACGGGGTGGGGCGGGGCGGGGCGGGGCGGGGCGGGGCGGGGCGGGGCGGGGCGGGGCGGGGCGGGGCGGGGCGGGCTGGACGCGACTTCAATAACGGCACCAGCAGCAGCGCTAGCGCCGCGCTGCGCCGACCCGGAGTCATTCCGATGGTCTCGTTTCGATAGCGCAGCGCTCATTGGCTTGCCCTTCCTTTCCTTTCTCGCTTGAACTTTTTTTTTCACGGTGATAATGGCATTGCCTCCTCCAGCGCTAGTAGCCGCCGGGCCCGGCTCCTGGTGTACCCCTGGGGGGAGTGGGGGCGCTGCATGACGGCGGCAGCGTCGGGAGAGACGGAAAAATGACACTGTGGAAGCGGCGGTTCGAGGAGCACATGACCACAGAAATGGGTGTACTGTGGAAAGTTAAAAGGTAGGAAGTGACTGGAGAGTGACTAGATTAGACAAAACAAGTTTTCGGATGCTTGATAAAAAAAAATAAATAAAAAAAAAATAAAAAAAAAAACAAAAAAAAACAACGCACGAGTTTTCCTGCGAATTTCGAAAATTTTAGAGACCTGTTGTCTGGAATTTTTCCACTAGTTCTGCTTTTTTCCCCCTTGACTTGGTGTAATCGGGAAAGAAGGGAATTGACTGTTCTCCGTTCGAAGTGATGTACCTCTCGAACACGATGTAGAGTCTTTCTACATCGTGCTCTCGAATAAAACTCCAATGTGAGGCCTACGCTCCACCTCTAAAAAATAATAAATCTCTGAATCTATCGAGTGTCAAGATCATTGATTGATTGGATTTTTTTTTGTTCAAAGAAAGATGAGAATATACACGGCAATATCTTATTCGGCCGTCCCTGAACATCTGTATCGTGGTTGTCGAAACTATTAATTTGTCTGGCACTGCGGCGCTGATAATAGCTCTATCGAGTCGCTTATTGGCACGGCTGGAAATGAGGAGGCAGGCAGCTCAGCTCGCGGGCCCGGCCGCCGGCCGTTGCGCCGTAAATCAGCCAAGCCTGTCGGGCGGGGCTTTTGACGATATTCGGGAACAGAGGCTGGCCGGGCCTCGGGCTGGGCTGGAACAGGGACAGGGACACCACATCGCGAAGGCCGGCAGAACCAGCAGCAGGCTGATGCAGAGGGGAGCTTTCCTCTCTCTCTCTCTCTCTCTCTCTCTCTCTCTCTCTCTCTCTCTCTCTCTCTCTCTCTCTCTCTCTCTCTCTCTCTCTCTCTCTCTCTCTCTCTCTCTCTCTCTCCCCCTCCCTTTCTCGAGCGCGCGCCTGTGCGGTGCAGCCCATGAGTGCGAGAGAGACAGGGCGAGGAGAGCGCTCCTCTGAATCAGTTTGCATCGGGAGGCTGTGCTCAGCTGATCTGCAGAGAGGTGAGGTGTCCTCCTCGCGACTGGACCGCCTTGGACGGGTCAGGCGGCCGCGGAGCTCCAGCAGGCGGCGTGGCGTAGCGTGGCGTGGCGTAGCGTGGCGTAGCGTGGCGTGGCGTAGCGTGGCGTAGCGTGGCGTAGCGTGGCGTGGCGTGGCGTGGCGTGGCGTGGCGTGGCGCCGAGTCGTGCTGGTCGTACACGCCGTGCATCTTCCGGATCGCCTGCTCTGCCTACTGAGGTCGGCTAGGAGGACAAGGACGATTGGAGCTCGCCGCGCCGGTCTGGTGCTGGCTCTGGCTGGGCCGGGGACAAGCGAAAGCGGGGGGGGGGAGGGGGGGGGGATATTTTGAAAACTATAGCAAGGGCTTCAAAAAATAATTTTAAAAATCAAGAATAATTAAAAAAAAATCAAAATAAAATCAAGAAGGAAGTTACAGAGAAATCCGAAAAATCGAGCACAGTTATTGAAGGAAAATCTGAGAACAAATGCAAAAAGTCAAAAATAATGATAAAGAAAATCAACGTTTATAAAAAATAGCCATAAATTTTGATTGTTGTCTTAGAAAAAACAAAAGAAAATTAAACAAATAAATAAATAAAATAAATATCTTTAAAAAATCAATAGTTAAAAAAAATATATCACTGTACACATTTTGTATGAGTGATCCGCCCCTCGGCCGATGAGGAGGGGCCAGAGTGCTTGCTTCCTCTATTGGAATCTTATTCGTCTCGCATATAGACACGTTCCATCCCATCCGATATAGATATACGCACCCCGAACTTTGTATAAGATAGATCATTTGTGTGCGATGATCTCCAGGGCGATCTAAATCTCTCTCGCCGCAGTGCCGTCGAGATTGTCGCTGTCGCGTTATTTTCGGCACGCGTGAGTCATTCGCACTTCCCGTTGGGGTGACTGGACTGACATACTGTTTCTCAGCTCATCCGTGGCACTCACTACCGATTGCGTGCCTCCCTCCCCTCCCCCACCCACCCGCTCTCTCTCGCTCTCTCCCTCTCTCTCTCTCTCTCTCTCTCTCTCTCTCTCTCTCTCTCTCTCTCTCTCTCTCTCTCTCTCTCTCTTCGTCTTCTGCATATATTCGCTAGCTTGTATCTCTTTTTCGAATAAATCACCAAGGTTGAACTCTACGAGCACGACGGTCGACGGTTCATCCATGAATCCTAACCGCGCCGCGCCGCCGCGCCCCGCCACAGCCCCCGCCACGCCGCCGGTGGCGATCGGGAGATAATGAAATCACAATCCGACGAGGCGGGGCGGGGCGTAGCGGGGCAGACCCGCACCGTCGTGCGATTAATTAACGCGGGGAAGAGAGAGAGAGGGGGGGGGGGAGAGAGAAAGAGAGAAACTCGAGCGAGCGTTGCATCACGCGAAATCCTTCACACCAAAGGCGTGGGCGAAGTATAATTGCGAATCTAAATTATCAAATATTCGACGCGCCTTCGATCTCATACATGAATGATGACGCAAAAAGCTTTCACCCCGCCGCATGTCACCGCCCTGATTGTCATCGCGCCCAAATCCCCCCACCCCCCACCCCCTGCCCCGACCCACGCGTGTTTAGGTGGCAGAGTGGCCGCAGCAGCCGCTCTGTCAACGACTTGCATTTTGTTGAGCTTGGACTGCGGGGGAAACAACGAAACAACACTGAATATTGGTGTACAAAGTGTGTGAATTCCTGTGATTTTTTGTGAATCTTGTATTGAATTTTTCCTGTAACTTTCAGAATTTTTCTGAATTTTCCTGCAAATTTTTGAATTTTTTCAACATTTTTCTGAAATTTTCAGAATTTTCTAAATTAATTTTCTAAATTTTTCTGCATTATTACGAGGTGTGCAAAAATTTCTGAGTTGTTTCCCCCTCGGCTTGGACGGACGCGCGTCCGCTTCTTGAGGTAACTTGCCATGCCGCGCCTGCGGCCGGCGCTCCGATCCGATGTCCTTTCAAATACGATCGGGCTGGGACAGGCCCGGCTGGGCTAGGCTGGGCTGGGCCGTGCGGTGCGGTGCGGGAGGCTCGACTGGCCCACTGGTTCCCAATTCCGCCCAACGCCGCCGCCGCCCCGCCCCGACCCACCGCAGCCATTATGCCGTTCAGCCCGGAAGGTTTTATTTATTTTATAGCTTTTTGTGTGCGGCTACGGCTCCGCTGAACGGTCGTGGCCGGGTCCACCGTGGGTGCGCGGGCACGGCGCGGGCACGGCGGGACGGCGGGGGCGGGGCGGGGCGGGGCGGGGCGGGGCGGGGCGGGGCGGGGCGGGGCGGGGCGGGGCGGGGCGGGGCGGGGCGGGGCGGGGCGGGGCGGGGCGGGGGCGGCATAGGTCAGTCCGTCCTGTCCCGTCGCGGTGCCGGCGCCGACGCGACAGGCGTCCAGGCCCAGAGCGATGATGATGAGCGGCCGAGCTGACTCGCTGACTCCCATACAGACTGACTCATCGCGTCAGCTCAGCAGCACTCTCCGGCCTCGGCTCGGTTCACCACGTGGTCCCTGCTCGGCTCGGCTCGGCTCGGCTCGGCTCGGCTCGGCTCGGCTCGGCTCGGCTCGGCTCGGCTCGGCTCGGCGCGGCGCCGTTGTGTGTTCTGTGGTGCTGTACCAGCGGCACGGCGCGGCGCGACGTGGCTTGGCTGGCGCTGCGGCCGTTTCGCGTTTGAATACATTTTGGATGACTCACGGGAGCAATTACCGACCTTTTGCGGGGGGAGAGGGGAGAGGGTAGGAGGAGAGGGCATGTCAGCAGGAGCAGCAGCCGGGCCAGGACCAGGAAATGTATCCCCGCCCCGCCCCGCCCCGCCGTCGTGGTGACGACGACGGCAACGACGTGGTTTAGCAATAACAGTCCCCCGGGCCCCGGGCCCCGGGCCGCAGCTCGCGGCGTGTCCGACGCTGTCCCGATTGTTATCGCGATAATGCCTCCTCATGCTCGCCCGTTATCGTCAGCGTGATCGTCGCGCCGTCCTCCCTGACAATGTCGAGTGCACCGCCACCGCTCACCGCGCCGGCTGTACTGCCGCTGCCCTGTAGCTCCGGCGCCCCGCCCCGCCCCGCCCCGCCGCGCCCCGCCCCGCCCCGCCCCGCCCCGCCCCGCCTCGCCCCGTCCTGCCCGGCGGGAGCGCACACAGGAGGTACAACTTGCTCACTTTCACTGGTTAGGGCGCCGGCGGCGGCCCGCAAGCGGGGTGAGGGGCGGGGCCGGGCAGGACGCACGGTGGCAGAGTCCTTTGAGTGCTGGAGCACGAGCACGAGGCCAGCAGACAGCAGGCCTCTCTCTCTCTCTCTCTCTCTCTCTCTCTCTCTCTCTCTCTCTCTCTCTCTCTCTCTCTCTCTCTCTCTCACACAGACACGCACGTACCTATACACACATAATGTCTGTCGTCCAGGCGACCATCATAACTACCATCTGACACCTCCTTTTCTCTCCAGCTGATGGCCACAGCGCGGTCAGCTGTCGTTCGGAACGCCCCGCGCCTTACCCCTCCCCTCCCCGCCCGACCCTCCCTGCCCCGCCCCACCCCGCGCCCGCACGCTTTCCAGCAGACTGCTCCATGTAGCAGGCGTGTGCGAGTGACGGTTTCATGTGGGAAACTATTTTTCTCGACGTGCAGAGATGACATTATATGTCTTTTACTCTCCGCGTCTGGTTTTGTCCTGACGGTCAGGTGTCTCGTGTTCCAGGCGCTGCCCGCCATCAAGCGCGGCGTGCTGTGGCAGCAGCGGGAGCGGCTCTGGAGCCGCTGGAAGGAGCGCTACTTCGTGCTGACCAGCGACTACCTGCACTGCTTCAAGCGGCGTGCCGCCGGGGACGGCCTGTCGCAGATGGGCCACTTCATCTTCAAGGCGAGTACACAAAGCAACGTGAGCAGCGAGCGACCGGGCCGGATCCGAGGGGTCCTTCTCTATATAAATTCAAGCAGCGTACAACAAATTTTCTGATTTTTCGTAATTTGCCTTGTTTTTACTATTTTTTCCTGATTTTTTTTTTCTTGATTTTTCTGATTTTTAGTTGTGTTTTTTAACAGTTTTTTTTTTATTTTTTAATTTACTGATTATGTTTGAGGGTGCACTGGTAAAACAAGTGTGCATAATTTAAACACCAACGTGTTCAAGTTATGATGTTGCACATTACATGGTGTGCACATTTTAAACGTTTGCTAGACGTTTAATTTCTGAACACTTGGACGCACACAGTTCTATGTTATCAATAGAAACCATATGGGAAATTTTCGGAAGTGTTTAAAATTTAAGCACCAGTTGACGCTCAACCTAGTTAAACGTCACAATGTGTTGAGAAAATGCACACTTGAACTTAAACGTCAATCGACGTACAATATAACACTTGTTTTACCAGTGTACACTGATATTTTTGAGTGAAGGATCCCTGGAGCAACCTTTTGTATCTGGCAGACGAGGGACAAGAAGGGCCATCAGGGTTATGGTCGTGGTGACACTCGCAAGAGTCGTGCCAAAACCTCGGCGGTGAATGCAAGCGCAAGCATCACAATCGTGGCTGTGAGTTCTGTGAGCCGCGTAGGCTCTAGGCGCGCTGCGGGTACAGCACGACTGGCACTATGGCTCGGGGCGGAGACGCTCGCCGGACGTTTTGCAAGGATGCGGCCATCTGCAAATGGATAATGGATGGCAAGAGACCGGGGCGGGGCGGGGCTGTACTGGCCTGCACGGTTTGATGCACTGCACGTCCTGCCCTGGCCTCTGGACGCGGCCGGCGGGGCGGGGCGGCACGGGGCAGACTGGCAGTACGGTAATCTCCTCTCCCCTACCCCTCCCCGCACGATATAGCACGTGGCGCATATATGCATAGGCTGCCCACAGCCGTCTGATTCCGAGGTTCGCTCTCGCGCCTCCGTCCTTCTCGCACTCATTGGGCCCCTGCTACCGCCATAACCATAGGTGCGACAAGGACGGAGGTATGAGAGCGATCTTGTCCGTTTCGCTGCCCTCCACTGTGAGAGCGCCCGGTGGGTAGGCAACCCCGATAGCCTCCGCGCACGGGTGAGGAGCGGGCGGCCTACCCCAGCGCCCGCAGGCGATCTGTGCGCGGCGCGGCGTGGCGGCGGAATAATCAAACGCCGCATGAAACTTAATACTACTTGTTTTTATTTTTCGTGTCCACTGCCGTGTCGAAGCGCCTTAAATTTTAGAGTCACAATAAATTCTCGCCCGAACCGAGTCATGCCTTTCAACATTTTGCTCAATAAGTGCGATGTCCTCCCCACAAAGAGTACTTTTTTATGGCTCTATAATAGTGGCATTCTCTTAAATGGTTTAATAAAAACGGAGTCGAACGCTCTTCTTCTAACTTGAACTGAGTGCTGACGATCAGCCTCGCTCTCCAAACAGCGTTAAAATTTTTGCTTGACAGAATAAGAACGCGCACTGAACTCGCTGACTCCACTGACTTCTCCAGCAACAGAGAATGCGGGCCGCTTTGGCGGCGTTGTGTGCCTTAACGCACTACTTGTACTTACAACTGCCCCCCTCTCAGCTCCCCGCCCCCTCTTCCCCCCTCTTCCCCCCTGCCTCCCTCCCCCTCTGTCCCCGGCCTCCCCCCCCCCCCCCTCTACGTAATAGCCCCCGCGCGCGCGCACTACCAAGCAGCGCAGCGAGCCACTTTCTCACGCTGTGCCAAAGGCAACCCGATGGCGAACCCGATGGCGCAGGGCAGCAGGGCGCCCCGCCCGGCCCCGCCCCGCCCCGCCCCACCCCCGCCCCACCCCGCCCCACCCCGCCCCTATTGTATGGCCGGCACGGAGCGCCTGGTCCCGCGCGTTTGCCACGCGTTCGAAAAAGGGTCCTCTCTCGCTTTTTCTGCCCTCTCTCTTTCCTTCTCTCTCTCTCTCTCTCTCTCTCTCTCTCTCTCTCTCCCTCCCTCCCTCCCTCCCCTCTCTCCCTCCCTCCCTCTTTGTCCCTCTCGTGAGTTTAATAAGCGCGAGGCTGATCACGTGACGCGCGATCGAACAATGCGAAGCACGCCCCTGCTCCGGCTCCGGGGCCTATGCTCCTCGGGACGGCGCGAAAAATGGGGACAATGGTCACGTTGTAGGCCAAATGTGGCGCGCGGCTCGTGCGGGGCAGCGGAGCGCCAAACACCCTCTAACGCTCACGCCCACGCTAGCGCTCGGCTGCGCCCCGGCATAGCGCTGGGCTGGACTGGGCCGGGCTGTACCGGGCTGATTCCATGCTGGCGGCACGAGGCACAAGGCGCACGCCCTTCATTTCAGCCCGCAGCGCAAGAATTCTTTTCACGCGGTCGTCACGACTTTGCATCATTGATTTAAAAAAAATAAAAAAATAAAAAAAAAGCCATTGGGGTCGAGACTTTGACTAAATCTAGACTGCTTGGCACATGGAATTTTTTTGAACTTTTAACTCAAAGATGCATATTTTAAAGGTGTTTTGAAGCCTGTCAAACAACATATCGGAAGCAGCCAACAAAAAAATTTATGGATCCAGTTGAGGGTGCATCGCGGTTGGGATGTACTTTTTAAGCGTTTTGAAGTTGTTGAAGCCTGGCTAACGAATTTTTCTTATGGAATCAGTTGAGGTGCACACAAAAGTTGGGACTCACTCAAATAAGACTTCACACTCCCCCCGTAATATTTCTTCATGTAGTATATAGTATTAATATAGTTATGACGTCAAAACGCTTTGCGTGCGGGATCCCTAGATTAAGGATGGATAAAGTCCCCTTTTTATTTTCTTAAAAAAAGAATAATTATGTGACACGGAATTTTTACAAGTTTTGGCTCGCATATTTGGGAACATTTGGAATACAGTAAAACCCGCATATATCGAATTTCAGGGGACCGCGGGAAAAATTCGTTATAACCGGGAATTCGATATATTGAGTGAAAAAAGCATTAAAATTGCATCTAAGGGACCGGCCGAAAAGTTCGATATAGGCGGGAATTCGATATAGGCGGGTTCGATATATCCGGGATTTACTGTATGTGGAATATTATTTTGTTAGATGGAATATTGTGTTCCATGAAACAGTCGAAGTAAGTGGTCCACCCCTCAGAAATTTGTTGTTCCTGAACAACATTTGTTGTTCCGGGACAGCTTTTGTTGTAACGGGAAAATCAAGTTGGCCAACAGGCATTGTTTACATTACAGCTCGACGCTGTTTTATACCAACAGATATCAGCTTAAAATTTAACAAGGAATCCGCTGTTAATTAGTATCCATTTGTTCTGTTTGTTGTTGCTGAAACGCACTGCTCTGCCCCGCAGATCCGCCTGGTGGACCTGGACGCTGTGGAGTGGGTGAACAGGCGCAGCTACAGTGTGGTGGCGCTCAGCACCAGGGACAGGCCGCGCGTGCTGCTCAGGGCCGCGCACGGCCTCGAGGACTGGTTCGAGCTGCTCGAGGTACGGTACATGCGTTCGTCAGAAGAGTCTCTGCGTTTTAGCCAAGGGGGAAATCAACTCTGAATTTTGGTGAGCAAATGCTGGCAAATGCAATGAATTTTTGTAAATTTTTGATATTTTTAAAAATAGATTTTTTAGAAGGTTTTTGAGGCAATTTTTCGTATTTCTTTTTTCAAGGTTCTTGATTTTGAAAAAACGTGAATTTCCGAGGTATTTAAAAGACTTCAGAGTTGTTAATCCCTTGGTTTTAGTAGATGATACCTTTAAAACACCTGGACTGAAAATTTTGCCGGTGAAGGGTGATAGATGTCCCTTCCCGGGGATACAACGATCACAGGATGGCTCTGGCACGACCATAACGGGATGGCTTTACCCCCTTGACGAGAAACAGACCCGGGGGGTACAATCATTACGGGATGGCTGCCCCCCTCCCCGACGCCAGGAGAGACCTGGGGCCTGGGGCAAAGGAGGTACAACCGTCCCGGGAAAGGCTTTAGCTAAGCTTTACCCTCCTACCATATACCATATTTTTCGTGTAGAGGGAGGGGGGGGGGAGTAAAGCCATTCCGTATGGTTGTACCCCCCCTACCTCTGAGCTTTCTTTTAAAAGACACTACAAACATTATTTGCAGACGCGGGTACCATCAGAGGAGAGGTACTAATGGGTACTGCATGGAAGGGATACAACCATATACCGGGATGGGGATGAGACCCGTGGAATACAAGCATAGCGGGATGGTTTTACCCTTTTGTGTGTGGTACGTAAATCACGTCACTTAGTAAGCAACATGAAACCACGATCTCGACCCAGAGTCATGCCTTGCCTTAAAAAATTTAACTGTTTTAATTGTTTTGATTTTGTTTAGGGGGGGGGGGGGATAATACCGATTCTTCGGATCCTGCCGCCTTTTTAAGGTCCCTGTCGTTATGCGCGGTTTCCCGTTGTTCTGTTCGATTTTCCCTCCGCTCCGTGAGGTTTTGTACCGTTCTCTACCGAGCTGGGCCCAGTGCGGGGAGGGCAATGGCACCTCCACCGGGACCGCGACATCTGATCGCTCCCGTTCCGTACCATCCCGGTGCATCACGGTCAATCTGATTGGCGCAGACGGGGAGAGGGTCGCGGTCACGACTGACCAGTGACGCGTCGCGATAAGGCACGCAGTTCGTTTGTAGTTTCGTCTCTCTGTCCTTGTTGCACCCATGCGGGGCGTGGCCATTAGGCGCAAGAGAGAGAGAGAGGACTCTACTAAACGCTATTCGGAATCACTCTGCAGGACTGCAGGCACCCTCACCTTGCGGAGCGGCCCGCGATGCCGAGTGATTGCGTTAGCGTAGCTTAATTTAGGTAAGTTCCGCATATGCGGTGCGCAGTAAAGTTGCCGATGTCTTGATACCAGCCGCAGTCTATTAACCCGCGACAAATCAGCTTCGTTTTTATTTTATTTTTCTTCAATTTTTTTCGCCGAGTGCAGCGCATCCCCGCACACATGCTGCCAGCGCGTCTGCGACGCAATAACTCCTTTCCAGCATATTAATTGTAAAATTAATAATAATAACACGCTTCGAAAAAACGCGTGCATTCGCGCGCTAACAAGCGTCTGAGTGAGTGTGCGTGGAATTTATGCAGACGCAATGGGCCACTGTGTGTTGTGCTGTGCGTGTGAGAGTTTTGTGTGGCGTATGGAGATGGAAACGCATAAAAACTACAACTACTACGTACTGCTGGGATAGAGGTTGGGGAGAGAGGGAAGAGAGAGAGAGGGGAGAGAGAGAGAGGAGAGAGATAGGGAGAGAGAGAGAGGGAAGGAGAGAGATAGAGAAGAGAGAAAGAGGAGAGAGAGAGAGAGAGAGAGAGAGAGAGAGAGAGAGAGAGAGAGAGAGAGAGAGAGAGAGAGAGAGAGAGAAGACACGGAGCCGCCGCCGGCCGCGTTCTCCAAACTCGCCGTAGTGTGCACGGTGGAGCAGCAGGGGCACTGGCCGCGGGGCGCGGCGGGGTGAGGTGAGGGTGTGGTGGGGCTGTGCAGCGCGTGCCCGTGATATGATTTAGACAATAGAGGTGAGCGCGTGCGGTCATGCGGCGATGCGGCTGTGTATGTGTGAGAGGGAGGGAGAAAGAGAGAGGGGGAGAGAGAGAGAGAGAGGGAGAGAGAGAGAGGGAGAGGGAGAGAGGGAGAGAGATAGAGAGAGAGCGAGAGGGAGAGAGGGGGAGAGAGAGAGAGAGCTAGGGGGAGAGAGAGAGGGAGGGAGAGAGACACGGCCCGTGCCTCGCGCTGACGACCTGCTGGCGACTAGACGGGACGCGGGCCCCGGCCCCTGCCCTGCCCGGCCCGGCGCCAGGTGGCGCTGCCTGTTGCGGGGCGCGGCGGGGCGCGGCGGGGCGCGGCAATGATAACGCGAACACATCAGGGAGACAAGGCGGGGTGGGGCGCCGCACTTTCACTCCGGGCTCACTGCTCTGCCCCGCGCGCATCGCCACCACCATGCTGCAGCATGTCATGTCGCCGGCCTCGGCCCGGCCGCCCTGGGCCTGGGCCCGTCCTCTCCCGTGGCCTTTAGTGGCGGGGCGGGGCTGGGCGGGGCGGGGCGGGGCGGGGCGGGGCGGGGCGGGGCGGCGGGGCGGGGCGGGGCGGGGTGGCACCAGAGGTCTTTACCGCTTTTGTTCGCGCGCTTCGAGCTCCCGCCGCCACCTTTCACACAGCGGCTTGCTCTCCTCTGCGCAATAAAAATTAACTATAAAGAACAAACACGCAAAAATGTCCACGATTTTTTTTTCTTTTTTGCTTTTGATATACCGCGCCGCTCCCCTGCAACACGATAGGTGCCGTCGTTATTACGTCGTTGTCGCGAGTAATGAACCTGCTGCTGCTCTGCGCGTAATGTGATGTAACCTATTATTCTCTCTTTCTCAACTTGATTCGAGAAGAGCGGAATTTTTTTCTCCCCTCTCCCCAGAAAAAAAGCTAATGTCACAACAATAAAAAAGGAAAAAAGGAAAAGGGGGAGAAGAAAACACATACACACACGTACTTATTTGTGGTCGTTTTGCGAACGCCAGATGTTTCCGTTCCGGTCCGAACTCGGCAGGTCGGTCGTTTTACGTGCTCGGGCTGGGGCGGTGCGGCTGGAGCGGGTACTTCCCCGGAGCGACCGCAACGTTAACAGCAACAGCAACAACAACAACAACAACAACAACAAGAACGGGGCAATAACGGGGGCAGGCCGGCGCCGCGACGAGCATGTCCCGATGCACCGAATAAAAGTGGTAATCGTCGCGCGATCCCGTCCTGGCGTGTTCCGCAGCAGCAGTAGTACTAGTCGTGGTAGGAGGTGAAGTAGGAGAGGTAGCAGGAGCAGCAGCTACAGGAGTACCCTCAGCAGGAGCAGCAGCTACTAGTAGTAGGAGTAGGGGAAGGTGAATTACGAAGGTAGCAGGAGCAGCAGCTACAGGAGTACCCTCAGCAGGAGCATCGGCTACAGGAGTACCCTCAGCAGGAGCATCAGCTACAGGAGTGCCCTCAGCAGGAGCAGAAGCTACAGGAGTACCCTCAGCAGGAGCAGGAGTACCCTCAGCAGGAGCAGGAGCCGCTCCGACGTCGGCTATACCTTCTTCGTCTCCTTTCGCAGACGTACCCTGTACCCTTGTCTCTCCTTCTTGCCTCCTAGTAATACGCCCGCGAACAGCGGCATGGCTGCGACCGTGCGGGATGGAAGGCATCAACCCCTCCTGGCCTGGCAGCAGGGGCGAACCTGCAGGGGGAGGGGGTGAGGGAGTTGGTGAGCGGTGGGGGGACGGCGCACTGTCATCGGCCCTACCCGTCCCCCTCACCCTCAGCGACTACTGCTGCGCTCAGCACTGCACTGGAGTGCACTTAGGGGAGGAGGAGGAGGTGGAGGTGGCGGTGGACCGCGAGACTGCGCCTCTCTTGCACCGCTCCGCTATGGGATGGGCTTTGCGTTCTGCGGTGAGCCGCACGTGCAGAGCGGACTGGTGACTGCTGGCGCTGGCTGGTGTTCCTGCAGGCTGATTCCGAGGATCGCCCTAGTCCCTCCGTCCTTGTTGCACCTATGGCGGTGCCCTATGTCGGGAGTGTCAGGACCCCATGAGTGCGACAAGGACGGAGGCGCGAGAGCGATCTTCGGAATCAGCCTGCTGCCGCCCGTATGTCCGCAAGGCGCGGCCGCGGGGGCAAAGCCACGGAGGAGCAGGACCATTGCGCTGGAGGGGGAAAAAAAGGGCTAGCAGCCTCCTATCACCCCTCTATCATCTCCTTGTTGGCAGGATGGCGCGGTGACGGGAAGGGAGAGGCACTCCATGCAGTGAATGCTGAGCATTATTATTCGCCTGCGCCACCGTCGTACACCCCGCCCCCGCCCACCCCCGCCCCGCCCACGCGCACGCCGCTGCCGCTGCCGCAGAGCTTTTCTTCTCATAACGACGCTGATCGTTAGTATTTGAGGCACATCCTGCCGCCCCCAACCTCCCCCTCCCCTCCCCCCCCCCTCCTTCATTTCCTTTCCTCCAGTTTGAACGCGCGCCCGGCGCCGCAATTCGACCCACTTTTTCGCCCCCGCGCGCTCCTCGTCAAGTCAATCATTTCAGGTGACACGGGCGACACGTGGCGGGGCGGGGCGGGGCGGGGCGGGGCTGGGCGGGGCGGGGCGGCGCGTCACGGACATGACAATGATGACGGGGCGTCGAGGAGAGGCGCGCTGCGCGGCGTGGCGGGCAACTCACTTTCTTGATGATTAACGAGCCGAGAGGCCCGAGAGGCGGGGCGGGTCGGGGCGGGGCGGGGCGGGGCGGGGCGGGGCGTTGGGGCGTCGAGCGGCTTAGCGCGTTGCGTGGATATACAGCCAGCCGGCGTGCGGCTTAAGAAGAGACCCGGGGGCCGCCGGGTTCGCGTGGGTGCGTGCGGGTGCCGTGGGTGCGGGCGGGGCCGGGCGGGGCGGTTTCGCGGACCAGAAAGTTTCTGCTGCGTCGAGGCGAAAGAGAACAACAAACAGATCATGAGAGATGTATAAGACATGAACGTGCAGTTATGTTGTTGAACGCGCGTTGCGCACGCGGCGTCGCCCGGCGAGAGGAGAAAGAAAAAAAAATATTTAAAAAAATGACGTAACGAGGGCGCGAGAAAGATTGGATGGTTGGTTACGAAAGATATAAACGCTTCGAAATAAATGCAACTCGCGAGGTAACACTGGGAAAAATAAAATTAAAAATGTCTTTAAAGGGACGAAAACTGCAATACCATTACCTCACTATCTCGTTATTCCGGCGAATGATACGAGCTGGAGATTTTATCTTGTAAATACAGCCCATTTACCTTAAAATCAATAAGGCCCTCTCCTCTCTCGCAGCGAGCTGTTTCAATAATGTAAATGTAATGGTCTGATTGATCACCCGCGGGCCCCGGCGCGGCGCGGCGCGGCGCACGCGATCACGCACGCCTGTCCCGTCCCGACACTGATCCTCTGACCCTGGGCCTGCGGGGGGAGAGACTCGCCAGGATTGCGCTAAACAGGACTGACGCGACGCAACGGCCAGGGCTGGGAATCTGCCTTGCCCCTAGCGCCACGGCCTGCGGGCTCCAGGCTCCAGGCTCCAGGATCCAGGCTCCAGGCTCCAGGATCCGGGCAATCTACGCTATATTTTTTTAAAAATATATTTTAGAACAAATTCCAAACATTCTATATACCCCAGATTAAATTCCAAATATTTTAATGAATTATTTATTGAAATATATTCCATGTGCACCTTAGAGTCGAAGTTTCTCCGGGTTTCAGGCTTCAGGATCCAGGCTGCAGGCTCCATTCTTCCGCAGGTTCCATCTATACCTCAGGTTCCAGGCTCCTCGGCTCGCTTTAGTTAGGAGAGGGCCGTGTCGCGGCGTGCAAAGAGCAGACTCTGCGCAGCTTCAAAGGGAAGGAAAGGGAAGGAAAAAGAAGTTTCTACCTGCTCTCTCCCCCAACAGTTATTTGTCGAGCAAAGCGAGCGCGCGCGTGCGGCACGGCACATTAAATCCGGAAGGAGCCAAGGACCTTCCGTTGAAGGGTTCGTGCCCTCCTCGCGCCGGGCCGGGTCAGGCCGGGCCGGCACTGGACGGGGTGTGCGCCGAGCGGGCAGCTGCTTTTACTTCCTCTGCTACTGCTTCTCGGCTGAGAGAGAGAGAGAGAGAGAGAGAGAGAGAGAGAGAGAGAGAGAGAGAGAGAGAGAGAGAGAGAGAGAGAGAGAGAGAGAGAGAGAGAGAGAGAGAGAGAGAGAGAGAGAGAGAGAGAGAGATGGAAGCTCTCCGGACTGGAAAAGAGACGGAAGGGTTTCCTGTCACGGGTTGGGTTCCAGTTTCAAGGACTCCTTTCTGGAGCTGGCCCGGAGGCGCGCCTGGAGGCTTCCGCTTGGACTGGGCCGGGGCGGGGGATCGTGCCTCGCCGTGGGGTTGAAACGGGTTGAACGAACGGACCCCGCATCGCGGAAATTGTGAAAGAGTTCAATTGGAAGCGGCCGTTATCGTTCCCCGACTTCCCTCATTCCCGTAACATCAAACACACTTTTCGCGGGCTGAAAAATAAAATCATCTCTTCTCGGTTGGATCGCGGTCAAACGCGTTGTCACTGCTGGTGTTTCGGTAGGCCAGCCACGTGTGCCATTGAGGGGCGCTTACGCGTGTGCTTACGCCTCCACTCGGCCCTGTTGCAGGACTGCACGCTGGCCAGCAAGCAGCGGAGGCGGGAGCTCTACGATAGACACCCCGTCGACTGGAAGCGCTCCCTGCAGCGCGAGGGTGAGTCGCTGGAGGAGGCTGCCCTCTGATTCCGAAGATCGCCCTCGTCCCTCCGTCCGTCCCTGTTGCTCCTGTGGCGGTGTCCGATGTCGGAGGGCAGGACCCCATAAGTGCGACAAGGACGGAGGCGCGAGAGCGATGTTCGAAATCAGATGGCAATGCTGCGAGAAAAGTAGGCTCAGTGAGTCCAGAAACAGTGCAGAAAAAAAACCCGGTCGTACCTGCGCTCGCCCCTTGGCTGGGCAACACCTTAGCAGAGGTGCGGGGTGCGGGTATGTTGCTCAGGTTGTGTTCGATGCAGCGTGTCTTCCCTCACCGCGTTTAGACTACTTATTGCAAGGTGGGGATCACTCACACAAAATGTATACCCTGATAATTTTGAATTTTTTGTTTTGATTATTTTAATTTTTCTTGGGATTTTTAAAAAGAATTATGAAAATTTGTCAATTTAAAAAACTGATTTTTTTCTCATTAAGACTTTTTCAATTGCTTTCAAGTCTTTGTTCGGTTTTTCGTGTAAACTTTTTCCTTGATTTTACTTTGAATTTTTAAAAATTGTTATTGGTTCTTAATTTTTTTTTGGGGGGGGGGCGCAGAATAATATTTCGAAGTGATCCATCACCCTTATTGTCTGCAACGCAACACACTGGTCGGCTGGGCGCGGCGGCCGGGCCCGGGCTGAGCGCGGCGTGCGCCCAGCGGGTAGGCCGCCCATCGTGCTCCTGAGACTGGCCCGACTGAACCCTTCTCTTCTCTTCCCCCGGCAGGGTCGCTGTCCGTGTCGGCCGGCGTAGAGGTGCTGCTCCGCCAGCGGCTAGAGGAGCATCACGAGCAGCAGGAGCGCGAGCGCAGCCGGGAGCAGCAGGAGCAGGTGGACCTGGGGCCCTGGCGGCCGCCGCAGCTGCTGCAGCGAAGACCGCCGAGTGAGTACCGTACATACATACGAGCAGAGGGAAATAGTTTCTGACATTGCTGTATATTTTGTTCCGAGGCGACTTGTAAGGAACGTCATACAAAGGTCGTCGACGCGTACATTTCATGAAGCGTTATTGCTTTGCCAAAACCAATATATATAACGAAAAAGACGACGTGTTTGTTATTTCCCGCCAGATTTCCCGCTCCCTCCCGTCAAGAACACGCTGCGCTGCTGAGGGTTTTCAGCGGGCGGCTGGAATTTCAGTCAAGTTTACTCGGGGCTCTTGGCTCTGTTCTCTCTCTCTTTTGTTTTCGTGCGGCCGCTGCGCGCGCGGGCTCCAGTGCTGACGGACCTGGACGAGCTGTCTGCCCCGCCCTGCTCCGCCTCGGCCACGTACCGCTCCCCGCCGCCGCCGCGGGGCGCAGGCTGCGTGGGGCCGCCCCCGGCCGCGCCGCCCCCGCCGCCGCCCCCGGCCGCCTCCACCACCCCGGCCCCGGGCGCCGCCGCGCCCCCGCCCCCGCCGCCGGCAGCACGTCAACCTGTCTATCACAGGCTGAACCCTGACGTGTTCTTCATGGCTGCAGGTCAGAACCCTGGTAGCACCCGCCCCCTGCCCCCTGCCCCCTGCCCCCTGCCCACTGCTACCTACCCCCTGCCCCCTGCCCCCTGCCCCCTGCTCCCTGCCCCCTGCCCACACCCTCTGACCACGCCCCGTCCTCCCGCGTAGGGCCCACACGCCCCCCTGCCAACCCCTAACCCCGGGGCGCGCTACAGCGGCGGGTGCTCGGGGGCGTTGGAGGGGGGGGGGGGGGCACGCGCCGCCACCGCCCTGCCCGCGATATCGCCGGCGTTCTGGCCTTCTGGTCGTGGTGCTTGATGCCGCGGCCCGGTACGGGTGTGTCTTTGGCCTCATCGGGCCTCCCGGGTCCAGGACCGCGTCGGCGTACGCCACCGGTAACGTGTCAATGGGTTTTCCATTCGGGATTACGCCATAACCTGGTACCAGACTCTTATACGCGGTATTCCAATATTAGTGTGTCCCTCTCGAACACGGAGGTTGCTAAAGACAGTGAGTTATCTTGACCACCCTGCTGGTGTCGGTGGCCTGCACCGTGATGCTGGTGGGGATTTGAAATCACCAGTGACCAGGCCGTTTTTTTTTGGGGGGGGGCGGGGGGGGCGATTGCACTCGTCACATCCTAAAGGCAGCCTGAAATGTAGGCAATATGAGGTGCAAAACCCCTGTATGTAGGTTTGGCAACCCACAGCGCATAGCCCCTCCCGTCATCTGGACTTAAAACCGCCCCTGCCAGTGACAACAACGGACAACACTGAAACGTACAACAACTTTCTAAAACACACGTGTAAGTTACCTTAAACCTACCGCAACTCACCATTAAGAATGTCGAGAAGTTTCGAAAATTCTTGGGCTAGGCGGCTGCCATATGCGGAGCGTGGTCATGGCATCTATGACGGGGGCGGGCGTCTTTGTTTTGCGGGTAGTTTTGGAGGAAGACTTTCAGCAGCTGTTATTTTAATTCCTTTGCACTAATGTTGTTTTGCCCCTTCGCAGACCGGTCGGCGGGCGACGCGCTGAGCTGGCAGCCGAGAGACTATCACCACACTCAAGTTTAACGCCAGTGTGCTCCTGCGCGGCGGCGGCGGCCCGGTGAGGTGCGGTGTGGAGTCCCCAGGAACCCCTCGCCATGCACAGCACACGTGGATATTTGAAGAGTGTTCCTTATTGTGTGACGAAAGCTACTTTTAACTTCTGTTTTCCTACTAATATGCTTCGTCATATTACTTTGTTTTCGCTCCTCCGTCTGAAAGAAACGATCGGTGGCGAATGGAGGTAGACTGTAATTGTGATAATCTCAGCAACATGACCAAATGCATTTTCTTGTCAATAAAATGTTCTGCGCACATACTATGTACAGAGACCTACATAAAGCATTTACGACGCATTTCTTTTTCAAATGCATATTAATGTTATTACAATAGATAGCTAAAGCTAAATGTATAGGATATTATGATTTTTTTAAAAGAAGTAATAAAAATATGTGTTTACCCGTGTTCCTTTCTTACCCGCAATACAAACTAGTAGCAATAATACAGTGCAATATAATCCAACTTAAGTGGTGGAGGGACCCTCGAGGAAATATGCCAATAGAAATAATGTTTGAGTCTCGGGCGGTTGGCGCCTCGGGGGTAGGCAACTTATCGTACTCACTCCCGCGGGGCCCCGGGCTGATAGGCCGCCCAAATGACGTGTGACGTCACCCACCTGCTGTGGGCTCCCGATTGCCGATCCCGATCAGATCACTGGGCACTTGGAACAGTCCGAACAGTCGGAGCCGGGGGAAGGGCTGGGCGGAAAGGGGTATTATTGCCTTTTGGCAATTGCTATTGTCGGGGGATGACAGCCAGCAGCGATGTGTATGGGATGGGGTGCATATCCTTCCCACAGCCATGATGTTCTGTAAATCGATGGTGGGTAGAGGAATCAGAACGGGAGTTGGTGTCCCTGCACTGACTGAATACTTTGGAAGAGAATTTTGTGTCAGAATTACTTACCTCCCGCACTTCAAGATTTTTATATTTATATATATTTTTTTAGCTTGTATGGAGAAAGGGTGTTTTAAAAAGTATAGCGTACATTTGGATTTTGCTTTGTCTTCTGAAAACAAATGAACAAGTTCGAGAAAGGAAATAAAAAATAAATCATATCTTATGCCTTATTTTGACAGGCAATGCTCGTCGGGGTCATTGCGTTGGTCAGTTTTGGGATCACTAACTCCATTACTTCGACACTGCACTGCAGCATGCAGAGGAGTCAAACGCCGCATGGTTGAGAAATTACCCACGAGGCGTCCGTAATGCCATCGAGCGCAGGGCATTTATCTGCAACCTCTGACAGCTCCCACCTCTCCGGTACGTGACGTCACCGGCGCGCTCCCACTCTTGAACCTCCCGCGCGCCGTTGCCGGTCGTAGCTCTATACACACTGCCAACACTCGAGAAATAAAGCTGCAGCATCAATCGAAAACCACGCTTGTTTTCTCTGAGGTTATATCAAATAAAATCGATCAAATCAATCTTCACACATTTCAGGAAAATTTGAATCCTCCGAACAGCCGCAATATGGGATTTCTGTTAAGAAAAGTGAATTCATTTTGCCTTGGCACTTCCGAGCCCGACCTTGAGATGTCCCCTCTTCGACCAACCAGCGTCAGTGTTTTGAAAAGCCATCCAATCAGAGAGCCTGTTACAAAACTACCTGTCAGGGTCAACAAATCCTGGCTGCTTTCGTCAAATAGTTGACAATCGCGCAGCCATATTGTATTGAGTTTTACTACTGTGTCTTGATGTGCCATGATTTAATTACAACTCGTATTTACAGTGGTGTTACGCTGCGTTCTTTCGTTTCGGGACCCGTGGATTACGCCTCTATCGTGTGGCACTAGTGTCGTGTGTGTGCGGGTGTGTATGGTGTCTGGCAATAGCGGTCAGCGGCAAGATAACAGGACCTTGAAACTGCGATGTAAGCTGTCTGTAAGCCCCCTAGTATGTGTGAAGTGTTGTGTGGCCGGCGAGGCAGTTGAACGCCAAGTGTTTGGATCTGTCCGAGAACCTCCCCGAGCCCTGCGGCCCTGCCCGCGGGCTGCCCAGGCCCGGACAGAGGGCCCACAGGCCTCAGCCGTCGCGCCGTCGGCCCGTGCCAGGGACTGCTCGGTCACAGGCATGCACTGTAAGTACCACTGTCGTGCCCTTTTCCCTGTCACTCCTTTAACTGCAAGGTTCCACCTAGTTTTGGTGATTCTCACATGTTTCCACCTCATATCAGTGTTGACAGTGTAGGCTAGGACACAGCTGGTGTCTGCACTTTGTCGTCTGTGCTTTGACGACAGTGACAGTCTTGATGTAAAAGAAGTATTTCATCACAGACAGTTCGCAACCTTTCAGCTGAGTATCTGTTGAACATTGTTAAATAAATTTTTTTCTTTAGTTGAAATTTTGTCTCTCCCTTTTGGATTCTTTGTTTGTGCTCGAGTCATTGTCTTATGTTTTGGGAGGATTGTTTACATTGCACGAGGCAGCAGTTTTGAATGATGAACTGGAATCATTTCAGTTCAGTGTTTACTTAGGAATTTGAGACTTTTCTCTTTCATAAGATATTTGCTAGAGTTACTTTGTCATGATTTTTCTCGCGTTAATGTATTTTGTCAATGCGTGCTGAATGGTGTCAAATACTTAAAAACTACATTTTTATAATGTTTGGGTGAGTTTGTCAAGAATTTTATTAAAATAATCTTATTTAAATACTTATATTTCACTTGCGTCTCATTGACTTCTGAAATACTTTTCTTTATTGAATTATACTTGCCATAACCTTGACCAACATATCGGGAAAGACTTTACTGAAAAATCAGTTGTCTGTGTTTTGTGTACTTTGCGGACCTTGAATTTGTGTTAGAACTCATGTTAAAATGTTCAATGTATTTTTAGTGGTGCTTTTCTCATATTTTATGGTACATTTTAACAGGTTTTGATGTGTCTACCTTTACCACCTTAACCCAGATTCATTTCAAAATTATTCTTTTAAAAAAAAATTATAGTTATTTGGTGCTATCAATAAAATATTTTTTGTACTTTTTATTGAAGTCCTTGAGTAATTGAAGGAACTTCAATTATTAGGAAATGATGGGTATGATACATTGTCAAATTTAGAGGTTAGGATGCCCACACCTGTTTGTTTTTGTTTCACCATGTTCTTAAGTTCTGCACTCTTTTAGACTATGTCTGTGTGTCAGTGTGGCAAATTTTCAATATATTTGCCTGTTCTTCCATGTCACTCAAATGTTTAGAGTTGATATGGAGAACAAGAAGAATTGTTTTAGTGTGACAGTTGTGAAAAAAAATTAAAATTAACGGTTTAACCTGATACAAGACTTTAAAGCAATTGGTGGCTGTTATTATTGCTACTATAATTTGCAACTCTATGAAGTTTTAAGTTGTGCTCAAATGTTATATTTCTCCCTGTTGTATTTTTTTGTTTTTTGTTTTTTGTGTTGTTTTTAATCCCTATGTGTCCTGTTGATGTTAGTGAGTAGTGGAAACTTTTCAGTTAAGATAATATCTCTTTGAATGCTGGGTGGATAGGTAATTTGCTGACAGGATGCGTTTACTTTATTTTATCAGTAAAATAATTCAACAACCAATTAAACCTAAATGTTTTAGATGAAACGGTCATTATTTCATTTTGGAACAATATTGGTAATTTTCTTAATTTTATTGAATAGAGTTAGTTTTGTGTCGTTTTACAAGAGTTATGTTTATTTCCTGTATTGATTTCTGAAACAAGATGTTTGCTGAAATTTGAGAGAAAGCTTTTTGCGAGAAACCATTAGGCAATGGTCATGCAGCATGCAGTTCTGTGCAGTGCATAGGTGTACTGTACTACCTAGACCTAGGTCACTCTTGTACTATCTTGGTTGTTTGATTACTACCACATGGGTAGCTATGATAGTGTGTGTACAGTACCCCCCATGTGCTTGCACTGACCAGCACAATAGCAAAAAGTAAAAATTAAATTGAAGAAATAGATGCAACAGAAAAATATTCAATTAATGAAGTCAATGAAGTGAATTTGTAAATCAACCTGTCCTCTAAGACAAAACTACCTAAGTTACACATTTAATTTGGCATTGAAGACTGTACGTATTCCTCCCTGAAATCGCATTTTATTTGCAAAATCTCTTGCTATGGTGTTATTAGTGTTTGCCTTCGGAAGGAAAACATTTGTGTGTGTGTGTGTGTGTGTGCTTGTTCATTAATATGTTCTGATCTTTTATATTTATGAAATTCATCTGTTGGTCAAAATTCTTTTTGGTCGTTTCTAGTGTTTTTCACCTCGCCAATAAGCCCCAGTAGGTCGCATCGCTGTGCACCCTTGCACCCGCACGCCTGTGGGCCACGTCGGCCTCTCATCTATTTTTCACAAAGTTTGCGGTTTTATTGTCCCTGGGTGTTGCAGAGAAAACCCCGCAGTGTTTGCCTGTCGTGGGGGGGGGAGGGGGGGGGGAACGGCGGTGCCTTACGGCTGGAGTGTGTAGGCAAACCCGCAATACTTTTGCGTGTTTTCTGAAACACCCTCCACGGTTCGAGGGTCGGCCAACAATTGTATGTCTGTGTTCTTGTACTCTGTATTTCTTCAATTTCTCTTTTATTTTGCGGTATTTTTCTTGTATTTTTGTTAAGTATTTTTACGAATATTATACTCAGTATTTTCACGTATTTCCTTGCACTTTTCGCGTATATCATGTATTTTGTTTAGAAATACACGTGTATTTCTGTGTGCACGATTTCTTCGGGTTGGCTGCCCCTTGAGACGGTTCGCGTGCAGAAAGCAAAAAGAGTGACGCGGAAAAAGTAGAGGCGGCTGGGACATGAACGGAAACCGCCCCGTAGCACCCTAAATCATTGATTAAAACGACGTGTTATGTCCAGTGCATGCATATAAGTTGTTAGCAAAAATTAAAAAAAAAACGAAAAAAACAAAAAAAGTTTTTGGTTTCTAACGCGGTGAAGTATGCATGCGAGTTGTGTGTGTATGCTACTGGGGGCGGGAAGTGGGTTGAGGAAGGGGGGTAGGGGGTGGGGGCAAGAGAATGCCCTACGCAGGAGAAAGGGCCAGGGGACTGGGGTTGGCGTAGGGGCGTGACGTCGCGTGGTTGCACTTGCGGTGTATCTATCGACCCAGTATGCCGCTGCCCTCTGCGCTCGCTCCCTCCGGCGCCCCGCCCCGCCCCGCCCCGCCCCGCCTCGCCCCGCCCCGCCACACCCCACCCCGCCCACCCCACCCCTATTGTCCTCGCCTAACGCAGCTGCGGCAGCTGCCCGCCGCGCGGCTTCGCTGCCGTGCTGGCTACAGAACGACGTGTGTCAATAGAAACGATTCGAATATTGGTTTGAAAAAAGAAAAAGAAAAAAAGACAATAATACATAAATATTGCCTTCAAATTTGGATCGCCGCTTTCCCCCCCTCCTATTTAATTTTCATTTAAAATAATTTACACTATGTATGTGATAGAAATTAACGTGGTGTAGCAGTGAAGTAATGGGAGTCTCCTCTCCTCATGCTCATGCTGCTCCAGTTTCTCCTCGCGAATCACACCACACGCGCGGTGTCTGATGACTGCTCACGCACTCCGGTCCTGTCCTCTCCTATCGCTGCGGGGCGGGGCGGGGCGGGGCGGGGCGGGGCGGGGCGGGGTGGGGCGGGGTGGGGCGGGGCGAGTAGAGCAGAGAGGGAAGGCCCCCCCCCCCCTCCCCGCCCGTCACGTGTGTCTAAGGTGGCTGCGGCCTGTCGGTCCAGTGGCGTCACGCCGTGCATATTACATCATTTCAACGCCGGGCCCGCGGGCAGGCCCCGCCCCGCCCCGCCCCGCCCCGCCCGGCCCGGACAGCCACATCCACGGCCGTCTTGATTTGACAGGAACGCGAATCGGGTGGAGGAGAGGAGGACTGGTCCAACGCGGTGGAGGATTCTCCTCTCGGTGTAGCGGGGCGGGGCGCGGCGCGGCGGGGCGGGGCGGGGCGGGGCGGGGCTAACACCAGCTGTTCTGGCACTAGAGTCTGTATTCTAGCCGCATAGAAGCTCGCAGGGGGAGGGGGGAGGGGTAGAGAAGAATTTACCAGAACGGCAATGGCGTGCTAATGGCCCCCCTTTCAACAAAACATGCGATATTTTTTTAGGAACGTGTCCAAATCATATGATTTGTGCCTGAAGTTCAGACATATGGCATGGCGTGGCGCTTCGCTGCCTACCGCACGGTGGAGATTGTATTATCTTTTTTTCCTCTCTCTCCCTCCCTCCCTCCCTCTCTCCCCCTATGTCTCTCTCCGTCATTTTTTTTCACTATCGTTCGTTTTGGTTTCGTTTGTCGCGTGTCCCTCAGACAAGTGTAATTCTCCCTGCAACTTTTTTCTTTTCATTTTCAAATTTGTTCTTGTAGTTGCTCTGTGCGGTCACTAAACATTTTGTCCGTGACTCATCCACTCATTAATCCTTTCAGGGCGCATACCACCAGTAGAAATACATTTTTTGTAAGTTGACAAGAAATGTGTGTGAATTTTGTTGAAGAAGCAGGTCGATGTCGTGCCATTACAATTTCGTTATTTTTACTATTTATATCAGAATATATCGTAACTTTACGAGATTTCTCATGGAATATTCGTCCCGAGATTCGTCCTTTATCCCTCCAAAACAGTTATCATAGCGTAGTACAACACGCCGTTAAATTACTTACATTACTTTTCCTAAAAATAAAAACGATATAAAGAGATAGAGATGAAGGGAGAGAGAGAGAGAGAGAGAGAGGGGGGGGGGCAATAAATCGAGAGGACGCTGTAAGCTTGTAGCAGTCCGTCGTTGCGAGCTCTGCTCCACCCTGTTCCGTTTCGGGTCCTGTTGGATGGATGGATAGATGCTCTTATCGAGATGAGAAAAGGCAAGGGTAAGGCACAGAAGCACAGATCTAGCATCGGCAGCTGCCTTGCGTCGCGCGGCGGGGCGGGGGGCCGTGTAGGGCGGCGAGCCGTAACGGGAGTGGCGCCTCGCCGCCCCGGTTCAACATGCCATGAAAATATTTTGGCACCTGATCTGTTTTTGGAGTATTTTTTGTATTGTTATTTTTTTTTCTTTTACTGTGAGTTTTTATTGCAATTTTTGCACGTACTTACTTCTTCCAGTGTACATATATTTTTTAAAGGCTTGATGTAAGCACTTATAATAGACAGGAAAACGCCACCTTGAGCGTACTAACACATAGCATGGATTGTTTTTTTTTTTTTAAAAGAGTGATTGTGTGTGAGGTGGGGGGGAGGGCGGGAAAAGTTCCTAACAAATGATTTGAATATCGGGTGATTATTTTGCGGAACGCGCTGGGCTGCGCTATCGCTTGGCGCGGCTTGACAGGTTCCGTGCTGGAAACAAAGGCAGTATCGGCTCGGCCCGGTTCGGCTGGGCTCGGCTCGGCTCGGCTCGGCTCGGCTCGGCTCGGCTCAGCAGGTGTTTCCAGCTGCTCGCGCGCGCGAGGCGAGTCTTGTAGCGAGGCGACGTGTCGTGGACGTGGAATAGGCGTTTGAGCGGGGCTCCGCGGCGCTGTGTGTGTGTGTGTGTGTGTGTGTGTGTGTGTGTGTGTGTGTGTGTGTGTGTGTGTGTGTGTGTGTGTGTGTGTGTGTGTGTGTGTGTGCGCGCCCGAGTTGCCCTCCCTGTAATTATCGCGTCCGTCCTTGTTGCGCTCCTGCGGGAGATGGCCGGTGCTGAGAGAGAGAGAGAGAGAGAGAGAGAGAGAGAGAGAGAGAGAGAGAGAGAGAGAGAGAGAGAGGAGGAGGAGGAGGAGGAGGAGGAGGAGGAGGAGGTGGTCGCGGCGGTCGCGCAAGCGGTGCGGGGTGGGTGGGGCGGCGGGGGTGTTTTATGCACTGTCATTTCGAGTGTGCAACAAAGCACTAAGTGTGTGACACTCTGTTCTTTTTTTTTTTTTAATATCAATATACACTCTAGAGCGCGGTCGTTCTCTATATATGCCCTTTTTACAAAAGGTTTTCCTTCCTGGCGAGTTTGCTGGTGTGGTGCCGGGGCAGGACCATGGTATGGTGTTCGTGTGAATGTGTTTGTAAATGGGTGAGCAGGAGGGCTCCGCCCCCGCCCCGCCCCGCCCCGCCCCGTGCCCTTTTGGTCCTTCCCCCCACATCCCCGCCCACCCCCCCTGTGCCCTGCTCGAGCTCCTTATCGTGCCACGCATTCACTCCATACCGTGTTAGGGGTGGAGGAGGAGGTGCTCTGCAATGTAGCTGCGTGGCTATAGTAAGCTCGCACAGGGCTAGCCTGCCCGTCCGCAGCTGGCGCTGAAAATATTTTGTTGCGTTTCAGCTTCAAGGGTCCCGAGGGCCCCGCCATGGGCCGCCATGGGGTGCCAGGCCTGTAGGGTGATTCCGCACGCTGGTTTCGTCGCTCCCTCCTTGTTGCACTCATTGGGCACGGCCATAAGGAGCAAGAGAGAAGGAACTACAAAACAGTGTTCGGAATCTCCTGGCTGGGCCATGGCTGGGCTGGACTGGGCTGGGCAGCAGGGCCTGCTGCTTTGCGCGTCTCTGCGCTCTCTGCTTTCTGCTTTCTTATCTGTCTGAAAGCAGCAGACTAGCTGAGCTGGCCGAGGCGCCGCGCCGAGGCCTGCAAGCTCTCTAGTAGGCTCTAGGCATGTATAGTAGTAGTCTGCTATGGTCTAGCCTGCTGCCGGGGAGCGGACCAGGCCGGCGCGGGGCCGCGGGGCGCGGGGCGCAGCTGTACCGGGTGTTTCAGAGAGCATCGTAATAGTATTGCGGGTTTGTCTACTCGCTCCAGCCGTAAGGCGACCGCCGAGTCCCCGCCCCCTCGACACGGGCAGACCCGCAATGCTGCTATTCACACGAAAAAAAAGAAAGAAAAAAAAAGAATTCGTGTCTGAGCGAAAAAGATAAAAAATAGCAGGTGTACTAATTTTCAAGCTGTATAGGCGCAGCTAATTTTAAGCTATGGTGCTTATTTTCTATCAGCTATACCCTGCTTTTTATTATTCCGCTATTTGAAGTTTTTAGCCGTTTTGCAAATTTTTTGTTTGTTTAACATCCAATTTTAGCTCAGTGTTTTTTTTTGTTTTTTTTAATATTAATTTTTTGCGTGCGTGTTCTCTAAAACACCCTGAACACTGCACCTGATGACACTTTGAGCAAAGCATGTGGGGCGGTAATGAGTTGTAAACGCACCATGTACAGATTGAATTTTAAAAAAAAGGTAGCATACTGTAAATGAAATCCTTTTGTCAACGTCTTTATTTATCGTGGAAATGTTTTGTATGCGTGTATTTGATGTTTCGATTTTGTTTTAAAACGTTTATTAAATTATTATAATAATAATTGTTATTATCTTCTTGCAGGTGACCTGTCACCTCGGAGGCCCCCGCGGATCCTCCCACCGGTACAGTGTGGTAAGTCTCACCCAGCAATTTTTTTTCCCATTTTTTTTTCTGTCTCTTTTAGATAGGACTTTGGGAAAAAGGAGAAAGAAAAAAAAAGAATGTATATAGTTGCTTGCCTTTGGATAATTTCCTGTGAATCAACTGCGATGTAGTTTATATGTAATGAAAGGCCATGGGGTAATTTGGTTCTTCTCTCGGGGAGCGCTGAAGGTAGGGAATAAAGTAAACGTACACATTGACGCTTTCAAAAATGAAATAACCGACAGAAAAAGAAAAAAAATAAATGCTGAGATAAAAAGATACAAAAACGAATACCATGAGTAAGTGGGGCCTTCATACGAGACCCTCTCATTACCTCCGAAATTATAACAATATTTTGCGTCGGACTTGAATTTGCACCTCGCAGTGGCTCGCATCCCACGGTGCTAACGTGTGTCGTGTGTGTGTGTGCCTAGGTGAAGCATGAGCCATGTCGGGCGACGTGAACCACCTCGCTGGTGACGGGCCGCTCGCTCGGTGAGTGTTGCATTGTTAGCTGCCTTTTTATTGTTGACAGCTTGTTACATATTTGTGTTCTTCTTATTAGCAAGTGCTTTTCTTTATTATCGCAAACTGATAGACTCGTCGTAAATTTAGACGAAAACATAATTGTTGAAAAACGTGGCTAGGGGTTCAATATGGTTCACAAAAGAATTGGTTATAATTTGTCATCGCAAATAATTTGTTGGATCGAGTCAGAAATGTCCGCTGTCGAAGTAAATGTTTCAACATAATATGTTTTCGTAATTTTGTGCGGGTGAGATTGAAACCAATTCCTCGCGAGTGTAGTTCTGCAGCAGCCTTCGATAAATGCGACCATTGGTCTCGTCCTCTTTAATTAATCCATCAATCAAACGGATCAATTAACAAACAAATTAGTCGCCTCGATTTGATTTGAGTGGCATCGGCCGCAGTAATCGGGCTGGCCGCTGTTTAATGAAACACCGGTCGAGTAGTGGCGTGTTTCGATTTTTGAAACCGCCCCGCCCCTCCCCTCCCCACCTCGCGGGTGATGCGCGTGTCGCATCTCGGTGCGGTATGGAAATTGGGTCGGCGAGCGAGACTATTTGATTTATTTGATCAGTTGGGGATCGGGTGCTGCGTGGTGGCGGCGGTATCAGTGTGTGGCGCCAATCACGGCTCCTTTCAGCTTCAGCCCCCCCTCCCCCCCTCCCCCCCCCACCGCCGCGCCAGCCCGCCGCCCCTGCGATAGGTCCTGGCGAGTGCGGGTCTCTAATGCGCTTTCACGCAGAGCACCCACTTACATTATTTTTTAGCGTGTGACACCTTAAAACACAACCCCTACAATAAACATAGAATTTAACTTGTAATTTTAAGGTATCAGCTAGCTCTTACTCTTGAGTCCAGAAACCAAGCGGCGTAACCTGGGTATGTTGTGCCATTATCAGTTCTGAATTGAGATTTTTTTCTTGGCGCGCGCAATAAAATGTGCTTCTGCTGTTTGTACGCCTTGACACGGAATGCACTTCCGAAGGGATACTACTAAATGTTAAGCACACACCTCCGAGTCGCGCTTGCCCCGCCAGGCCAGGACGGGCCCTGGCCGCCTTTCCCCGCCATCCCCCCTCTTCCTTTCGCTCTCAAGGTGGGGGAAGTCCCTCAGGCCCGCCCCTCCACGCCACCTGTGCGGAGCGGAGCCCGCCAGCAGCGCGCTGCAGCGCCCCGTGTCGGCGTGCCCATCTGTTCGCGCCGCCGCGCCGCTCGCTGCTAAGGCGAAAATTGCAAAACGCTGCGCAATAATTTTTGAGGGTCGCCGTTTTCCGTCGCGGACAGACGGACGGGCGGACGTGGGCCGCGTCCAGCTGGGCGTCGGGGCGGGGCGGGGCGGGGCGGGGCGGCATTTGTTTTTGTGCTGCACGCTCCGGCCCTTATATGCGTAGTCAGTGCACTCGACATTTGTTGAGGGTCGTGTGAAAATGTGCACGTTATTGTACATTACATTATTGTGCGTCGTGCTTTTGCAAAAGCTACGCACCTATACTTAGTATCAAAAAAAAAAAAAAAAATCTTGGAAATTCGCCTTGTATATGGTCAATAAAATTTGAGGTGCACAAAGAGTTTCGCGAGAAGGGGTGAGTTTCATGTTAGTATTCCTTGATGTTTTTCGCGCTCGCGAGCAATTTTTTTCGTGTACCATGAGTATTTTTAGTGCGGGATCCCTCGAAAAAGTCACTCCTTTTCTCCAGTAACAATCTTTATTTTTACCATTTCTACATCACCTGAATATTCATAAGTCATTGTTACGAAGCAGCAGGCTGTATTATAGTAGTAATGAGAAACGTTATACCACCGCAGCAATAGGCCAGTAACTGCGCGCGCAGAGCCCCTCGAGCAACACCATAGTAGAAGTGCCGCCAAAGGTCTCCGGTAGAGGGCGGTGCGGTGCAGCGCGTGACGTCAGCGCTGTGCCCGCGCGCGGCGGGGCGGGGCGGGGCGGAGGAGAAAGAGGTTGGCCAACAGCTGTGGTTTTGGACAAATTACGGGTGGCCGCGGGCTGGGCTCCATGGCTGGGTCGGGTCGCTGTCGCCTTCCCCTCTGCGGCGGCAGGGACATAGGGACAGGGGTAGGTCCCCGGGCACTGCTGGCCCGCCCCGCCCCGCCCCGCCCCGCCCCGCCCCGCCCCGCTCCCCTAGGACCCCGCAGGCTATCAGCGGCCCCTCGCCCCACCTCGTCTCTGAGGGTTGCACGCTGGGGGGTGGATCGAGTTTGCTCCCCATCGCCTTCGTCGTCCCCGTCGTCGTCGTGGGTTCTAGGAGTCCCATCGCGCCTTTACCCCGCCGCGCCCTACCCCGCCGCACCCCCTTACCCCAGCTCGCCCTCAGCTGGCGCCGCGCGCCGGGCGGGGCAAGGTGGCGTCCCGCAGAGATCCAATTTTCTTTCCGCTCGCAGCCCCCTTTTTCTTCTACCCTACCCTCGCCCTTCCCCTCCTACTCCCCTCGATGTACACCGTCCGCTTGTTCGCGCCCCGCCGGTCGCGCGCGCCGCTCGCGGTGGACTTTGCAGCGTGCGGTGTCGGTGTGTGGCGATGACGCGTGTCGCGGTGTGGCCCCGCCCCACCTTGCCACCGTGCCCCGCCCCGCCCCGCCCCGCCCCGCCCCGCCCCACCCCACCCCACCTTGCCCCGCCCCGCTTTGCCCCGCCCCGGCTTGTTCTGTTCGTATGATGTTCTCAGTAGAGGTGAACGACTCCGCTAATTGTGAGGGAAGGAGCCGCGGCGGGCGAGACGAGACAGGCGACGAGGAGCACGCGATTTGGCTGTGAAGGCAGGCCCCGCCCCGCCCCGCCCCGCCCCGCCCCGCCCCGCCCCGCCCCGCCCCGCCCCGCCCCGCCTCGCCCCGCCCCGCGGCCCGGGGCAGCAGCAGCGCTCAACGCGCCGCGCCGTCTGCTTCAATTATTCTACGTGTCAGTGTCGGGAGGGGTAGAGGGAGGGGGCGCGCCCGATCGGTGTGGTATTGAGTGACGGATAAGGTTAATTTCGTGACAGAATACTGCGTATGTATACGTCGTGATCTTAATAATATCGTATGCTGCCTGACGCGTGGAAACAAAAAAAAATAATCCTGCAACTGCAAATATATCTTTATCTTTTTTTTTCGCGTTTGCAACCTCTAGGTTTTTTTTTTTTTTTTCTTGCGTTTCCTTTTGTTTGGGGGTGCACCGGCTTGGCCTGGCGGGGCAGGCTTTGTCGTGTCGTTTGTAGATAAAAGCTCTCCGCGGCGCTCGGGCTTCCGATTGGCGTCCCGCACACGAGCCGCGGGCGTAAGCACACAGGGGGGGTCCCCATCCCGCCTCGCCCCGCGCCCCTAAGGAAGCCCCGCTTCCACCACTCCCCCCCCCCTCTCCCTCTCCCTCTCCCCCGTGCTCCCCCTGCGCCGAGCTAGAGAGGCCCCGCGCGCAGCGCCCGCACCCCGCCGCGCCCCGCCGCGCCCCGCCCCGCCCCGCCCCGCCCCGCCGAGCCACTACGCGCGCTCCGCGCTCCGTCCTCGCCGCTGTCCCACTGACCCAGTAAGCCGCGGCGTGGCGGGGTGCGGGGCGGGGCGGGGCGGGGCGGGGCGGGGCGGGGCGCGCTCGCGGGGCGCCAGGGTGGCCATAGCCAGCGCGCGCGGAGGCTGATAGCTCGGCGCTGTGCTGCCGTTGCCGCCGCCAGGGGTTTCGGATGGAAATGTGGCGGTTCTGGACGGTTTGGCGCCAAGGTTTAAAAGTACAGTGGTTTTTTTTTCTTTCTTTTTTTTTTCCTTTGTTAAATATTTTGTAGCAGAGCTACTATCCGCGGTGGTGTTGTCTAGTTCCCGAGTATGTTCTTTCTTAGGTCCTCCTGCTTCTCCTGATGAAGGTTACGAGGGAAAGCCACCCGCGCACCTATCTGGGCTGCCGCGGCCGTGAAAGGTGTCCGCCTCGCCCGCGCGCCGCCTCTGCTCGCGACAAGCGTGTCACTTCGGCCCGATTTTTTTTTTTTTTCGCAGAAAGGTCCGGGTGGGGTATTGGGCGGTGGGGGGTGGGGTGGGGCGGACCCAGGGTGACGTGAATCAGCGCCGCGTGCTGTGATGCACGCGAGTTCTTCTTGGTAGCGACCAGTGCAAGTCAGTTGGCCCCGCGCTGCTCAGCAGGTATTTAAAAAAAAACAATAATAGTAAAAAAAATTGCAATACGGTCTGTGTAGTTTTTTAGGAACGGGATGGTCGGGCGGGGAAGTTCTGTCTTACTACTTTGAGGCACGGGAAGTAAAGGAAAACTTGTGAAATCGAGGGAAGATGATGATGCTGCCGCTATCTTTGTTGCAAAAGTTTTTGGCGCGATGCGAAAAGGCTGGGTTCTGTCGTTATCGCAGCGGGCAAGGGCGAGGGGGGCGGGGCGTGGCAGCGGGGGGCTAAGGGGCAGTGGAGAGCGAGACGGCCAGAGTGTGAGAGTGCAAGAGAGTGAGAGAGTGAGCGAGAAAGGGGCGCGGGGAGAGGCGTGGGGATTGTTGGTTTGGGCGGAGAAGTGAGGGGGGGGGGGGGGGCCTCGCACCGTGGCATTGAAACGTGTCTGCGATCACGCTCCGCTCCGCCCCGCTCCAGGCAGGCAGGCAGGCAGGCCATAGGCGGGCGTGGCGTGGCGTGGCGTGGCGGGGCGCAGCGTTACCCGCAGTTGAGTAACGTTGCACAACCACCGTGCCTCGGCGGCGCGGAGCTGGCAGAGCGAGCCGTCCGGAGCTAGGCGGGGCGGGGCGGGGCGGGGCGGGTTGGACGCCATGGGCACCACCATCAAGGGGAAGGCCTCGCGCAGAACGCGGGGCTGGTGGGGATGCTCGCGACGTAGGTAGTAGATCCCCGCCCCGCCCCATACCCCGCCCCGCCGCACTACTGCTACGATTCAAGGTTCGCGAACCTTCGCGGCCTTCTCCAGGGCTAGGAGAGGGGAGGGGAGGGTCGGATATGGGGGGCCTAATAAAGCTGCGCGGTGAACATGTACGAATTGCCTGCCTATCGCCTATCTGCAAGGGGCGCACTGTAGGCGGACGGCGCGAGGAGGGGCAATTTTCAATTTTGATTTTGCCGATCGATTTTTCTGTTGCTGGATTGTCATATGCGGAGCGGTAAGATGAGCTTCTGACGCGGGCCGTGGCTCGGCGCGGCGGCGAGGAAAAGAGTTTGCTTCTGTCACGAGAGGAAAACTGAGGTGAACAGGATAGCGATGCAAATTTCTTCGTTTCTTTTATTGTGATTTTATTTCTTTTTGAATTTAGGTTTCAATTTGAGCTTGGTTGAAATTTTTCTGTTTGATTTCTGTCTGGGTAATTAGGAATTTTGATGCATTTTTATGTTGTCTTTTTTCGTAATAACTCGGCGTATTTTTTTTTCCCCCGTCGGTCGTCTTGTCTCCGTCTCCTTCTCTCCCTCCGACCCGCAGGCAAGCAGGCAGGCAGGCCGGGCTGGGTCGCCTGGACCAAAAAGCCATAGTAGCAGCGCAGCGGCATCAGCCTTGACGCTAGTTCGCTCCGCCCCGCCCCGCCCCGCCCCGCCCCGCCCCGCCCCATCCCCCCACCCCACCCCACCTCGCCGTGCCGCGTCATCAGGTGTTTCAGGCGGAGCGTGGCCGGGCCGCTGGGAGAGCAGCGCTTGCTTGGACTTTTGTGTCCAGCGAGACTGTGTGGCCGTGCCGGGCCGGGCCAGGGCGGCATGCCTGCCTGCCAGCCTGACTGCTTGGCTTGGCTTTGCTTGGCTGGTGGGCGGTTTTGCAAGTCTGATGGAAGCGCGCGGGACGGGCGCAGCCCCGGGAGCAGCGGCAGCAGGAGCAGCAGGAGCAGGAGCAGCAGCAGGAGCAGTAGCAGCAGTAGGAGCAGGAGCAGCAGCAAGAGCAGGAGCAGCAGCAGGAGCAGTAGCAGGAGCAGCGGCAGGAGTAGCAGCAGGAGCTGCAGGAGCTGCAGGAGGAGCAGCAGCAGCAGGAGTAGCAGCAGGAGCTGCAGGAGGAGCAGCAGCAGCAGGAGCAGCGGCAGGAGCAGCAGCAGGAGCAGCAGCAGGAGCAGCAGCAGGAGCAGCAGCAGGAGCAGCAGGAGCAGCGGCAGGAGCAGCAGCAGCGGCAGGAGCAGAAGCAGCAGGAGCAGCAGCAGGAGCAGCGGCAGCAGTAGCAGCAGCAGGAGCAGCGGCAGGAGTAGCAGCAGCAGGAGCAGCAGCAGGAGAGGCGGCAGGAGTATCAGCAGGAGCAGCAGGAGCTGCAGGAGCTGCAGGAGTAGCAGCAGGATCAGCAGGAGCAGCAGCAGGAGCAGCGGCAGGAGCAGAAGCAGCAGCAGAAGCAGCAGCAGAAGCAGCAGCAGCGGCAGGAGCAACAGCAGGAGCAGGAGCAGAAGCAGCAGCAGGAGCAGCAGCGGGTAGCGGTAGTGGAGGGGGCCTGCGCCTGACCGCGTGCCTGTGGTCCGGGGAGGGGGGGGGGGGGGGGGCAGTTCAGCTTGCAGCTCTAGCGCAATAGCAAGAGCGCACAAGCCCCCTGCGCCTTAAATTCGCATTAGCCCGCCCTCAGTCCCTCGGCCCGCCCCTCAGCCAAAGCCGTCCGCCCTGCCCTGCTTCTGTCCATCCGGATTTGAAGTTATGAAAAATTTGCGCCGCCGTTGTTGCGCTGGGCGTGCTGCTGTGTGGGTGTTCGGGATTTGGCCAGGAGCGTGGCGCGTTGCATTCTTCTCTAGAATAATGGCTGTATGGCTGTTTGGCGTTTGGGTGACTTCAATTTGATCTAAAGTGTTCAACTGATACACATAATTGTCTCTGTTCAACTCACTGATAAACACTGTTTCATGCTTGGGTCGGGTCGAGATCCTATATTTTTCTTGTAGGACATAAAGAGTTGAGCTTATATGTTTGCCACAAGAATGTTTGCAACAGACATGTTAGACACTCCCCCCCCCCCCCTCCGCCTTCGTAAAGCTTCTTCTAAGCATCATCTTATTGAAGCGTTCACTATAACACGCACGAGTAATTACACTGATAATGAAAGTGTTCAACTGGCGTGTACACTGACGTGTTTAACACTACGTTGCTCACTTTTATGTGTTGCCTGGAAATTATTCGCATACTTAAAAGTGTTAAACGGTAAATTTGAACACTTAAAAGTGTGTCACTTGAAGGTGAAACGTGCAGGTTCGGACAGCATAAAGTGCTCCAATTTACTGTTCAAAACTTTCAAGTATGCAAATTTATAGTCAAACACCTCGAAGTGTGCAACGCAGTGTTCAACAGTTTTATGTGAACGCCAGTTGAACACTTTTGATATCAGTGTATAACAGTGTCGTTACGGCGAGGACTGCAGAATGAGATTAAGCCTTTCTTTATGCCGGTGCACATCCAGTGGCCTGGCCCAAGCCTAGGCTGCCCTCTCTGTCCAACCCCACCCCACCCCGCCCCACCCCGCCCCACCCCGCCCCACCCCGCCCGCCCGGCCAGGTGCGCAGCTGCATCCTGCTGGCACCTGGGCACCTGCTGCGGCTGGCACTGAGGAAGTGCTAGCCTTGAGGGCCGCGCAGGGCGAGCCCAGTACACCCAGAGAAATGCACGAAGCCGGCTAGATACCCGTTTAAATGCGAAGGGATTGATCGAGAAAGGTCGAGAACCGTTTGATTTTCGTTTTGACTCTTCTTCTGATTTTTCCAGATAGTAAAATCATAAAAATCTTCGATAAATTTTGATTTTTTTCTCATTATTATGTTTAGTTTTATTAGTATTATTATTATCATTATTTGTTCTTGGTTATTCTGGTTTTCTTGCAACTTTCTACTTGATTTACTTTTATTTTTTTTATTTTTCAAAAAATTGTTTTTGATTTTTAAAATGATTACTTTTTTGGTGAGGGGCCATACAATGATTGCTCTAGGCAAACTATCCCCCTCTCCCCTGATTGACGGTATGCGGTGCAGGGTACGCGACGTGCAGCACGTGGTGGTGGTCGTCCTGCACGGCAGCGCGCTGCTGCGCCCCCATTGTGGCAAGGGCGCGGCCGGGCAGGCTGCCCTGCCCTGCCCTGCCCTGCCCTGCCCTGCCCTGCCCTGCCCCGCCCTGCCCTGCCCTGCCCTGCCCTGCCCTGCCCTGCCCTGCCCTGCCCTGCCCTGCCCTGCCCTGCCCCGCCCTGCCCTGCCCTGCCCTGCCCTGCCCTGCCCTGCCCTGCCCTGCCCTGCCCTGCCCTGCCCTGCCCTGCCCTGCCCTGCCCTGCCCTGCCCTACCCGGCCCTGCCCTGCCCGGCCCTGCCCTGCCCTGCCCTGCCCTGCCCTGCCCTGCCCAGTGTTCACCTTGGGCTGCGCTAGTGGCGCTAGGTATAAGGCGCCCTGTAGGCCCATGGCCCGGCCCGCAGTGCGTGGCGGGGCGGGGCGGGGCGGGAGAGTTCTGGTGTGCTCCGCCGACGATGAAAAGAGTTTCGATGCACTTGTTCTCTCTGTAGTATGCTGTAAAACTGTATTCTTAGGTATGAGAATCACAGTCTGTGTTCGGAATAATTCAAGAGGGAGAGTTTATTTTTATTTGTGTTCTTCATTTTTTAAAAAAATTTTTTGCGCCTGTAATTAAATTTGAGAAAAATATATATCAAAACATCAGTAGTTTGGGAACTTTTATTCAATATTTTCGGAAAATTAAAACAAAAAAAAAGAGAGAGAGAGAGAGAGAGAGAGAGAGAGAGGTTCTTCAAAATACAGAAATATTCAAAGGTATCAATAATAGTATTCAAACAAATTCAAAGCCTAAATTTTACACTCAATTTAGATAACTTGAAGAAAAATCACGACATATTTGGACAACGAACTTTAGAGGTACAGTACTTTTCCCGCATCGGGTCGGCATAAACGCGGGTTGGGGTACAGAAGAAGTGAAGGAAATCGTCGTGGTGTCGGAGTGAGCCAAAGTCAAAGGAAATAAATTTGTGTAGCGCCTCTCACAATGGGAGTGGTGGATAGAGCGCGCATTGTTCGCGCAGCCCAGGCGCAGCCTGCTGCTGAGGGCCGCCGGGCCGGGCCGCCTGGCTCGCTGGCTTTTGCATGTGTTGCTGCTGAGTCGGCAAAGACAATCCCTCGGTCGGCTCGGCTCAGGGTGCGCTCCGCGTTGCCAGCGCGGTCGCTGACGTCACCATTTCTGAGCTGGGGCTGGGCTGGACAAAGACGCTCCCTGTCGCTGCATGAGCCGAGCTGCGAGCTGATGTGGACGCGCGGGGGGGGAACAACTCTGAATTTTGGTGGACAAATTTTGTGAATTTTCGTGCATTTTTATTGAACGTTTGCTTGAATTTTACCTAATTTTTTGTTCGTTGTATTTCCTGGATTTTTCTGCCATTTCCCGAATATTTCTGCCATTTCCTGAATATTTCGGACTTATTTCTGACTCCCGTCCCGTCTGCAGGGGTAGGCAGTACCGCACGGCAGGCGAGTGCGGCGGGACTGCCTACCCCGCACGGGGACCAGCAGACTGATTCCGCGCTCATCGGTCAAGGGGAGGTTGTCACGGTCTCTATCTCTCTCTCTCTCTCTCTCTCTCTCTCTCTCTCTCTCTCTCTCTCTCTCTCTCTCTCTCTCTCTCTCTCTCTCTCTCTCTCTCTCTCTCTCGAACAAGAACGGAGGCACGAAAGTCCCGTGAGCGGAATCAGTCTACGGATGTACCGGGTGTTTCTTTGAATGCGTAACAGAGTTGCGGGTTTGCCTACCCCATTCAGCTGTAAGACGCCATGGCCCCTGAGGCCCTGGCGAGTACACTGTTGCGCATTCCAAGAAACACCCGGTACTTATTGCCATAGGCCGCTGCCATACACCACTCAATGTGACAGTGTAGCCCATAAGCATGGTGGATGAAAGCGGTCTGCATCTCCTCCTCCACAGAAGCCTGTATCACCACAGCTGCGTGTGTATGTTGCCTTGTAGGCAAGCGTAGATGCAGCCTCCCTGCATCTACGTTTAGGCCACGTTTTGCCTACTTTCCGTCAACTCTGCCTGCATCTCTTACTAACCGCCAAGTGCAGTTTTTTTCCTTTCAAACTTTCCTTAGTTTTTCGTTGATTTTCTTTTCTTCCCCTATATTTCTAGTTTACCGTGGCACATGTTTCTCCTTTTTTACTCTTTCTTTATTTCCCTTCCCCGGCCTGCGCGGGCCGGCGCGGGCCCGCGTGGTGGTGGCCTCGTCGTTGTCGTGACTGCCTGCCCCCGAGAGTGCGCTGCTAGTCGTGGGGAATGACCAGAGCAGGCCGTGATGGGCGCGCCGCGTGTCGCGCGGTGCTTACGGCAAGTGCAGAGCGCCAGCGGCCCGGGCTCGGGCCCAGGGGGCAGCAGCAGCAGCAGCAGCTTCAAAGTGTGCTTCACTCACATCCCTGTGGTCCTCTCAAGAGCAGCAGAGCCTCACAGCTGGAGCAGTAGTAGTAGCAGCTGTTTCCGGACACTTCGCACCCGCCCGCCCCTGTCCCTCTTCTCCTGCTCTCTCTCTCTCTCTCTCTCTCTCTCTCTCTCTCTCTCTCTCTCTCTCTCTCTCTTACATTTCTCTCTCTTACATCTATACATTTATTTATATCTGTTAAACTCTAAATTTTTTTGTATATTATGAGAGCGGGTGAGGCGTCAGCGGGACGAAAGTCCCTTGTCGAGCCCTAATAAATCTAAATCTAAATCTAAATCTCTCTCTCTCTCTCTCTCTCTCGCTCTCCCTTTCACTCTCCACATCTCGTTCTGTCTCCTATTCTTCATCTCCCTCCCCCTCCCTCCCCTCTCCTCCGCCCGGTTCTCATTACCGTACTTCCAGCGGGCGTGTTTCTTTGCTGCTTTGCTTGCCTTTTCTTTCGTCATTTCCTTGAGGCGGTGCGGTGCGGCCCGGGGCGGCGGTGGGCCGCGAGGGACCACGTCGACCCCCCGTAACTCCCTCTCCTCACTAGACCACCCTCATAGCCACGCTGCTGCGCTTTTAATTAAAACTAGAGCCTTGTGTAGGAGCTTGTCGTATCGGAGCGCACGCTGAGCGACTGGGTGGAGGTGGGAGTGGGCGGTGAGGGGGTTCTTGCTGTGTGCAGGCCGGGGGTGTAATCAGGGGCGGCGACAACCCGCGGCGGTGGCTTTCGGCGGGAGGGGAGGGAGAACAACTCTTAATTTTTGTGAATAAATTTTATGATTTTTTTTTTTTTCAACTTTTGTAATTTTTTCAAAAATGTTCTTAGTTACTCCTCTGATTTTGTTCTGAATTTGTCTGTTTTTTTTTCTTCTTCTGAAATTTCAGAGTTGTTTTTTTCCGTGCGGGGATTGGGGGTTTGGGGATCTTTAGTGTAACGCACCTCTGCTAGCAAGCGTTTGACAACACATACCGAGCAGCGGGTACGTCCCATGTCCCGTTCCCTTAATTCGCGATAGCGTCTCGCGCGCGCCAATTTCTGTCCGGTTTGTCGTCAGAGCGTCCGTATAAAGGCGAGTGGCAATTAGAGAGGAGGTGGTGTTGTCCTGGACGGCAGCAGGGGCGGGTCTAGCGCTGACCGGGGCTCCGCCGGGCGGCCTGCCTGCGGGCCTGGCCCCAGGCCCCTGCCCGCGGGGTCTCTTGCGCACTCGCCGCTCCCTTTCTCCGTCTGTTTCTCTTTATATGCCTCTCTCTCTCTCTCCCCCCTCTCATCACCCCCGTCCTCTCTCGCTCTCTCGCTCTCTCTCACTTGCTACTACAGTACTCGGCGTGTGAGTCAGAATGAACGGCCGCCAAAAACAAGCCTCCCTCCCTCCCTCCTCGCACTGGTGTCGTGTCCCCCCCCCCACCAGCTGCCCTCACCCCGCGGCTTGCCCCGCCCGTCCCGCCGGGCACAACGCGAATCTTTGGTCTTGGTCGTGGACGCCGCGCCCGGTCGTTTTGGCCGCGTTCTGTTTGGCGGTTCACTCGTTTTTAGGGTGAGGTTGGGGCTCTGGCCTGGCCACGGCCCTGCAGGCAGGCTCTCTTCGTCTCTCTGTCCTTGTCGCACTCATGGGGAGACGCCATGAGGAGCGAAAGAGAGGACACGAGAGAGGACACCACACTAAGCGCTTTGCGGAATCAGTCCTCTCGCGGGGGCCTGCCCAGCCCAGCCCAGCCCAGGCCGGCCTGCTCGGGCCTGGGCCGCTATGTTTCCCGAAATCTGTCGTGCATCGGAGCAATTATGCCTCAATGTTAGCATTGTTGTTGACTGCTGCTGCTGCATTGACAAGAGCGCGGCTGCGCAGGCTGCTCGCTCAGTTTTATGACCCCAACTTACCTGCTGGCACTGACACGCATACACACACACACGCGCGCGCGCGCGGGCGCGTTTTTGCCCTCTCCTCGGGCGGGGGCGGGGGCGGCCCGAGCCAGTGGTAGACTTGCGCGCGGCCCGTTGGATTTCCATCAGAATGAGGAGACTCTCTGCTACATTCGGATGGTGCTTTTATTGTCGCCGTCGTTGTTGTTATTATTATTATTGTTGTCGCTGCTGCTGCCGGTCCGAGCGCAACCTGCCCTGCTGCCGCATGTCCTCTGTGTGTGTGTGTGTGTGTGTGTGTGTGTTGAGATGGACCCATAACGGTTCGGTCCGGTCCGGTCCGCCCATTACCTGGCCTCACTGCCCTCCGCGTGACAGCGCGCAGCGCAGCACACACGGAACCAAAACAACAACAACGCTGTCGCAGTCAAGAATTCGCTGACTTCGACTCAACTATAATCTTGTTATAGCTGTCAGAGTGAATAATTCGCTCTGGTGGCAAACTCGAGGGGTAGGCCTACCTTACTCTTTAAATGGGTATGTACACTGATTGGAGGTTTGTATCGTGATTTTAATGAAATTTTGACCAAACTTTGAAGAAAGCAATAAATTTTTGGCAACAATTCGATATTTTGCAATTTGAATGTGCTTAAAATAATTCTATGGTTGAAAAATAATATGACTGGATTGTGATTGGAAAATGATTGGAACGCAGGGTGTTCACTGACTGGAGAAGGTGAGGTACCCCTCGGGCAAACTACTATATAACTGATGGAGCTTGCTCGTGTGCTGTCCCACTCAACGATACATCTGACACGGGGCATGCATTTGTTCCTACACCTAGTTTGCTAACGGAGCGAATTATAAGCTCTTACAGCTAATAAAATGAGCGATTTGTTTTTTACTGCGACATATAATTTTTTTCCCTTGCCACCATACGCGGCAGGACGTGCGCAGCGCTGAGCTTCGCTGAAATGTGCTGAGATGTGCTGAGCTATGTGTTCGTGTTGTTGTATATCTCCCTTTTCCTGTATGCCTCTCCCACTCTCCCCCGCGACGTCGCAGTGGCGAGTCTTATAATTCGATATCATGAAATGATGTCCGCTCACAAGACTCGAAAAGGGCGCGTACGGGACACCGAAAATGCGTCTCTGAAATTACGCCAATAGGGAGGTGTCGATCAGACTCGCTCTCCTAAGAGTATGAAAAATTCTTTATAATATTATGAAAATAGCTTCGGGACAAATAATGATATTGATATTTTTTTGGGATTTTTTAAAATTATTATTTTATTTTTACTAGATTGAAAGACCGTTTTTGAAACTTTCTTTTTTGACCTGTACCAAATCTATTTTTATTTTTTTTTATTTTTGTCGCGTGTGCTTCAATTTTTGTGTAACTCCTTCTCGTTAGCTTTCAAAATGCATGCGGCTGAACCTTTTGGCCGCAAGCCTTATGGTTCTTATTTCAACGCGCTCCAGTCTCGCGCGGGCAGTGCAAGAGATACGCCCCGCCCTCGCGTCCCACCCGCGGCCCCGCCCCGCCCCGCCCCGCCCCGCCCCGCCCCGCCCCGCCGCGCCCGGCCGCCACCGCGCCTCTGAGCGAAGCTGACGCCGGAAAGGGTAGCGTATTTCGCTGCGTCAGCCGGACGGACAGCTCCGCGCCGTCGCGTTGTCCCGTCCCGGGCTGTTGGGAAGGTGCGGTGGGTGGGGTGGGGCGGGGCGGGGCGGGGCGGGGCGGGGCGGGGCGGGGCGGGGTGGGGTGGGGTGGGGCGGGGCGTTGGCGTGGCCAAGCACTGTGAAAACAACTTTGAAGATTTACGATGTATTTTGTGAAATTAAGGCTTGCGAAAAATGTTGTAAAATTCACACAACCCATTCTCTTGCCCGTAGTTGAATTTTAAGTGGATAGGTAGTAGTGCTTTTAATTTTGCGATTTGTATTGTCATTTTACATCTACGTACACTTTGTAGAAAATTTTTCCGTTAACCCTCGCCTTGAGTCAAAAATGTGTTATTGGTTGAGTTCAATAGCGTGAATGTGCGGTCGGTGCGCGGGGCGGGACTTGAATAAAGTGCAGGAGGGTATAACGTCGTATCGTTGTACTTCTGCTGAACAACCATGGGTCATTTGTGACTCGGTTTATCAAGTCAAGTCAAGTTGTATACTTCTGCCGTGCTGCGCGCTGCGCATGCTGCTGGGCGCCAGTCTGTTGATTCGCGGGGGGAACCCCTGCCCCTGAGGGGACCGCGGCTCGGCTCGGCTGCCGTCTGATTCAGAAGATCGCTCTCTTCTCTCCGTCCTTGTTGCACCTACAGGGGTGCCCTATGCTGGTCGTGGTAGTGCTCCATGAGTGCGACGAGGACAGAGGCATGAGAGCGCGGCTGGGCTGGGCTGGACCGGACAGTGTCCGGTCCCCGCGACACTCGAGTCGCCATGGCTGTGCGGCCCCCCGGCCCCGGCCCGGCGCGGCCAGTCGACTTATTCCGAAGAGCGCTTCCCTCCTCGCCCTGTCTCTCTCGCACTCATAGGCCTCGCAGTATTGGTGCGAGAGAGACAGAGCGGGGAGAGCGCTCTTCGGAATAAGTCGGCAGGCCACGTCGCCGCCCCGCGGGCCGCGTGGACCGCACGGCACATGAGCACATGAGGACAGCATTCTCACAGGCGGACGGGGACGGGCCGGGCGGGGCGGGGCTGGGCCCGCCAGCACCTCTCGGAAACTCCAGTTAGAAAAATGCAGGCGTCGCAGCTCTTTAGGGGCGTAACCAGGCAGGCAGGCTATGGCTGCGTGTCGAAAGTGAAGGGTGGTCACGATCACTGTGACTGCCGTGTTGTACGACCAATTGTGGCTAAACTGTATATGTATAAAAATAAAAGGGAAAAAAAAACTTGCTTCTTACGGCATTTTATGTGACGATACTCTTTGATTTAAATCCAAAGAGATATACTGTGCTCGTGAAAATCATCTTGAAACGTTATCTGGATGTCTCAGATAGATTGGTCCGCGAAAACAACTTATATAGTAGCCCTGTGCTGTGACAAACTGAACAAAGAAAAATCTTTCTAAGGTTTATTGCAAAACATTGCGTTTTGAAACGGGCCGTTTTCTGTGTCATATGCAATTGTTTTTTTTTCCTTCTTCTTTTTTATTTTCGCAAAGCAAGATATAGTGTTGAACTTATTAAACGTCAATTGGTCTAGTTGGTCCAACTAAACACACACCAGCAGGTGTATATATTAGAACTAACTTGCGTGGCGCTAGCTTGGTAACAGTCCTGCCTAACGCTTGGCGGGAACGTGGGAATTCCCCTAGAATCGCGCCAGCGCGACATTCTTAGGGACGAAACACTTTGTTCCAACAAACAGGCGATCATCTTTTGCGCTTATCTTTCAGCCGCCGGCGGCGCGGAGACTCGCACGACTGGGAAGAGCATAATGTAGGAAACGCGAGAAAACCGCGACGCGCTTCGACTTTTTCCTCAAGCTCAAGGGTCAGCTGCGTGGTCATGGGATCAGTGTCCGCGGTGGTGGCCTGGTGGTGCTGCAGTAGGATGTGCCCCCTGCCGCCGTCAGCGCGCGGTGCAGCGGGTGGTCCGGCTCAGCCCTTCGGCTCCGCGCGTCCCAAAACCCTTGAGTGGCTACTTTTGAAGCCGCGGGGCTCCGCTGCTCCGCTGCGCTCAGCGCGATCCTGTTTAGAGTGGGGGGGGGTCCTTTAGCGGTGGTCCTAAAGCAACGGCGCGAGGGTTGTTCCGCCGCATCACCATTACTTCCACCTCAGCAGCCTCCCTCATGACAGTGCGTACCGCGTACACTGCCAGAAATTTCCTTGGTAATTAGTACGGCTTTTCCCCGTTAATTTTTGTACCAGGTTCGGGCCGTTTTTATTGGGTACGGTCCGTCCGTACTAACTTACCTATGACCGTATATTTCACATATATAGTTCAATTTTTTTCGAAGTTTCAAGAAACTGAAACTACGGAATTGGTCTCGAAAAACACTGTCTTTTTCAGATGCGGTAGGCCCGTCACCCAAACAAAACGAGTCTTACCGTAGTATCTGGGTCATGGGGTACGGAATTTTTAACAGTGTACCTGCTTCCCCAGAGAACACGTACAAACTGTCTGGGGGTTCGGCTTTCGCCTACCACCCGCTCCAGCCGTGATGCGGCCGCTTGGGTAGGCAGACCCGCAATACCGTTACGTGTTCTCTGAAACGTCCGGTACACACAAACATACGCGGTACCTGAAACAAAAAACTGGCGGGGCAGGCAGGGAGAGGACGTACCCGGCGCGCCGTCGCGGCTGGTTTTGGAGGCTTATAGCGGTCCGGGCGGGTACCAGCGGGTACCAGCCGGGTACCAGCCGGGCTGGGTCCGGTGTGGCCAGTGTGACCGGTAGGTGCCGCGGCGGGGCGGGGCGGGGCGGGCGACACGGTGAGTCTGAGTATGTTCTGACTACCTCAGCGCGGGGGTACTACAGAGCGCAGGCGCGGCGACCGAGAGAAGGGGAGACGAATGGATGTTCGCAAGAGAGTCGCCATTTTTGGAGCTGTCGTTAGCGTCGCCCCGCCCCGTGATGTATCTCATCCTACCTCACTGCGGGGCGGGGCGGGGCGCCCAGCGCTCCGTACAACTGTTGCACGTCCCGGCGGCGCGGCGGCGCCCTGTGAGAGGGAGGCGCGAGGGAAGGCCCACCCGCAGCCGGGCTGGGCCCGGGCCCCAGGAGGAGCTCCCGCTCAAGGTCCTGTACTCCCTCAACCTTAACCTCTGCCAAGTGCATAACGGACACCGCGGTCGGGTTGACCGGGGGAGGGAGAGGGGGAGAGAGAGAGAGAGAGAGAGAGAGAGAGAAGGGCGTAAAGACTGGGCTGCTCTTGGCTTGGCCATGCGTAGGGCGGGGCGGGGGCTTGGGCGGGACTCCCAGGGGGGCGGTGGGGCACTGATTGTTGACAGTCCGGCGGGGTGTGGGTGCGGGGCAGCGGGGGCCCCCGTCGGGTCCCGTCCGTCCCGCGCAGCGGTGAGTCGGCCGTAGCGACCCGGCGCTCCCGAGCACCGCGATGCTAGCGCGCCTCGCGGCCGCTGCGGAGCGGAGCGCTGTGCGGCGCTGTGGGCCCGCCAGGCCGCCAGGCCCGCGAGCGCGCGCCGAGCCGAGCCGAAGGGGCCCCCCCTCGAGCCCCCGCCCCGCGCTCGGCTCGGCTCGGCTCGGCCCTGCTCGGCTCGGTGACTCGCGCTGCGCGGCAGGCAGCCAGCCAGCCAGCCCAGGCAGGCAGGCAGGCAGGCAGTCCAGTCCAGTCCACCCAGCCGAGCCGCGCCGCACAGACGCGAAAAGCCCTGCTGCTGCTGGCCGCCGTACCCGCAGGCCGCCCGCGGAGTGCAGCCGAGCATGCCCCGCCCGCCGTGCGCGCCGTGCGCCCGCGCGCCCAACAAGACCCTCAGGATTAACTCGTCGGCGCCCTCCTCTGGATTATAGTGTGTCTGTCAGCCTGCTCGTGCGCGTCCTGCCGCTGCGCCCCGTGCTGACGAAGAGCCTGTGCCCTGCCAGTGCCTGTGCGTGTGTGCATGTGTGCGTGTGACCGGGTGTGAGAGTGTGTATGCGTACTGAGGTGCGCGGAAAGAAAAAAAAAGTTTAAAGAAAAAATTTTATCGCGCGCGTTTTGCGCGCAAGTGCAAGTGTGTGCGTGTGCATATATATATTTTTTTGACGTGGCGCACGTGCACGCCGGCTGAGACAGGCCGGTAGCTGGCGGGCTGGCCCTGTGCCCCTGGGCCCCTCTGGGCCCCCACGGCGTGGGCCCCCTGGCCCCGCTGGGCCCCGGCCCCGGCCCCCTGGGCTCCCTGGATAGCCCCGTCGCCTCCGTCACGGATACCCAGGAGTATGCAGGCCGTCCAGGCCCCGGGCCCCAACTCCCCATGTGCAGCGCGGCCACCGACGGGTAGGTGTCCTTCTACTTGTTTGTGTCTGAGTGAAAGAGGAACGAGCTGGGCGTTACGTTACGCGCGCGCGCGAGAGAGAGAGAGAGAGAGAGAGAGAGAGAGAGAGAGAGAGAGAGAGAGAGAGAGAGGGAATACTGGAAAAATTTAGGAAAATTCACAACATATTAGTCAAAATTCAAGTGAAGATTCACACAAATTCTACAAGAAATCACAAAAGTTTCACCAAATGTGTACCTAATAACTCAGAGTTGTCTCCCCTCGTTGCATTCAGTAGCAGCAGCAGCAGCTGCGGCAGCCCGTCACGATCGGAGTGTGCTTCTTTCATTGGGTCGAAAAAAAAAATGATATAAAAAAGTTGTTCTCAGGCTGTACGGGGCGTGTTGGTGTTGAGGTTCTGCAGGTGTTTTGGGGACGCCCCCTCGCTCCTGCAGGCGGGGGCGAGGCTGTGAGGGGAGAGGAGGAGGGAGGGGGGTAGGGATCTGACGTGAGGATGACACGGTTCGGGGGATTGTCTGCGCGTTGACAAGGTCTCCCTCCTCCTCGGCTGCTGCTCGTCGTGGCGGGGAGCAGGAGCGGAGGGCCTGGGTTATCCCCCCCCCCCCTTCTCCTACTCTCCGCAAGGCTCCACTGCCGCCGTCGTTGTCGTCAGACCTAATAGTCCAGTAATATTGTGCAAAAAAGGGCCCTGACCCGGACAAAATTCCGAACAGTACCAAATTTTGGGGATCGTTTTATGGACCCCTAACGAAGGCCTAGCCAAAAGTCCCAAAGAATCCCATCGTGCAGATCGGCTCAAATGGCGTTCAAAGTTCCAAATTTTGAACATTTGCGACTTTTTGGTCTTTCTGCTCCCACAGCCGAACCGTTTGACCTACATACCTGGGTGAGCGCTCAAAATGTTCGTCAAGGTACAGGCTACAAGATGCAATACTAACATTGACACTTTTGAACAGTTGAACGTGTTCAAATTTGAGTTAAAGTCATTTTTTCAGTTGTTCAAAATTCTTTTCTGAACTTTGGAATTTATTTGCGGCTAAACCAGCACGAAATCGCATAAAATACTATTACGTGACGTCCAAGGCACAAGTCTGATGAACAAAATGAGCTTTGAACGGAGTTTCTGCGACCAAAATTGACGTAGCTATGGCCCGGTGACTGCGGCGCGGGCGTGCGGCTCTGCCGTCCCCGGGCCGGGAGAGCCGGCTGGGGCCGGCTGCTGCGCGCTGCAAGGTCGCCTTTACCTCGCCTTCACGCCTAAACGGTGCGACTTACAATAATGTGCGGTAGCTCAAAGTTGTCGAAAGACAATAGGCTTCAAGTTCAAACCCTAAAATTGAACAATTTGAAAATTTGGACAATTGCGAAAATTGTTTAAAACAATAATAGGAAATGAAACGCGCTTTTTGCCTGAGTTTTCTTGGAGTCACATAATATCGAGAAAAAATTAAGTAAAATATTTAGCCACTAGGTTACAAGTAAAAAGGCCGGCTGCTACGCGCTGCAAGGTCGCCTTTGCCTCGCCTTCACGCCTAAAACGGTGGAAGTTACAATAATGTATGGTAGCTAGAAATTGTCGTAAGACAATGGGCTTTAAGTTCAAACCCTAAAATTGAACAATTTGAACAATTAACATGACCAAAATTGTAAAAAAACAAAAAGAAAGGAAATGAAACGCTTGTTTTACCTGATTTTTCCTGGATTTGAAATGTTTTAATGTTATTATTATTATTATTATTATTATTATTATTATTATTATATTATTTGGTGGGACCACAGAACTATGATAGAACTTGAGCTTAAACCGGGCTCGTCCGCAGGGTATGAGACAGGCGTCAAAGTAGGACCGAAACAGCATTCCTCGTCCGCCCGGCCAACACTGCGGCACGAATTAACGCTAAATTTGTGCTAAATTATTTAGCACAGTATAAATCTCCCCAAAAATGTTTTTATTTGTAGTGACCATTTCAATATTAATCAGTCCGAGTTACTAGCAAAGAAGAGACCTAATATTATAATAATCATGGTCTAAGTAAATAGATATTCTGCTAAAAAGCATCTTCTTTTTTCCGTTAAGTTACTGAATACGTTTAACTCCAATGTCTGATCAGTGTCACTTGTACAGCGGCTGACATCACTGCAACAGTGAGCATTGCACACTGTAAATAAAGCGTGCATGGCATGCACGCTGTATAAACAGTGTGCACACTGAAAATGTACTAGTCACATTTCTCGCCCGTAATGAGCGGAGTATTTTTTCATCGCTCAGTAAAAGTGACTTTCGCTAAAACGACTCAAATCGAGTCTTTTCTGGAATTTTTTAAATCGCTCCAAAAGAGTGACATTTGATGATTTGACTCAAAAAGAGTCATCAAAGTGACTCTAATAGAGTGATGTTCGTCCATGTCACTCTCCCAGGAGAATCCAAATTTGGTACAGAAAAGTCGCTCTCCAGAGATCGAAAAAGGCGACTCTTCCATTTTCAGTGCACGATATGCTCACTGTTTATAACGTGTGCATGAACGAACATGCTCACTGTATGTAATGTGTGCATAGAGATGCTCCACTAAATCTTCAACAGTAAGCATTGCAACTCAACGTCCATGCACACGTTATAAACAGTGAGCATACCGTGCACACTGTTTATACAGCGTGCATCCCATGCACGCTTTATTTGGGGTGTGCAATGCTCACTGATGGGTTTTCAGTGATGCAAATTTTCAGCTTTCTTGCTCAAACTATTTAGAAGTGAGTCCCGCAGTAAAATTTGCCCGATCAGCTTAATTTTTGAACTATAGGCTCGTAATGCAATGGTCATTCAAACGTTCAAACTCTGCATTGACCTTTTTGTTCTAACTTTCCCTTCAAAATTTTATCTTTTAAACTACTGTGCGTAAGTTGAATCAACAGGACCCCCCCCCCCCCCCTTTTCCCAACCAACAGTCCTCCTCTCCTGCACGGCGTGGCATCGAGCCTCTCCAACAATACCCACCCGGAGGGGTGCTCGGCTCGAAATCACTATGAAATGACTATTCGTACACTTGCAGGTGTTTGAATGACCCTTCGCACACTAGCAGGTGAGAGCAGGTGAGCGAATATCAATTCGCACACCTAGAACGCCTGCACTGAAAATGGAGGAGTCGCCTTTTTCGATCTTTGGAGAGCGACTTTTCTGTACCAAATTTGGATTCTCCTGGGAGAGTGACATGGATGAACATCACTCTATTAGAGTCACTTTGATGACTCTTTTTGAGTCAAATCATCAAATGTCACTCTTTTGGAGCGATTTAAAAAATTCCAGAAAAGACTCGATTTGAGTCGTTTTAGCGAAAGTCACTTTTACTGAGCGATGAAAAAATACTCCGCTCATTACGGGCGAGAAATGTGACTAGTACATTTCCAGTGTGGTCTTTCCATGAGTTTTAGCTGCAAGTGTATAAGTTTGTGAATGGGTATTCGCACACCTACAAGTGCACGAATAGTCGTTCACTCACCTGCAAGTCTGCGACATACATTCGCTCACCTCCAGGTGTGCGACATTGGTGTACACTTGGATTTCCAGTGTAGGCTCGCAATGCAATGGTCATTCGAACTCTGCATTGACATTTTTATTCCAACTTGTCTTTTAAAATTTTGTTTTTTGAACTATTGTGCAAATCAACAAGTCCTTTCCTCTGGTCCTCCTCTCCCGAGCGCTGAGGCGTGGAGCCTCTCTAACAATACCAACCCGGCTCGGCACAGCAGGGTGCTCAGCTCTAAATCACCATAAAAGCTAAGGATGCAAACTAGTTTTAAGCGAAAACCTTACAGACAGTTGGGCACCAAACCTATCTAAAAAAATCATATTTTTCGAAGTATTTTTCATCGTAATTTTGTACGAATCGTAAAGACACAATTGGCAAGCAATCACCAGAAAAACCATAGTTGAGAAACGAATTGACACTTATAAAAAAAATACGATTTCAAGAAATTCGAATAGCTTTAAAGTTTATTTATGTTTTGGTCTTGTAAGATACTTTGGTGTATAGTTTATGTAGACATTGAGCTACATAGCATCTACTTTTATCGTTAAGTAACTGCATATGTTTAACACCGGTGTTTGATCAGCGTCACTTGTACAGCTGCTAATAACATGCCAAATTTCAGCTTTCTACTTCAAACTATTAAGCTACCGTACATTATTGTAAGTCGCAACGTATAGGTAAAGGCAAAGGCGACGTTGCAGCAGCCCTTTTTCTTGCACACTTGTGGCTAAATATTTTTTCCATATTCTATGACTCCAAGAACCCCATCCCCCCCCATCCCCCCCCCCAAAAAAAAACGCGTTTCATTTCCTATTTTATTGGTTTTTAACAATTTTCGCATTTGTCCAAATTTTCAAATTGTTCAATTTTAGGGTTTGAACTTGAAGCCTATTGTCTTTCGACAACTTTGAGCTACCGCACATTATTGTAAGTCGCACCGTTTAGGCGTGAAGGCGAGGTAAAGGCGACCTTGCAGCGCGCAGCAGCCGGCCCCAGCCGGCTCTCCCGGCCCGGGGACGGCAGAGCCGCACGCCCGCGCCGCAGTCACCGGGCCATAGCTACGTCAATTTTGGTCGCAGAAACTCCGTTCAAAGCTCATTTTGTTCATCAGACTTGTGCCTTGGACGTCACGTAATAGTATTTTATGCGATTTCGTGCTGGTTTAGCCGCAAATAAATTCCAAAGTTCAGAAAAGAATTTTGAACAACTGAAAAAATGACTTTAACTCAAATTTGAACACGTTCAACTGTTCAAAAGTGTCAATGTTAGTATTGCATCTTGTAGCCTGTACCTTGACGAACATTTTGAGCGCTCACCCAGGTATGTAGGTCAAACGGTTCGGCTGTGGGAGCAGAAAGACCAAAAAGTCGCAAATGTTCAAAATTTGGAACTTTGAACGCCATTTGAGCCGATCTGCACGATGGGATTCTTTGGGACTTTTGGCTAGGCCTTCGTTAGGGGTCCATAAAACGATCCCCAAAATTTGGTACTGTTCGGAATTTTGTCCGGGTCAAAACACAATATTACTGGACTATAAGAGCTTGCGGACCGACTCGCCCCGCCCGCGCGGTCATGGTGCTTTTACTTTTCGCCTCTAACGACCACGTCCTGAGCGACCTCCCCCCCCCCACCGCCTCACCCCCCTCAGACGGCGTTCATTTCGCTCCAATCTGGAAGTTCGTGACGGCCGATGAGGCGTCAACGAAGGTGCTCTCTAATGTTTGTAGGTTGTCTACTTTAGGTGGAGGAGGAATTGCTCCGTTACCCTTAGTTCTTCTTGAGTGTCGCCAGACATAAGTAGGTAAGAAGTAGTCAAAACGCAGTGAAGTTAAGAGGTTTTCGCGCGTGCCTACTAGGCAACACGAGCGCGCCCGGGTCAAGGTTTTACCCAGTAGTTAGGCGCAGACGCAGCCCTTCATCCCGCTCTGCGTTGGGGCGACTGTTGTCTACTTTTCTGGCAACGTTGCTATTCTCGCCATGCGCAGCTCGCGTTTCTTTCTCTGTCTTGCCTCACCAGCCTCCCCTCCTCTCTCTCTCTCTCTCTCTTTCTCTACCTTCTCCTACCCCCTCCCCGCTCCTTACTCTCCGCCATCCTCTCTCGCTTACCTTGGCGATAAATTCCAAGATTTTTCATATCGCCGCCGAAAAGGCTCCCGGGCCGACCGTCGTCGTCGGGCGGTTGGCGAATGGCCTCCAAAATGGCTCGGCGCTGCGACGCGCAATAAAGGTACTCTTGGGGGAGGGGGAAGGGGGGTAGAGGGAGGGGAGTGGGTACAGGCCGCCCCGCTGGCGCCACTTCCAGCGGGGGCGGCGGCACCTGGGGGCAGCCTCCGCACCTGGCCGCGCGCCCGGGGGCGGGGCGGGGCGGGGCGGGGCGGGGGCAGGGCGGGGCGGGGCGGGAAGGGCCAAAGGACGCTCCCATCCGGCTCCTGCAGGGCTGGGCGGCTGGGGAGGGGGAGGCTGCGCATGTGCACCTGGTGTACCACCTGCGGGGGCGGGGCATGCCCGGGGGGAGGGGAAGAGTCGCCTCGGAAAATGATTGTACGGCACCCAAAAAATCATTTAATATTGATTTTCAAAAATGTAAATAATTCAAATAAAATCGAGAACGAGTGAACAAGAAAATGAAAAATGTCATTAATAGGGGAAAAGAAAAGAAAATTATCAATAAGTGACAGTAACTTTCCTTGAATAATCAGAAGAAAAATCAAACCATAAAGTCAAAGAAAATAATAATAAAATAAGGTCAAAAGAATCGTTCACATTTTGTGTAGGAGTGATCTGCTTCCCCCCCTCGGGCGGGCCTGCAGGAGGGAGAAGGTGGAGTCTATTCTGTCCCCACACCAGGAGGCCGGCCGGGCCGGGCCGGTCGGCTGTCCAGAAAGTGCAAGTGCGCGCGGCGCGCGGCTGTCAGAAATGTGTTCCGCCCCGGTCCAGAGGTGTGTGTGGTCTGGTGTTTGATTAATCTCGTCTCTTCTCCCCGCCCCGCCTCCTGCTGCTCCCCCGCTCTTTGAAGCCTTGCCGCCGTGCTGCTGGCCCGGCCCCGCCCGGAGGGGCGCCATGATATGGCCGGCCCTACTGTAGCTAGCAGCACCAGCACCACCCCGCCGCCGCCAGGCCCGGGCCTGCCCGCCACAGCCCGTCGCGACGGTTCATTTTGCATTCATGCGTGCCGAATATCGAAGGCGCTGCGTATTAATGCATGGGGCGTTGCCATGGGAGAGGCCTGCGGGCCCGGGCCGGGGCCGGCCGGCCTGCAGAGCCGTGCGGCGGGGCGGGGCGGGGCGGGGCGGGGCGGGGCGGGGCGGCCAGCTGACTGGGAGGGGGCGGCGCCGCGCGGCGCCCAGGAGGGGCCCAAGTGACAGCGCCGCGGCGGCGGCGGCGGCGGCGTCTCTCCGCTGCTCTCCTCCCTGCCTGCCTGCCTGCCTGCCTGCGTGGGTATTGCGTCAGTCTGACGCGGGCTCGACACGGCCCGGACCAGCGCCAGCAGACCGCAGGCCGCGTGGGCCTGTGGGCCTCCTTGGGCGTCGTGGTCTCTCTTCTCGGTGGGGTGGGTCGCGCAATCCGACTATTCTCTTCCTCCTCCTCCTCCTCTTCCTCCTCTTTCACCCCTTCCTCCTCGTCCTCCTCCTCCTCCTCTTCCTCCTCCTCCTCCTCCTCCTCCTCCTCCCCCTCCCCCCCCCTCTTCCTCCTCCTCCTCCTCCTCCTCCTCCTCCCCCTCCCCCCCCCCTCTGCTACTGGTTTTGACTCTCACACCCGCGTGCGTTTTTGGCGGTGGTGTTTTGGCCTATACGACGACGAGTTCAGGTGGATTTAGTCTCATGAAGATGAGGCAAACAAATGAATGACGAGGTACGTTCAAAACGCGGTTTAGGGGCTCTAAAACGCGTTTAGAACGTAACTCGTCCTTCATTTGTTTGCCTCATCCTCATGAGACTAAATCCACCTGTCTTGACTCCTACCGCCGCGCGGATGGTTTTGGCCTCAGGGCTGGTGGCGGGGCGTGGCGCTGAAAGGGTTGCTTGAGCACATCAGTCAGTGGTGGTCACGCGTGATCACTTGAGCGCAGCCGCGTCATCCCGACTGGAGACTTAAATGCAGGGGCAGGTCACATGATAGGCTCTAGAGTGGCGCGCACCGACTAGCCCACGCACCGTGGAGTGAAGAGGGCTGCATGTGCGCCTGTGTGTTGCCTATTGTAGGCAGGCGCTGATGCATGTATCGCTCGCTCAACTCCTCCGCGTTTGACGTTAATTTTTGCCTTCTTTTCTTGCAACATTACGGCGTGTCTTACGTATTCGAAATACTTTGGTATTTTTCTAACAGTGACGCGCACGGGCTGTTTGAATGGCGCGCGCGCTGCTCGCGGCCGGCTGCCTTGTGTGACCGAGACTGACAGCAGCAGTAGGGCGGTGGTGGGGAGGGCAGAGGAGAGTCAGCTGGAAGGCCCTAACCTCCCCGCGCCTGCGTGGTAGATAGCTTTTAACACGCCCCAGGTGCCGACCAAAGTGTGGGCGTAGCCATGTTTTTTTTGTATTGTTTTTTTTTTGGGGGGGGGGGCGGGGGGAGGGAACGGTGCGGGTTTGACTTGCTTCCGACCAAAATCTTTTTCGACCAGGTACATACTTATTTTCTTTTCGTCCTGCGGGAGGATATTTTCTTGCCTGTGTTTATTCGCGCTCTCGCGGTGCCCCTGCTCGTCGCGGCCTTTGTCAGCTGCGGAGCTGCTGTCTCTCGTCCGGCCTGCTCCGTCTCGGCCGCGGTGGACTTAAGGCCGTATCACACTACGGGTTCCCGGTTACGGTTGACGGTTGCCGGTTGCTCGCCGACCAATGAGAGACGAGCAGTCTCCGGTTGCACACAACCGTCCGGTCCGGCTCTGAGTTTAGCCGTGCGTCTATTCCCAACCGGGCCGTGGAGAACCGTGGCCAATCGCAAGCCGCGCTACAATCACGTGACAGTGCCGGGAATGTAAACAATGCACAAGTTTCGAGTTCAGCTGGATCAGCAGGATAGCGATAGAATTTCCTTTGTCTGAAAACTCTGAAAACATGCCACCTAAATTAAAAATATGGACGAGTGAGTTAGAGTTCCAACTCATTCATGAAGTCAGAAGTCGTCCGATATTATGGGACATATCTCTTGCTGATTATAGAAGAAATGACTTGAAAGAAGTCCACTGGGAAGAAGTGGCAAATAAACTCGGTCACAACATTTCAAGTAAGTTATAAATGATAAATGAAAATAATGATACAATGTCTGGACGCATTTATCTATGCGTATGTGTCAACCTGTACTTCACGCAGTGTAAAGAATATTAGTAAACTCTGCTTTTAGAGGTTATACTGTCGGGGGATGTTTCTAGTCTGATCGCTACATCTGTTGTCTTTCTTTACGATTCAGGTGAAGTGGCTAAAAAAAGATTCATAAATATGAGGGACACATTCATGGAAAATAACAAGAAAGTCAAAGAATCAAAACGTAGTGGGACTGGAGCAGAAAATATATACAAGCCAAAGTGGCCCCTGTTTCAGTCACTAACTTTTCTGTTAAAAACAGTAGAGCAGGCTGAAAGTATTTCAAATTTAAATATTGCAGAATGCAATACTACAGTGACTGATTCAGTAGGTTCTACTTCCTCGTCCTTAACCATTCCACCGTTGGATATAATTTATGATGAGAACTCTCAGGTAAGCAGAGCTATTTAAATGATGGAAGTTGTTTGCTCCTGATATTTAAGTTAATAACATTTTCTCATTATCTAAAAAAAATCAGGCATTTATGCTTGTGCCAGAAACTCAAAGTCAGTCAACTGTACCAGTAGAAACGCCTGCATCTGAAGCTACAGGTTCCTGCTTCAGTTCATCCCCAGACTTTGTTAGACCATCATCTGCACCCCCTGTTTGTGATAATGATACACCAGGTCTGTACAAGAAAAGGGGAATCAAGAGGGCAAAAGATACCCCATTATCTGAGGAGGCCCTAAAACTTATGCATAAAGTGGTAAATGAGCCCGTAGCCCCTCCAGTTGAGGATGCTGCAGAGAAATTTGGTGCCTTTGTTGCCTCAAAATTGCGTGAAATGGATCAAGAAAGGCGCAATATTTGTGAGAGCAAAATTGTTAAAGTTTTGTATGAATGATACCTTCACAGTGTTACTGGTACTAATTTTCAGTGCTATGTGTTCTTATTTTTCAATTTTAGTTGCACTGTGCCATGTAACATTATTGAAGGAACACAATATTTTTTACTACATATGACACCAAATATTATGTTATTTACCAAAGGAATAAGTATTTTTATTTTAGGGCATGTTTATGTTTAAACAAATACCAACTGGTTTTGATATTTCAAAAAAACATTTATTTTATAATGTTATTTTCTATCCAATTTTAGGTTTAATTGATGTTTGTTTTTTGTACTAAAGTAAAAAATGTTTCTTTACAATATTATTGAACAAGAAGTTCAAAAATACATGACTATACAAAAAAAATTATGCACTAATTTGTAAGGAAGACTTCACCGAACCATTCTATCTTGCCATGGTACTGCCCCAACTCCGTTAAAATATTCACACCACATCTCCCTAAGCTGCAGAGCATCATTGGCATGGCGATTGCCTCCCTGACCACAAAAATTCACAATCCCATTAGCAGTCTCCGCTCTCCATTCACCTTCTATCACTTCTCCTGCCAATTCGTCTTCAAAATCTATGAATGGTGAAGGTGTGTACATAGCCCTACCAACAGCTTGGCTTCGCAACCAATTGTGTAAACAGATTGTTGCCATGATAATTGTAACTGCATCATCTGGATCATATCTCATAGCTGCTCGGTAAATCTGAAATCTTGCTCCCAAAACTCCAAACGCATTTTCAGAGCACCTCCTTGCTCTAGAAAGTCTGCACAATAATAATAATATTAATAATAATAAGAAAAGTATGTAGGTTATGGGTACGTTTGGGGCTTTTGATATTCAAGACAAGCATACCTATAATTGAAAATCCTTCTGTCTTTTCTGTTGCGACATTGCTCACCAGGATATGGAATTAATACGGAGGTTGAGAGTGGAAAACCTTCATCTCCAACAATGACATATGGGAAAACATTTTCAGAACCAGGCAAAGATTGGGGAGGAGGTAATTTTAACTTATTTTGATTTAAAGCTAGTTTTAATGAGGATTTATTCCATATGCCACCATCACTAATTCTCCCATTTGTTCCAAGATCAACATACATAAACCGCAACTGTGCATCTACTACGGCCAAAAGTACAACACTAGAAAACCCCTTGTAATTAAAATAAAGAGAACCTGATGAGAGAGGAGGGCTGATTTGAAAATGTTTTCCATCCATTGCACCCACACAGTGATGGAAATTCCACCTTTCTCCATAGTCACTAGCAACAACTTTCCATTCTTCTGGTGACTGTGGCATTTTAACAAATTCGTCTTTGAGGACTCGGCAGATTGCAGAGCATACTTCTTTTATTATGCCAGATATAGTGCTCTGTCCTATTCGAAAAGAGAGGCGAAGTGATTCCTGAGACTCTCCTATGGGAAGAACATAAATATTATCAAAGAATGAGACTGTGATAACTAACATGGCAAGGCTAATTAAAATACAAGTTATATGAACCAGTTGCAATATGCCTCAGAGTGAGAGAAAGTCTTTCATCGGGCGGAATGCTCCTTCGCAGGTGGGTGTCTGCTTTTTGAATCAATGGTGTAACTTTTCCAAGTAGATACTCAAAACTATCTGTATCCATACGTAGGCACCTAAAATACCGAAAAGACATGAAGCGTTCAGGTTGGCTCCTTAATCACACACATAAATGTTCCCGTAACACTGCATTTCTAATTTATTAAAAATTCCGAACAATTAATGTACCGTCGAAATCTATTAGGATCTTCCAGAGCGAGTTCTAAAAAGAGGTTATGATGCATGCCTCTTTCATCTCGCCGAGCTAAATACGGGGTGACCCACGAAGATCTTCGGGCATGCGACAATTCCTCTTCCTCCAGAGCAATAACTAGTGCAAGGAGGGCACAAGCAAGTTTTCTCCTTCGACGCACAGCGTAAAAGTAGCGACTTCGCGGGGACATTATTGTTTGTTTACCGCACCATGGTGCTGTCAGCGTGTAGTCTGCTAGGCGCAACCCAACGGCAATCGTAACCGGCCAGTGCCTTGTAGTGTGATGGGCACGGCCCGGTCCGGTCCACAGCCGGCAACCGTCAATCGTAACCGGCAACCCGTAGTGTGATACGGCCTTTACTGCTGCTGCCTGGCGGCCCTGGCGGGGCGGCGGCACCGAGGCGTAGCGTGGCGTGCCTCCTGGCCGCCTGGCTGCCTGCTCGGTCTGCCCGGCTCCGCTCGGCTCTGGGGCCTCACCGCTATTGCATCACGGCTGGCCGTGCTGGCTGGCTGGGCTCCGCTCTGTGCCGCAGTGCCCCTGAGGAACCGTCGCGCCGGCCACCAGCCTGACTGACTGACTGTTGGACTGACTGACTGACCGACTGACTGTTGGACTGACTGTTAGACTGACTGAATGTTGGATTGACTGACTGACTGTTGGATTGACTGTCTGATTGTTGGATCGACTGATTGACTGAATCGCGGGTGCACCTTGTCCCTCCTCGAAGAGTGTCAATTTATCTTCGGAAATTCGCACACTTTTCCATCTAAGTCTGCGATGTATGGAGGTTGACACACCTTCAAGTGCGTGGCATTCTCACACTGGGGTTGGCAGTTTAATATCCAGCGCCTCCAGCAAATACAATTAATTTATTTTTAATGCGTAACTTTCAAGCTCGTAAAGCTGTTGGTTGTGACGCACGTTTCCATGGCGGCTCTGAATACGTATAATTTCTCCCAGAAATACAAAATATATAAGACCATTTGCATCGTTACCTCGGAGACAAAGTAAGATCATGGTTTTGTGGCCTCGGTCACTAAAATTTCGGTCCTGAAGATCGCAATATTTCTGCCTTTACCGTAATTAGATGGTCCTCCAAGGGCTAATTATGCAACATGATTGCTTCAACTTCAATCCTTTAATTTTTTGTTCTGTTCTGGCAGTATGTACGGTGGTCCGAGGGGTACTTCACTGTCTCCAATCAGTCTACACTCTTAACTCCAATCATTTTTCAATCACTTTACAATCACTTAGTTTGACGTCGAAAAGCCGCATTTCTACGTAAAATTTCACAAATTCTTCGAATTTTGTTAAAAATTTTGAGGAAATTTAGCGGTTTTGTACATTGTAGCGAAGATTTTGACTCCAATCATGAACGAGATCTCCAATCAGTGTACACCCATCCAAGTAGTGAGGTACCCCTCGCGGTGGTTAAAGTCCGTTGTGTTTGTATTTGCTGTTCCTACTCGGCTCTGATCAGCTGGGCCGACCTCATACCAGACCTTATACCTCATCGCGGGTCAGCACCGCTGCTCAGCGCAGCCCAAAGATGGTTCCGCTCCTCACAGGTGGCGGCGTACGCAGCTGGCGCGCAGCTGCGTCGCCCAGCCACTGAGGATTGGATTGGCGTATTGTGCAATATTGTGCAATGCGCGGTAATTTGGAACGCGTCCCGTGCCAGTCGGTTGATTGGATGGATTTTTGGGCACTTTTTTGAACTTGCCCAATTTTTTAAATGTGTTTATTATTGTATTTTTTTTTATTATTATTTTTTTTTTGAAGATTTCATTTTAAAATGATATACATCGTTTGTGTTGTCTTTGACAAATACTAAGACCTCCTCTTTTTACTTTTTTCTATCGCGAGCAGTGACAGTGGAGAAAAGAACACTGGAGATCTTTTCAAAGATTGTACTGTCCCCCCCAAAAAAATCGTTTTAAAAAAATCAAAAACAAGCTAAGAAAAAATCAAAAGAAAGTCAGAAAAAATGAGAAAAATATCAAAATTTATCAAAAAGTAACAGAAATTTTCCCTATTTTTCTCCTGTAAAATATATTTTTTTTAAAGCTAGGAATCATTTGATGAGTGACCCCCTCGCTGACTGGAGTGTTATTGTCGCACTGGAATGTCCCAAGACTCTTCGGCCGTCGCGACGCCCTGTGTGTAACGTGACGCGGGGCGGGGCGGGGCGGGGTTGTGGGCGTCGTCCTATCTCTCCCCGTCGCGTCACGCTGCCGCCGGTCTCTAGCCGGTCCCGTCCCCGTCCCGGGCCCGGCTCCAGGGCCGGCTCCCGGACGGGACCAGTCCAGACAGACCCAGTCCTGGAGCCGGTAGGTAGGGGGGCTGGCCGAAAACAGGCTGCTGTCGGCAGAGAACCGCTCCGCCCGAGCCGCTCGGCAGAGCCAGCCAGGCCTTGTGCTGCTGCTTGGCGCGTCGCGCTGCTGCTGCTAGTGTTTATGTTGTTGTTTTTGTTTAGGCTTTTTCGTCATGAAGGAGGACGACGTATGGACGTGGCGTCGACTAAAGCATAAAAAAATACAAAAAAAATATATAAAAAAGACCCTCAAGGAGTTATCTGTTTATATGTCCGACCCGGTGCGATTGCGCGGGGATGAATTGGCTGGAGTGTCAAGTGTATCACAGAGGCACAGGATTAATCGGATTTTTAAGGCCCGTCGAACGGCATGAGGAAAGAGAGCGGCGAAATATATATATGCACAAAATAAAATGCTGGTGCTGACTCGCGGTGCCGCGCCGGCCCGTCGAAGGCGGTTTGGGGTTTTTAGTACCTTTCGCCTTTAGCGGGTCCGACGACGCTTTTATGAAAGGCGTTGCGGCATTTCGTTTCCGTTGGGGAATCAGAAGCGGTATGAGAGTTTTACGGCGCCACGAAACTGGTTGGTTAGTATTGAGCATTTGTCGCCAGGTGAGGCAAGTTGTTGAGGAGAACTGTTTTAGTTTGCATGTTTTGCGCACTGCGAATCTCATAGTATGAGAACTGTGCGTCGCACTTTTATCGGTATATGCAAGGGTATGTGATTTCTTTCTCACTTGCATAACGAGTAAGTCTGTGTGTTTTCGTATAAATTTTTTCACACCTAAAACGACAAGTGCGTGCCCGAATGGAAATTCTCTGACATTTACAAGTGTGTAACACTCGCACACTTGGGCGTCCGTCAAGTGTTCGAGAACAGTCGCGCGCCAGTGTCGGTCGTGTCGTCGTCTCCTCTCGCCTCCTACGTGGCGCCCTCCGCAACCCACATGCTTATCTCGCAGGGCGTGGCGGGGCGTGGCGGGGCGTGGCGGGGCGTGGCGGGGCGTGGCTGCGGCTGACATGAGCGGCGAATCTTGACCAAGCGCAATCTTGGCGAAGCCCGCCGGGGACCGGCCCGGACCGGCAGGGACCGGGAGGGACCGGCCAGGCAGGCAGCCCGACTCGCCCTGCTGTGTATCACGAGTACAGTGGCGTGGCGGTAGCCAGCCGGGACTCATCGGGTAGGGAGAAGCGAGGAGAGGAAGACTATACATTCTCTCTTTCTCTCTCTCGCTCTCTCAGTTATCGCGGTCTCTCTTCGTTACGTAAGCAGAAAAGGGATGACGGACTCTCTTGTGCGCAGGCTTCTTCTTGGTCTCCCCCACCCCCCCTCCCCCCCCGCGCGCCTGTCAAACTTATTGTTTAGTTTTATTTCTCATCGTAAATATTCGCGTTTTTATCTGGTATGAGTTATTTGTCCTACACTTTTATTTGAACGCTGTGTTGGTAAATTTGATAATTTTGGGGAACAACCTTGGGTCATTTGTGACCTGGTTCTCTCAAGTCAAGTCAATAGACCCTTTCAGCATTAGCGAAGTGAAGAACAAGGCGAAGAACAACAGACCGGAAACAGTTGTTTTTTATCACTCCAATGTGCCCAAAACATTTAAATAAAATGTAGGGGTCGAATCGTTTTGATATTGTTTACATTTTATTTAAGTTTTCATGAACGTTTGGGTTATGAAAAGCAACTGCTTCCGGTCCGTTGTTCTTCGCCTTGTTCTTCACTTCGCTAATGCTGAAAGGGTCTATTCTCATCGTGTGGCACCCCGGCGCTCGCCTCTGCGTCGGTCGGGATGGGTCATTGGAGTGGCGGCGGGCGCCTTGCCGAGAGAAACGGGGCTTGGGGAGTGCGAGCGAGCGAGAAAGTGAGCGTGACATGAGCCGTGAGCGAGTGCGACAGAGACGCTGTGATAGGCCCATCGTGGGTCGAGCGAGATAAAGGGCGGGGCGGGGCGGGGCGGGGCGGGGCGGGGCGGGGCGGGGCGGGGCGGGGCGGGGCGGGGCGGGTGACGTGTGTGCCTGCCTAGGGTAACATGGCCCTCGGGGCGCCGGGCCGGCGCGGCGCGCGAGTACAGCAGCGTGGGGGCCGCGGGGCGGGGCGGGGCGGGGCGGGGCGGGGCGGGAGCCGTGTGGTGTGGCGGACGGGGTGAGGCGAGTTTCGTCCCGCCCCGCCCCGCCCCACCCCGCCCCGCCCCACCCCGCCCCGCTCCCCGCCGTGTGCTGCCCGAGTTTGAGGTGACTGGTGCTGCTCTGCCCGAGGACGGCGAGGCTCGGCGAGGCGGCCAGGAGGAGGCGACTTCTGATAACATAACCGCTTCGCCCCGCCTCGCTTCGCCCCGCCTCGCTTCGCCCCGCCTCGCCTGCCTATAATTAACTTATACACCCCTGACCCTGACCCGCGAGGCAGCGTTACTCTTCCCGCTCGCCTTGTTCTTGTTGCTCCACTTGTCTTTGCTAGGGGACGATGTCACGTCGCATCCGCATGGGTCGGGTGCAACCCTCAGCACCTCCACCAGCGGGCTGATTCCGAAGATCGCTCTCGCGCCTCCGTCCTTGTCGCACTCATGGGGCCCTGCCATCCCCAACATAGCGCACCGCCATAGGTGCGACAAGGCGAGAGCGATCTTCGGAATCGCAGACGGCAGCAGCGCGACAGCTAGCCTTGTCGATTTTATTTTAAGGATAAGGAATATTCCCGCGACGTGGGTTTTAACTCTGTCCTGCTGGCTGCTTGTTTTGTGTCGGGGCAGTAGGTCGCTGACTCACGTCAGGCGTGGAGGTGTTTCGCACTCGGTCGGTGCGTTTGGCCGGCTCGGCTCGGCCCGGGCCGCGCGGTGCCGTGCCATCGGAAATGCTCCATTCCATTCCCCAACTGCGTGGCCCACCAGGCACCAGGCGAGCTTTCCCTATGAGTCATGTACTAGGAAAAGGCCCGGGTAAGGAAAAATGATTCGCAGATTTCGTTTGTCTGTGTTTCTTTTTTTTCGGATGCGAGCTATGGCATCACAGCGCCGTACTCTGCAAATCTAAGTGTGAAGTAGTTTGCCACTTTAAACTGCAAAACTAAAGTTCTGCAGTTGTAAGTGCAGAACTTTAGTTTTGCAGTTTAAAGTGGCAAACTACTACTCACTAAGATTTGCAGAGTATGTGAGACGGCAACCCGTCTGCACACAAGTCAACTGGGAAAAAAAGAGAAAAGTATTGTTGCGAGGTATAGTAAATTTACGATTGTAAGTTTGCGAAAACCTATATTTGTGCTCGTTTGAGAATCGAAAGTGTCCTCCTACAGTTCTGTATTTTTAAAGTACTTGATATCGTAACTTTCCGATATTTCTCATACTTGTCACCCGCGACCGCCCGCAACTCCTACAAACACTTCTCATGTAGAACAGGGTGTCGAGCGACCGGGAAAATCGGGAAAACCGGGAATTAGCCGGGAATTTAATCCGACCGGGAAAAGTCCGGTAATTTAGCATTTAATCCGGGAATTCCGGCATTTACGGCAAACATACACACTGCAGTCAATTAAATAATTTTTGACCCCCTATAAATGGAAAATTTGAGGCTAAAAAGGTTGAAAATATTCGGGAATTTCGTTGATTTCTGTCCGGGCAAACCGGGAAAAAGCCGTGAATTTTAAATCCGGACGCCGCTCGACACCCTGTAGAATGAGAGTGAAATGTGGTCTGCATATCGTTATTAGTCTAGATGGCTAGTACGCTGGTGGTCGGGGAGCTAGTGTATGGCGAGGACGTTATAGCGGTGGGTATCGCGAGTAGTTTCGGTTCGGTTGGCCGGTCCTGGCCTGGCCTGTGGTGGCCTGGCGTGGTCGGCGGCCTTGGGGTGAGCGGCACGGGGCTGCTCCTCCGAGAGGCGCCGAGCCGTGCTTTGTGCAGCTCCCCGCCCCGCCCCGCCCCGCCGCGCCCCGCCGCGCGCCCGCGGCTCTCCGTGACAATCTGGACTCCCTCCGCCTGAAGCACGCGAGGGTCGTTAAGGACCTGCTCGAGGAGAGTCATTCGAGACTTGCCACGTATAGTACTTGGGGGACCCTTCGCTCGCCGGACATATTTAGTACCCCCCTGCCCCCCCCCCCCTTCTTCCCTCCCGTTTAGAGTCATGCTGGTGATGGTGGGTGGTGCCCCCTATAAAAGAGTTGTGGGAGACGTGCTGGGCTCTCGCGGGGAGGTGAGAGAGAGAGAGAGAGAGAGAGAGAGAGAGAGAGAGAGAGAGAGAGAGAAAGGGAGAGGGGGGAGTAGTCGCGGAGCAACAAAGAGGGTCACTGCCATGTACTCGTCCTCCTGCGGGTGGGGCGGGGCGGGGCGGGGCGGGGCGGGGCGGGGCGGGGCGGGGCGGGGCGGGGCGGGGCGGGGCGGGGCGGAGTGTCTGATGCGGCGCTGCGGGACGCCCCCGTCCCGGAGGGAGAAAGTCCACCGCGGAGGCGGCGGCGACGGCGGCTTCAAGGACGGACTCCTCGTGGCGATCATGAATGGCGCCTCGGCGCCCCGCACGGCCGCGGGCGCGGCGTCGTCGTCGGTACGCTGTGAAGAAAGTGTAAAGAGTACGAGGGGTTGAAAAAAAAAAAAAAACTCTAAATTTTGGTTCGCAATTTTTATTTTTATTTTTTGAGAAGTTTTCTGAAGTTCTGTTGATTTTTTTTTTTGGCAAATTTGTGCTTAATTTTTTTCTATTTATTTGTAAATTTCTCTTTATTTTTCCTTTTTTCCTAAATTTTGCTAAATTTCTGTGAATTTTTGTGAATTACGAGGTGTACGAAAATTTCTCGCTGCGTCCTGGGCTGGACATTAGCGCCAAGTTTACTGTTCCAGTAGTGTGCATTGTCTTTTTTCCTCCTACCAACTGCCGCTTGAGAAACCGTCCTCGCGGCCTATTTTTGTGTTTGTTTAAAATAAGCGGCTGCTTATGCTGCGTGCTGGTGCAGTGACTGGTTTCCAAACTTTTTTTTTTCCTTTCCCTTTCTAATGGGTGGCAAGACATCTTCATATAATTCTCCACGGGCGCTTTTGGTGGGGGTTTAGAGGGGCGGGTCGTTGAGTCACAATAGGAAAACGATGTGGTCTTCTTCATCGTTGTTTGGCGTGATGATGGCGCTGCCTGGATGTGCTGGGGAGCCCCGGGGCGGTGTCCAACCCCGCTCGACAGAGAGAGAGAGAGAGAGAGAGAGAGAGAGAGAGAGAGAGAGAGAGAGAGAGAGAGAGAAGTCCCGCTCCACTTTCACTTCCGCTCTTATGACTGTTTTTATTTTTATTATATTTTTTTTCGCGCGCGCCCACTGCGGGTGGGGTGGGTCGTTGCTGCGCCGCTCACTCACTCCCTGCTGGTGGCGATGATGGGCGCGGTGGTGATGTATCCTCGCGGCAGCCCCGCCCCGCCCCGCCCCGCCCCGCCCCGCCCGCTGCGAAAAGTAAAAGTTGAGCGAGGCTTGCTGCGGGACGGGGATAACGTCACGTAACACTGGCTGCCAGGCCGGGTCCCGCCCCGCCCCGCCCCGCCCCGCCCCGCCCCGCCCCGCCCCGCCCCGGCGCAAGATTCGTATGTCTGATATTCTCTGCTCACGCTGAGGCTCTCGCCGATGCGGCGTACGGAGCTGCTGCGGGGCGGGGCGGGGCGGGGCGGGGCGGGGTGACCCGCGCGAGCGCGGTGCGCCGGGGGAAGTACCAACCGGGACCCTGCCCTTGTGGGTCAGTGAGGTGCGGCGCGGCGGTGCCTGCCATGCGCTACGCTCCGCCACGCCCCGCCGCGCCCCGCCGCGCTCAGCGCAGCCAGTGGATCGGAAAAGGCAAAGGTGTTACGTTACGTGGCGGCGCAGCCGTGACTGAAAAAGTCGTCAGGAAAAAAAAAAAAAAAAAAAAAAAAAAAAAAAAATCAGTAGAGTGGGTTAGGGGAGGGGAGCTGCGTTGTGCCTGGGGGACCCCCGAAAACTTTCTTCTGTGACGGAATTACCATGCAAAACCCGGATGGTGACTCAAAAAAAAAGGGGTGGGGGGAGGTTACGTGTAGGGTCAGTTTTGTCTGACATTGCGTGAGAAGATCGCTTAATACCCCGGAAAATTGTAACTCCGTTCACTGTACGTTGTACGGGTTGCATGGGTGCGTGCGGGGTGCCTATTCCTGTAAGTGGCCGTGGTCTGAGGTGGCGACCAGACACGCGTGGTCTGCCCGTGCGACGTCTGTCGCACACTTGAGCGGACTGGGCCATTGAAAGTGCGCATGCGCCCGACGAAAGTGTTCGACATTCACAGTCCCAGTCCCTCCAGCCTCCAGCTTGGCTCGTGGATGTTCGACTAACCTTGCCTCCTCGCGCTTGGCGGGGCGGGGCCGCGGGCCGGGCCGGGCCGGGCCGGCCCTCGGTGCAGCGCTCTGCGGGCGAGTCTCCCGCGGCTGTGGGGTAACCGCCCCCCCCCTTCCCCCCACTTCCCTGCCGTGTGGTGTGCGCCCGTCACGTGTGTGTGTGTGTGTGTGTGTGTCAGGCTCGTGGGAAGGGAAAGGGAGTCCTCCGCCCCCTCCCCCTTTCTCCCTCGGTCCTCCTCTCTCCCCTCTCCCGCATGGTGTGGTGCTTGAGGGGAGGGGGCAGTGTTTCACGGCCGGGGCGGGGCGGGGCGGGGCGGGGCGGGGCGGGGCGGGGCGGGGCGCCGCTGAACGGGTGCAGCGCTACACGCGGCCTGCCTGCGCCTTGCATTATTTGTCCGCGCGCCCCACGCCACGCTGCAGTCAGCTGGCTCTGTGTGTCGTGAGTCACGGGTCGCGGCCTGGTTCTGGCACTGGTGGTGTAGGCGCCGGACCCGATGTGGTTGCCGGTGCAGGTTGCAGTGGTGGTCCGGGTGCCGGTGCTGGCCGAGGTGCTGGCCGGTACTGGCCCTGGTGCTGGTACAGTTAGTTGCTGGTGCAGGTCATGGTGCAGGTGTTGGTACTGGTGCTGGTGCGGGCCGTGGTGCAGGTGTTTGTGCAGGTACATGGTGCTGGTGCTGACGCACGTGTCGGTCCGGAGCCGCCCAGCCCAGCCGCACGTGCGGCCTGTGCCCGCGCCGCGCCCGAGATGTACTGGTCGAATAAGGTCACATTTTCCAGGTCTTGGCCGCGCGCGGCCCGGGCCGGCCCGGCTCTGCGCCACGGGGCGGGGCGAGGCTAGGCGGGTTCGGACTGTTCTGCGCGCCTCCCGCCCGGCTCTGGCCTTGCCTCGCCGCGCCTAGCCTCGCCCCGGGTATCGGTTTTCGCCCTATGCATTCGTAGAGAGTAGTAATGCCCCCCTCTCGGGGCGGACACCCGAGCCTATAGCCACGGCCCAGTCTCCATCAAGCAGCCCCTCATCACCCTGCTGCTGCAGATTCTATCTGAGAAAATGTTATATGCCATAATTTCGGCGAGCGGCAAGAGATGAGCGGCGCGGGGCCGGCGGTCTGCTGAGTGCGTTGTACTGTACACCGCTCTCCTTGTAGGAGCCGCGAGCTCCGAGCCCCCCGCCCCGCTCCTCCCCGCCTCGAGCGCAGCCGGCGGAGTAATGCATAATCAACGGGTCCTCATACAAAGTGCATCAGCTTTACGACTCGAAAGTGTAAATGATTTTCCATGTCGGTGTGTGTGTGTGTGTGTGTGTGTGTGTGTGCTGTCAGACGGGCTGTGCTGCAGGGACGCGTGTGCCTGTCCGGTGGGGATGGCAGGCAGGCAGGCAGGGCCGTGTGGACTGGGCAGAGCGATGACGTGCGAATGACGTACTCTGATGGCACGGACCCAGCTCTTTGGGCCGACTGTTGTGCCCCTGTCTCTTCGCCTCGCCACGCCACGCCCCGCCACGCCCCGATCAGCAGGTCTAGGCTTGGCTGTTGGCACCCGCGGCCGCGGCTGGGTATAGGATGGTGGATGCGCACGGGATGTAGGGCTCTAGGCCACATCCGTCGCTGTGCGCACGAGCGCGCGCGCGCGCGTGTGTGTGTGTGTATCGGTGTATGTTTTGATTATTGGAGGCCGCGATGTCGTCGTTGCGGTGACCCTGAGGTAGCTCTCGTCCGATGTTGTCCGCCCGCGGTCGCCTGCTGTTCCCGTAGGACAGAGGTCTCATACTGGCGGCCCCGAGGGAGAGAGATGAAGCTACGGGCAATGCGTGGGAGCGAGTGAGAGGTCTGATGACTTTGTCCCGCCCGCGCGTCGTCTGCTGGCTGAGACCCTAGCCGTAGGATGAGAACGCTGTGCTGATGCGTGCTTCGAGGCGGCCGCCGTCGGCTTGCTTGGGCGGTACTCGGGTGTCAGCCGAGGCCGCGGCTGGTCCGCGAGCGCGGCGGGTGTCATCTGCTGGGCTGGGCTGCGCTGGGCTCGCCTCACTCATCGAGCTGCCGCCGCCCGGCCGGTGTGTTATTGGTTGCAGAGCCTCGACCCCAGGCGCGGCCGGGCCCACCTGGCGGGTCACGGATCACGTGGTGATGCACGCCCCGCCGCGCCGCACCGCGCCCGGCTGGGCTGGGCTGGGCTGGGCTGGGCTCGGCCGCGTAAGGTGGACTCTCACTTTGTAACCAGTTTACGTCACACCTCGCGCTCGGCTCGGCTCGGCTCGGCTCGGCTCGGCTCGGGCCGCCTGTGGTGGGGGTGGTGGGGCTGAGGTGGCGGGGCGCTACGACGGGCCCAGCACCCAGCGCGGCACCCGCAGCACCGGCGCCCCCGTCCCGGCCCGTCCCGGCCCGGCCCGGCCCGTCCCGGCCCGGCCCGGCCCGGCCCGGCCCCGTCACGCACAGGCCGAGGCTCTCTGCTGGTCTGGGCCCCACGGAGCCGCGGGGGCGTGGCGAGGAGTGGGGTGCTGCCCCACCCCCTGCTCGGCTCGTCACCTTCTCTATCTCGCGTTAAGTCAAGTCTTCGAGTTGGCTCTGGGTGCTGCAATATTTTAGAAAAGAACAAAAAATGGTTAAATAGTAGAGAGCTGTAAAGTATATTCTGAATTTTTGTGTTTTCAACAGTTTTCTTTTGAATTGGACACTGTAAATACCAGAGTGAGGATTTTCGCCCTCAGGAGAGCGAGAAATTTTCTCTCACTCTATGAGAGCGAGGTTTGGTTTTCTCGCACAATTAGAGCAATAGTCTCAAAAATCTCGCCCTGTTTGAACGAGGATTGGGAAACCTCGCTCTTTTTGAGTGAGGATTAATTTTCTTTATCTTACTTAATTTGAGTGATGTTGTAAATTCTTTCTCAATAAGAGCGAGGTTCCTCGCTCCTTTTTTACGAGACTTCTCACTCTTGCATTTGCAGAGCATTTGTGTCCAAAATAAAAAAGTATGAGATGATAACCCTCTTGTTTGTGATTGAAGTTTGGTGACACTTTCCTGTTTTCGTAAAGCAAAACCGTTTTAATCTGTTGGAACACGAACGGTGGCGTGTGGATTTCTGATCTGCCCGCGGCTGCCCGTCAAGCGGTCCGCAGACAGACGTCAAAGCGAACCGCACCGCCCGCGCCCCGCCCGCGCCCCGCCCGCGCCCCGCTCGCGCCCCGCCCGCGCCCCGCCCGCGCCCCGCCCGCGCCCCGCCCGCGCCCCGCCCGCGCCCCGCCCGCGCCCCCAGCTCCTCCCCACCCACCACCGCCTGCTGGAGGCGCGCGAGGGAGCGGCGGGCTGGCGCTGCCGCTTCGTGCTCAGTTGTGGAAAATATTCCACGCAGGTTTCTCACCAGCAATCAATGGGAACATGCACACGTTGTTTCTGTATGTGCCGCCGCTCCGTTATTGCGAGAGAGAGAGAGAGAGAGAGAGAGAGAGAGAGAGAGAGAGAGAGAGAGAGAGAGAGAGAGAGAGAGACAGAGACGACATGTGGTCGAGCTGAAGCGCGCGCCGCCTGCAAGTGGGTGACCGGGGTATCCATATCCATAGTGCACTCTTGACCTCCTCTGGTGGGTGCATCGGGCATTGGCTGGGCGGGGCGGGGCGGGGCGAGGCGGGGCCGGGGCTGATACATTTGGATGCGTTCCAACGCGGTGGCGGTCTTGCTGTAGCTGCAGTTCGCGCCTCCTGCCCCGCCCCGCCGCGCCGCGCCGCGCTCAAGTTCACGCTGCGGAGCTTGAAGGAGCCCAAGGCCGCGCCGCCGCTGTGGGTCAAGTGCCCTTTTTGTCGCTCGTCAACCCGTTCGGGCGAATGTCATGTAGTGTGAGGGAGAAGAGAAAGGGATGCGCGCTGTGAGACAGGATGGCGCGGGGCGGGGCGGGGCGGGGCGGGGCGGGCGCTCGTGTGTCGCTATTTCTGTCCGTTCGCGCGCGATCAAGGACTTTCGGGACCTTCGTCGCCTCCAGGAGGGCGTCTGTCGCCGGGGGCAGCAGTGTGTCTTTGTGTGTGTGTGAAATGTGTGTGTTTTTTGGCAACGGACTTCACTTCTCCTGTCAGTGTGGGGGAACAGCCTTTTACCTGGCGACGTTGCGTCACGTCGTCATTTGCGAGCGCTAAGTGTGTGTGTCTCTCTCTCGCTCTCTTTCGCTCTCCATCGCCCTCTCACTTTGCTCCCGTGTGTATTCCCGCCCGAGGTGCTCTCCGACTCGTCTCTTTCTCTCCCTCTCTCTTCCTTTTTCTCCCCGTCTTCCTTCTCTTTCTCTCCCTTTTCTCTCTCCGCCGCGCGCTCTCTGCAGAGACTGCCTGCCTGGCCCGCCGCGCCCGTCAAAAAGAAGAGGAAGGGGAAAAAAAATAGAAGCGTAAGAACGGGGCAGGGAACAAACAGCTTCACTTTCACGACTTGAATATATTATTTTCCTTTTATTTTTCCCTCATTGTTTTCCTCCCCACTGAAAATAGATTTCGGCAAGGGTTGGCCCAGCGCTGGCCAGCAGGCCAGCCCAGCCGTTTTGAGGGCAGCGTTGCCCCTGTCCTGAGCCCAGCTGTTGGCGGTGGGGACCGAGGCGGAGGCAGAGCGAGGCAGAAGCGGAGGTCCGGGTTTTGGAGGACGAGGCAGCCTTCCGGAAGCTGCTCTATCATCCGCCGATTCGGGAGACCGGCCGTGCGTCCCGGGCCTCTATAGCGTCGGGTTGGGTCGGGTCGGGTATAGTTTATGATTTTGGGGACGATGCTTTCTTTATTTTATTCCAACGATAACTCTTTCTGTGTGCTGCTAGCGCGTCATTTCTATGTTATTGTCATTGCGAAATAAAAAGGAGGACTTGTCAATTGACATTTGCCTTTTCCGCCCTCGAAAATGCCATATTTCTTATCCGCCGTCGCCGCCCGCGGCGCGGCGCGGCGCCCTGCCCTGAGACCCGGCTGCGCGGAGAAAACTGCGTGGCCTTTTCGCGACGGCAGTTTTTATTTATTATGATCGTCTTACAGTGTACTGCTTCGGTGACCAAGCGAGTTTCAGACCGCAATAAAAGTTGACTACTCTTGACGAAATATTAACCGTTTTTAATAGTAGTCCAATCCGGAAAATTACTTTGGCAATTTTTTTTCTTATTTCTTTGATAAAATAAGTATATAGCTTATATCATTAAAGCAATAATTCTCACGTGATTGATCGTAACCATTTCGTTTTCACTCGTTATGGAGTTTTGGCGCTGCCCGTGGCGAGAGCGAAGAAGTTGCTGCGTAATATTGCGTGATCGCGCGGCGCCAACGCTGCTGACCTCACGAGGGGCGGGGCGGGGCGGGGCGGGGCGTGGTGGGGCGGGGCGTGGTGGGGCGGGGCGGGGCGGGGGCACCGTCACCGTGCGCCATTCCGCGCCGGCTGTCATCGTCTGAAGGAGCAGGCGTGGGCTGCGCGGGGCGGGGTGGGGTGGGGTGGGTCGCGAGGCGTTCTTAAGGCAGGTCACGTGATACAGTGTCGGAGGTGATATTATTTTATAGAATTTATTTTTATTGCGCGGCGTGTGTGAAAGTAGTCCCACCCCACCGCGTATTGAAGTGATGGGTGCGGCAGGGTCCCCTCTGATGGTTGGTCACTCCACATATGAAGCAGCAGCGCGCCACCAGGTCGGTCGGTCATCAATTTTCTCGGCCGTCATCATGGACGACGCCGTCGTGATGGTGACGCAAGTGCTGCTGCTGCTGCTTGAAATATTATCTCTCTTTTTTTTAATTTCTTCTCCTCCTTTCTAATTTTCTGCTGCTCCTGTTGCTGCTGGTCTGTGTGGTTCCACTGTGAAAAAATGTCTTTGTAGATTTACGATACATTTTCTAAATTACGACTTAGGAAAAATGTTGTAAATTCACGACAAACTATTCTTGTTTGTAATTGAGAGTCAAGTCGATAGGAAGTGCTTGTAAGTATACGATTATTATAATTGTAATTTTACGACTACACTTTCTGGAAGTGTCCCCGGAAACCTATTCGACTCTTTGCCACAGTGGTCGTTATTTTGCGATGTGTGGCGCGCGTTTGTCAAAACTGCATATACAGATGGGGCGGATAGACGTTGTGGTGGTGTGATGCCTTATATTGGCTCAGCTGGCAGGTGGCGGGGCGGGGCGGGGCGGGGCGCGCCGGGGCGCCGGGGCGGGCAGAGGAGTTGGACTGGGAGCGTGAGCTACACCTGTCTGCAAGCAGGCCGCCGCGGCTGGGGGGGGGGGGGGCTAAATGTCCGGATAGTCTTGCTCGCGCGCGCTCTCGTTTAGGTTATTCGGGTCCGCACTTTGTAAGCTTTGCTGGGCGAGGCGGGCCGAATCGCATGCCGCCGCCTTTGGCTTTATTGTTCACGCCGCGCTGCGGTGGGTCTCCGCTGCTGTCTGTAGCCTTCTTCCTCTTTCCCTCTCTCCCCCTCCCCTCTCTCTCTCTCTCTCTCGCTCCAGTCACCTCTTTTGCGCGAGGACAGTCAGCCCCGCCACGCCACGCCCCGCCACGCCGGCACGCGGCGCCTTTCATGCAGACGACTCGCGCTGGTGCGGGGCACAATAAAGCGTGAGACTAAACGCGGTAAAAAAAAATTTCTTGAATTTCCAGACTCGGTCTTGGATCCCATTGATGTTCTCGGTAAGATCCAAGACCTGGTCTTGAAATTCAAGAAACTTTTTTTAAGGTGAAGCTCAAATAGAAAAGCGCAGTATCTGAAAAGGTCCTTAAACCAAAAGACCAAAAAATATTAAGTGACTTACAGAGATTACGGGCGTCGTCACACGATTTCGTGCCCAAAAGTTTTGGGACATCACGAGTGGCCGCGTCATCTTGAGGCTGACGGGGTACGTGTAGAGAAATTGCTCCGTAGTCTCTCTAGTTACGTGCGAACTTACTGCTCGTGCGCTGCCGCGCCGGTTGACGGATCCTATCGCTTCACCCAAGGCCTCACCTTACTTCACCTCAGCCGAGTAGGGGAGGGGGGGGGGGGGGCGCTCACTTCGAAAAATCATTGCACTGCCCCCAAAAGATCATTTAAAAATTTAAAAAAAGAAAATGATTAAGAAGAAAGATACAGAAAAATCCGTAAAATTGAGAACAATTAAACCGATAAATAAAATTAAAATTGAAAAAGTATAAAAAGGGGGAAGACTTCGAAATTTATCAAACATTTTATTCCTTAAAAAATAAAACCGAATATCCCCCCCCCCCCCCCCAAAAAAAAAGGACAGAAATCATAAGTCAAAAACATGGTGATCCTCTCCTCCACCTCAGCTTCCTCCCGACCCCACCTCTCACTCCATCACTTCTCCTCTCCTCAGGTCAGGTCGGCTCGCGCTCGCGGGCCGCGCACAGTTCCGCCGGGGCCCGGGCCCGGGGCGTGCTGGGCAGGGCAGGGGCGGCCTTGTGCTCGTTTCTGTCCACCGCTCGCCGCGCTGCGGGCGCGCTGCGGGCGCGGTACGGGCCGAGCTGAGGGCGCTGCGTCAGCGTAGCGTGCTGCGCTGCCGCTCGAACCTATTAGGGGCAGTTTCCTGCTCCGGTGCGTTCCCCCTGGCCGGGTCGGGCGGGTCGCCGCTCTCGCTCGATTCTTGCTTCGGCTGGCTCGACTCTTGACCGTGGGCTCTTGCTCGATTCTTGCTTCGGCTCGACTCTTGACCGTGGGCTCTTGCTCGATTCTTGCTTCGGCTCGACTCTTGACCGCGGGCTCTTGCTCGATTCTTGCTTCGGCTCGACTCTTGACCGTGGGCTCTTGCTCGATTCTTGCTTCGGCTCGACTCTTGACCGTGGGCTCTTGCTCGATTCTTGCTTCGGCTCGACTCTTGACCGTGGGCTCTTGCTCGATTCTTGCTTCGGCTCGACTCTTGACCGTGGGCTCTTGCTCGATTCTTGCTTCGGCTCGACTCTTGACCGTGGGCTCTCGCTCGATTCTTGCTTCGGCTGGCTCGACTCTTGACCGTGGGCTCTTGCTCGATTCTTGCTTCGGCTCGACTCTTGACCGTGGGCTCTTGCTCGATTCTTGCTTCGGCTCGACTCTTGACCGTGGGCTCTTGCTCGATTCTTGCTTCGGCTCGACTCTTGACCGCGGGCTCTTGCTCGATTCTTGCTTCGGCTCGACTCTTGACCGCGGGCTCTTGCTCGATTCTTGCTTCGGCTCGACTCTTGACCGCGGGCTCTTGCTCGGCTCCTGATCCCCCGGCTCTTATTGGCCCTGCTCGACGCGCGCTCGCGTGCTATCCTTTGCCTTTGCGACTTTAGCACCGGCATTTGCTTTTGGTCGAGTCTTGCTTTGCTCCGCGGCGACTCGTGCTTGACTTTTTCTCCGGCTCTCGATCGGATTGTCTCTTTTCTCCACGATGAATATCCTCTGCTGGACGCGTCGAGGTCGCCGCCTACGTTTGCAGTGTCATCGCCCGGCCCCGCCCCGCTCCACGCATGTTGTGCAGGGACTGCCCTGGCCAGCGGTCGCATTAGAGCTCGGATTAAGCTTGTTGATCTGTGTCCGACTGGGCTGGGCTGGGGTAGGACGGTTCGGGGCCGGGCGGGGCGTGCTGAGGGCGGTGTCGCCTTCGGCCGGCGCGGCTGACGTGAGTTCTGTGGAGCTGTCTGTCTCAAACGCATTGAAAAAAATTGTTTTGTGCTAATAGACCTAACAGGCCAATTTAGGACGCGTGCCGAAAAATTGGACGCTGGTACAAAAAATTTGCTGTTTGACTACGGAGCATATAGCTGCGCGACAGTTATGTTAGTTTTAACTGCGAATCCCCTGAACGTGCCGTTATAATCCTCCTCGTGATGTCTATGCCCTGAAGGGTTGTTCTTCCCGGCGAGGGGGAATCACTCATACAAAAATGTGTTGTAAATATTTTTTCCCCTTTTCACTTTTTAAAGAAAAATTTCTGTCACTTTTGATAAATATTGATATTTTTATCCCCATTTTAGTAATTTAGCAATTTTATTTCGTTTGTTTGTTCATTTTTTTTCGATTTTTTTTCTATCTTCTTGATTTTTGTTTTAATTTCTTAAATTTATTTTAATTTTTTTTTGCAGTGTGTGTGTGTGGGAGGGGGACGGGGGGGGGGGGGCGTACAATTATTTTTGCGAAGTGATCTCCCCCTCGGTATCCGCCCCGGCCTGTGCCCCCGGCTTGGCTCGGCTCGGCGGGGTCCGTTCACCTCTGAGGCGCAGGCGGCAGTGAGTGACGCGGCCGCGGCCTGCCGGCCGGCCACGCTTTATCTGTTTATATCAGGAGTCAAGTGACCTGCCTGCCTGTGCCTGCCCTGCCTGCCTATGGCCAGTGTACCTTGCGGGCTGCGGCCTGTCTGTCTGTCTGTCTGTCCGTCTGTCCGCCCGCCCGTCTGTCTGCTCCGTCACCTCTAGCGCGTGCCCGATAGCCGCAGCCGCTCGCGGTACGACGCGTAGTTGTGTGTTTCGACTTTGGCGACTTGCGGCCGTCGCGTTGCGCCATAAAGCTCAATAATGCGAGACTGAGAGGGGCCCAGCCGGCCCGGGGGCCGCGTGCCTGCGGGGCTTAGGGCCGGGCCCACCGGGTGCGGCGGGGCGGGGCGGGGCGGGGCGGACATTGATCTAGTGGTACCAGCAGCTCGACGTGAGGTTGTGTTTTGGTGGGCCGTTGCCGGGCTGGTGGCCCGGGGCCCGGGGCCCGTGCCGGGGTGCCGGCCGGGGGCCGCGCAGGGGCTGCGAGGCGGCGCTGCTGTGGAGCTGGTAGGCCTATGGGTGGCGGGGCGGGGCGGGGCGGGGCGGGGCGGGGCGGGGCGCGACCAGGACCTTGCTCAAGATCGGCCCGTGACGTCACCCCACACCCACCAGCAGCAGCAGCAGCAGCGGGGCGCGCGCGGCACCGCACCGCAGCGCTTTCAGGTCGGGGCGGGGCGGGGTGCGGTGGGCTGGACCTGCAGGGGGAGGGGACCGCGACTACTGGTCCCCGGGCCGGGAGCGCGCGCGCGCACCGGGTGAGGCCAGGGCCGGCCCTTGACCCTCCTGCTCGTGTTGCCCCTCCCTGCACGCACCGTGTGCGGCAGGAGCCCCAAGCTGCAGCAGAAGGCGCAAGCTGCTACGGGAGGCCAGGCCGTGGTGTGGTTTCGCACCCTCATGGAGAGGGCGAGGGGGAAACAATTCTTAACTTTTCTGTACAAATTTTGTGATTTGATTTTTTTTTTCTGGCTTGAATTTCACCTAATTTTTTTTGTAAGTTTTTTTAGCAGATGATACGACTGTATCAGCCTGCTTGTACTGACATACAGCGAGCAGCCTGCAAAGAGCAGGGCAGCCAGAAGCGAGCAGCCAGAGTGGCATATTTTAATTTCTTTCAATTTTTTAAAAATCAAGAGGTGCACTTAAATTTAAGAGCTGCTTCCACTTCGGGTTAGGGGCTGCTTGACGTCGACGGACATCGCTGGGCTGGGATGCGCCGCCCCTCACTGATTTGAGGCCCGAAGGGTGCGACCCGAAGGAGGATCCTCGAGGCAAATATGTGGAAGGAGGATGCGTATACCGATGTGCTCGCTAGTGTACTTGAGGGTGGTGGTGACGCTTCACCGCGGGCAGCTAGGTGTGCCCCCGCCCTGCGCCGCCCCACACCACACCCCTGCCCCGCGCCCCCCCGCTGCAGCCACACGCGGTCCCCACTCGTTCCCACGCGTCTCGCACAAGGCCCTGCCGAAGGACAATGTTGTGGTGGAGGCGCTGGAGGGAGCGGGGCGGGGTGGGGCGGGCCGTGCGGGCGCCACGCCGCGGCGGGCTCTCGCTTTTGGCGGGGGCGGGTCGATACAGGCCGCACCACCACCCCCTCTCAAGGTCCACGATGAACCAGCGCCCCGGGGATGGAGAGAGAGAGAGAGAGAGAGAGAGAGAGAGAGAGAGAGAGAGAGAGATTGAAGGAGGGGAGATAAAGCTGGGGCCGCCGTCCGCCCCCCAGGCCCGGCTGGGCCTAGCGCGGTCGATGTGTAGACACCTGCCCCCCACCCGACCGCCCCCGGGGCCGGCCGCCCCGCCCCGCCCGCGCCCGCCGTCTCGCTTGGAGCAATTGGCACTTTCACTCTCTTTGGCGGGCGGGCCGGGGCGGGGCGGGGCGGGTGCTGCCAAGGGCAGATAACTGATGGTCGAGCGAGGCGGGGCAGGGCGGGGCCGGGCCGGGCAATGCAGCGCGCTGCAGCGGGCGGCGTTCCCGTTCCACACCGCCCCGCCCCGCCCGCCCGGGTCGTGTTGTGGTGATCGTGACCTTGGTGACTGGCCCGGCCTGTCCTCGGGTCCCCGGCGCGGCGTCGTGTCGTGGCCTCGGGGATCAATCGGGCAGTCCGGACGTCGTGCGATCACTGAAAAAAAGGATATAGAGGAAAAGAAGTAAAAAAACACTTCTCACACAAAAACTATGGCCAATTTTTCATCCTGAACGTCCTTCCAAGTTTGTGCTTCTGACTACACAGTGGTACGTGGAACGCAAAGGACAGAGGACTGTTGAATGCCTGTTCATGTTCATCTGTCATTTCTTATCACAGAGTTGGTAAAAGAAAAAAAGATTGCACTACAATCACAGGATAAAACTCCATACGTAATTTTCTGTCTTCATGGTGTGTGTGTGTGTGCCACTTGAATAACAAAAGTACTGCTCGCCCATTTTCTTTTTTTAATTTCCTGTCGTGTTGAGTGAATTTTACGACAGAATACTCAGCAGTGATAGATAGGCCATGTCTGTAGTCCGATGCGCTATATGTATGTCTAGTTTCTCCGTCGCCGCCCGATTACGGTGTCCTCCCGTCCGAATGCAATCTATGAGATCTCGAAAGGCTTTGCCTCGCTCACCACAGTCGTGTAGGTCACGGTCATGGATGCTGTTGGAGGGGGACACAGCAGCAGTAGTGCAGTAGGCACGATCGGCGGGCGTCCTCGACGGGTCCTTCACTAAAATTATAAAAAAAAATACAAAATAAAAAAATCAGTGTGTATCCGAAAACAAAATCAGTAAAAAATCAGAAAGGAAAAAATCAGGGAAAAATCAGGGGAAAAGGTGGAAAATCAAGGAAAATCATGCGAAACTACACAAATCAGAACAATCGGTGTACGCTTGAATTTATAGGGAAGGGCCCCTCGCCCCCGGACGTCCTTCCTGACGCCGACCGCCTGCGAGGTAGGCAATGTGCTGGCTGGCGCGCACCGGTGCCGGAGGGTTGCCTACCCCGCGCGCGCCGGGGGCTCCGGGTGGCCACGCCGTCCGTGTCGAGTCGTGACGCAATGCTCCTTCTCCTCCTTCGCGACGGACGTGACGGGGCGCTATTTCTTTTTCAGCGTGTTCGTCACGTTGTTGCCGCGCCTCGTCACGCGGCCAGACGTGACGTGATTGTCACGCTCCCTGGCTGTCAGGAGGAGTCCTGCTGAGCTCGCGGTATCAGTGTCTGTGCTGAGGGGGAAATTCTGTAAAAAATTCGAAAAGTTTCAGAACAAAATCAGGAAATTTCGTAAAAATACAAAAAAAAAAAAATCAGAAAAAAATTGCTATTGTTCTCAAAATTTTAGAAAAGTTCTTGCAAAAATGAAAAAAAAATCACTAAAAATTTACAAAAAGTCTCAATATTTGTACACTAAAATTTAGAGTTGTTTCTTCCTTGGCCTGTGCGCTTCGGCTGCGCAACGCTGGGGGCGACGCCTGCCAGAGCCGTGCTGCTTCGGGGATTTGGTGATTTGTTTGATGGGTACTTTTTCTCTGATCTCCTCCGTCGTCCCGCCGGGTTCGGAGTGACTTGAAATTGCCTTTTTCTTCAGCCCCTTGCCGCTCCCTCCGCTCCCCGACCCCCTTCTAGGAGGCGGCGGTATCGAATGGAAGGGCGTTCCGGAATGGTATGTCAGCCGCCTCATATGTGGGGGTTGTACAATCGTGCCATCAAAGTCAGCGACCGCCTACCCACCCCTCCCCTCTGCCCCTTCCCAGCCAACCACCCCAGTGCTATTGGAGTCTATTACCCGTCCCGGCGTCGTACCGACACCCCCCCCCCCCCTTTTCCCTATCGCCCTCCCCATTCGTACTTCTGACGTCCCATTCGACGGAGCCGTGCCACTCCCTCGCTGACGCTGTGCGCGCTGCGCGCTGTGCCGACGCGTCTGGAACTCAGCAGCACTGCCTGTGGTTCCCTATCCTCTTTCTGCTCCCTTTTGTTTACTGGATCCCCCCCCTCTCTCTCTCTCTCTTTCTCCCCTCCCCCCCCTCTCTCTCTCTCTCTCTCTCTCTCTCTCTCTCTCTCTCTCTCTCTCTCTCTCTCTCTCTCTCTCTCTCTCTCTCTCTCTCTCTCTCTCTGTCTCTACCCCGCTCGCTTTCCCGGGGGGTCAGTTCGAGCAGACGCCGAGTGGTGGTGGTAGGCTACGCCAGAAACTTGTTGACATAGCAGTATTTTTGCTTAGCGTTGCCTTCGGTGATGGACGACCCGACCCACCACGCTCGGTGTATATCTTGCGCTCAGCTGCGCCCGGCTCAACTGGCTTATTGCACACGCGCAAGTGAATGTGGCAATGCGTCACACACTTGCAGGTGTGTGACCGTTTCATTTGTCTTGGACTTATATAACCTTAGAAAAAAACGCGGTGCAAGCAGCCCGTTTCATTGCTGACTGTTAAGGCGCCTCAAAGTGCCCTCATAAAAATGCAAACCAAAAAGAAAAATGGTTGTTGAGAATAGCGGGGCAGACCACTCATAGAAAATGTGTACAGTGATATTTTGTTTGTTTGTTTGTTTCGATTTTTTGTTTTGATTTTCCATTTGATTTTTCAAGCAAATAATTACAATTTTCGTCACTTTTTGATAAGTTTTTTCTAATTATTTGTTCATTTCCTATCAGTATTTTGCGCAGTAGTTCTCGATTTTTTGGATTTTTCTGAAACTTTCTTCTTGATTTGATTTTTTTTAATGTTTTTTTTTTTTTTAGAAATAAATAAATAAATGAGTGTTTGGGAGCCGTACAATGATTTTCCAAAGTGATTTCCCGTACCCGGAGCAGTGGCATAGGGCAATCTGGTAGTGGGTGCGGCGCGCGGCCGTAATCTGAATGCAATTTGCGCGCAATCCGGTAATGGAAGTGAAGTATCGTCGGCGACCACGCGCCGCGGAAGCTTATCGAGGGGTTGGGGGAGGCCCCCTCCCCTCCCCCCCCCTCCCAATTCCCGCGCGTGCTCCAATGGTTAAGCCTTGTGACGTGTTCCTCTTTTGTTTTTGTTTTTCCTGCGGCGTGCGGATATTGTCAAAGCGTGAGAAAACCGCGTTTTTCTTCTTTTTCTTTTCGTAAGCAAGCCCTCCGCATAGGCTGAGCCAGCCACGCGACTGGGCGGTGTGACGTCGGCCCGCGTGAGACACGGCGCTCCTCGCCTCATCCCGCCTCGCCCCACCCCGCCCCACCCCACCCCACCCCACCCCACCCCGCCCCGCCCCGCGCCCTGCTGCTGGCGCTGACCCCCTGGAGGGGCGGGGCGGGGCGCCGAGAGGGCACTGTGCGGTCCTTGCCCCCGCCCCCTCCGAATGCTGACAGGGCTGTGCGCGGGCGGGGCGGGGCGGGGTGGGTTGGGTTGGGGCGCGGATGGTTTGTGCGTTGTTTTCCTTGCTAGAAATACTTACTTGGCATCCAAAGCCGCGCGAGTGTGTAGAAGTTCGGCGCTGCGCGCGCCGTGGCATCGCGCAGAAGACTTTGGTGCTCGCGTACTGATTGCACGCGCTCCTTGTCGTGTGCATGTGCTCATGTCATGCTACGTGTGGAGAACTCGGTGTCCCTCTCTTACTCGTATACTTATGCCATGCTGTCCTTGTTCTTTGTTGCAGGTGAGTGTGGTGTCAGCGTTCCGCGTCGCCTTTCCTGCGATGTACAGTTATGCTGTTCCGGTAAAACTTGTTTAGTTGTAGTTTCTTTTTTTACACTGGAAAAACAATGGTGCTATCTAATGCCTTTTTAGAGGCGTTAGTGAAACAGTGCCTTTACAAAGGCGCTAGTGGTCTCTAAAGTTGCTATTTTCGGCTGTTTTAGTGCCTTTCCAAAGGCGCTATTACAGTAGTGCCTTTGAAAGGCATTATATCACACCTTTATTTTTCCAGTGTACCAGATCTCCTGCCTTCTGATAATAAAAATTAAAATTTTCCTTTAATTTGTTTTTAAGATTAAATTACGCCGCGTTCACTTTTAATACTTTTTATAAAGTGTTATAAATTGCTAAATTTGGAAAAAAAAGTAAAAACAAAAAAAATACACTATCTAGAAAATTTTGTCTGTTGAACCGGTCCTCCCTCCCCTCCCCGGGCGCGCCCGATGCGCCTATGCGGCCCGTCCTAAAAGCTTGCGGCAAGGCTGGCGCTTCCTTCCGGCGGGGCGGGGTGAGGGGAGGGGGAGGGGGAGGGGGCGATAACTTTGGTGGTCCCGCGCGGCGTCTCGGTGGAGTCGCGCAGGTGTGGCAGGTGCTTGTTGTCGCGCCCCGCCCCGCCCCGCCCCGCACATACCATATCCCCGCGTGGGCCGGCCTGGCAGGCGCGACCAGTCACGCGTATGTTTCGTGTGTATTATCACACACGTTGTTAATCGATGCGTGCCGCCTCGCCTCGCCCCGCTCCGCCGCGCTGCTAGGCGTATACGTATATAAGCCCTATTTCCATCCTATCCTCACGCGTCTCACCGACTTGATTCCCTCCGATCGCACGCGAGCCGCGCGCTCAAGCATTTTCATTAACCAGGAGGGAATTTGTCTTTTCATTTCGGAGCGCAGGACTGTATTATGATGCACTGCGCCTGATCCTATTAGGTGTCGACGCTGCTATTTATATCGTGGCCGTGCCTCTCTTCGGCCTCTCTCCGCCGTCGATCGTCGTGTCGAAGATATCGCACATAAGACTTTTGGTCTCGCCCCGCGAGGGGTCTGTCCTCTCGGGAACATTTTGTGTCGGAGAATCGGCCAGTGCTAAGCAGATGTTTAGCAATGATGTACAATATCATGTGTAAAATGTATATATTCTCGCATCACTTGAATCATTTTTATTGTGGTGTTGGTGAGGTGTTGTTGGGGAGGGCAATGGGATTGTGAGACTGTGTCTCACCTGCATCCTTTCTTCCCGCATTGCCGGGGTCGAGTCCTTCCCTTCAGCCAGCCTCTAGCTCGCTTCACACCTCGGGGCGGGGCGGGGCGGGGCGGGGCGGGCGGGGTTGGCTTCGCGACACTTTCGCAAGTTTTTATTGAGGTTTCCGCCGCGGCCCTGCTCCGCTCGCGCGTGGTGTGTGTCCGCAACACATGGCCCCGCTGCTGTGTCTGTTAAAATGTTGCACTGCTGCGGGTTTCTTCGCAAAAATCCGGTTTTGTCGGGTTTTGTACTCTTTTTGGTTTGGCTGTTCTACGTGCACTGTGAAAAGTATGATACTGTGTTTTAACCACACGGTTTTTGTTAGGTTTTTCACTGACAAGTGGTATCGTGAAACTAAAATGGCTTGTAATACAACAACGACCGTAATTCTGGGATCAATAATGTAAGCTGCCTATATAAACATCATGAATTATCAACCGTTACCGACCGTTACCCAAAAGACAAACGCCGAAAGTTATTCGCAGTAACAACAATAGTATCACCTAGGCGTCAACCCCTGTACCCTGGGGTAAAAATCACCTAGGCGAAGCCCCCCTGTACCCTGACGTACAAATCGCCCAGGCGTTTTTTGGTATACAAGCAATTTTTTTTTTAACATTGCGTGGCCATGGCTGCTCACGCAAAGTGCTAGAGTATATCAAGTAGTGCACCGAGTATGGGTACATGGTGTGCGGGTCCCCTTCCGTGCTGCATCACCGAGTGCATGAGGCCGGGCGTGGCGGGGCGTGGCGGGGCGTGGCGGGGCGTCGGGTTGTGTAATCAGTTAACACGTCCGTCGCGCTGGGCTCAGCCCGGTGCTATAGGCACGGCTAAAGCAATGCAGCTGTCGTGAGGCCAGACAGACCCGGCGCGCGCCCGTAGACGAGCGGCACGCCCCGCCCCGCCCCGCCCCGCCCCGCCCCGCCCCGCCCCGCCCCGCCCCGCCCCGCCCCGCCGCGTCCAGCTCACACGCAGGGCTAGGGCGGGGCGGGGTGGGGCGGTGCACGCCAGCGCAGCGCAGAGCCGGGGCCTATAGAGTACACGAGGAGTGCACATGCACCGAGACATGCACTACAGGGGAAAAGAACTATCCATGCGTACCTCTGCTTGTTTCGTTTTCGATTTCGCTATTTCTAAAATCAACGGAGAAAGGGGAAAAAAAGTCTTCCTTTTTTTAACAGTACGTCGTGTGCTAATTTTCGAGCTTCCATCACGGTAAAAACAATGTCTTATTTTTTGAGGAAAAAGGGAAAACTTTGAGGACCTTGGATACTTTAAGGAAGATTTTGAGGAGGTCTCCTCAAAATTTGTGGCGATTTCATCCCTTATTTTTGAGGAGCCGTCCTCAAAATCTGAGGGGTTTCCCTCAAATTACGGAAGTTCCTGAAAGTTTTCTCTTTTTCCTCAAAAAAATCAGACATAGTTTTTACCTCGGTTTTTACCGTGCACACAATTTGCCCTCAGCAAACTGTGGTTTCTGAAAGAAATGTTTTCCGGGCAATCCCCGGCTTACGTGTTACTCCATCTTTTATATTAGATACAGTCCAGTTTTCCTCCCTGTCGTCGTCGTCGTCGTCGGGTTCGATTCTGCGCCAGCCATCATCTCGCCATCCACCCACCCACACACGTGCCTGACCCCAGCGGGAGGAGGGCGGGGCGGGGCAGGGCGGGGTGTACGCGTCCGGAGAGGAGGGGCTGCCGCCCCAACCCCACCCCACCCCGCCCCGCCCCGTGGCTCATATAGAGCGGGGCACACAGAGCAAGAAACAACGCAACGAAACAAATATAAATGGAAGCTGATGCTCGCGAAACGTTTTTCGGATCAAAACGAAGAGGCAATCTCTGTAGCTGCTGCTGCTGCTGTGGTGGTGGTGGTGGTGGAAGGGGTGCCGGGCCGGGAGTGCCGGGGGTGCCCACGTGTTCGCCGTTCTAACGAGGTCGCCCAGCTCCCTCTCCCCCCTCCTCTCCCTCTCCGCCACGTCCCGCGCGCCGCGCCGCGCGCCGGGAGAACTCCGGGAGTTTTCAAAGTGCTCCATTAGTGCAATAATTGAAGCGAACGGAGCCCACGCCGCGCCGGGCCGCGGCGCGCTCTGCGCGTAGCTGTACTGTGCTGTGATGGCGGCCCGCGCGCTCCCCGCGCCTTTTTATTTCGCCGCGTCCCTTTCCGCCGCTCTTTGTGCTACGCCGCGCCACGCCACGCCTATAGTCGAGAAGGGCATCTCTGCGAGGGAAAACCATTCCGTGTTTTCCGTTACGGAGTTTTCCTACTGGCGCGGGCCGCGGGGTCGGGGCCATCGGCTATACTCTGTGAATCGAAAGCATCACTGGAAAAACTAAGGTGCTATCTAATGCCTTTTTAGGGAAGTAAGTGAAACAATGCCTTTACAAAGGCGCTACTGGCCTACAAAGGTGCTATTTTCGTCTGTTTTAGTGCCTTTCCAAAGGCGCAAAGGCGCTATTGCAGTAGTGCCTTTCAAAGGCAATATGTCGCACCTTTGTTTTTCCAGTGATGTCAACGGACGCGTGAAGTACAAGTGTTCAACACATTGTTGAACACTTTCACATACATATGTCAAGAGCCCATATATGATTGCATGTGTGTTTGACACTATATCGTCTCGGATGAAACATGTGACTTAATTTTAGCTGAGCGTTCGAAAGTGTACTCCAATACTATGTTCAACATTTGTGTGTGTGCGTGCGTGCGTGCGTGTGCGTGTGTCAGTCGAACACGTTCCATTGCAGTGTAGTGCTGCCTGGGCCGGACCGAGAGCTCTTCGCGCGTCCTTGAGTGGAAGAGAGGGCCATATCCTTTTCCTTTTCCCGGCCGAGGAGGGCTCCGGGGGCGGGGCGGGGCGGGGCGGGGCGGGGCGGGGCGGGGGAGCCTCCTCGGCGCGGGCCTCCGTTCCGCTCTGTTCCGCGCTCAGGCAGGCTCGTGGCCGCTGCGGCGGGGCGGGGTGGAGAAGGGGGGGCGAAGGGTAGTGGCGACACCACTTTGGCACAGACGGGCGCGCGAACACCTTTTTGCTCGAAGAACCAACCAGGAAGATCGGGAAACAGCCGCGGGAAATCGAATAGCAGACGGGGAACGGCTTCTGGAAATACGTATAGCCGAACCGAGAAATTTCCAGAAACTTTCAGATAAAGGTCATGTGTCCCAGGAGTTAAGCTCTTGAAAACGCGCGTCTGTCTTATTTTGATATTCCCTGCCCTTTCGTGTGTGTTAATTTGTTTGAAATATTTATTTGAAAATGTTTTCGACTTTTTTTTTATAACGTCATTAAAGGGGCTATTGTGGGGGAGAAAAGAAATCTGCCGTTTTGCGGCCGGGAAATCGCGGGAAATTTATTTGGCCATCGCTCGTGCTAGGCACACGCGCAGCTCGGCAGATTAACGCAGCGACTTTGAGAGCCGAGCTCTGCTTCTCGTGGTCCGGAATGCGGTGGACGGGTGCGGTGGGGCGCCACCGGGGTCGGCCCGGGTCGGTTCTCAGAAATGGACGTAAAAAAATTACTTATTAAATTAAAACAAACACGGTGAAAGCACTGTCTGATTTTTTGAGGAAAAAGGGAAAACTTTGAGGAACTTCCGTAATTTGAGGGATTCCCCTCATATTTTGAGGAAGGTTCCTCAAAAAATAAGGGAAATCTCCACAAATTTTGAGGAGACTTCCTCAAAATCTAAGGAGTTTTCCTCAAAGTATCCAAGGTCCTCAAAGTTTTCCCATTTTCCTCAAAAAATCAGACATCGCTTTTACCGTGAATTTTGTTAATCCTAAATGAATATTGACTTTGGTCAAAGAATCATGATTGATTGGAGACAAAATAAATTTGCTTTGATCAAAGAAAACATCTTTGATTCGAAACTAAACGAAAAGTTTCTTAGGGACTATTTTTTTTTTAAATGTTTCTTTGAATCAATGAGCTAGCCTTTGTTGTTTCAAAGAGACGATTCTCCGGGTACGTTGCGGCGGGTGGTGACTGAGGCATACTGAGCTGAGAGTGCCCGCCGGCCCGGCGGACGGCCTCCCGCTACGCACCGCCTTGAGGATGGGGTGCTCCGGTGCCCCATAGAGTGTGGTGCCCGCGGCGGGGGCCCACCGACGCGTCCTTCACTCCAAAAAAATCAGTGTACACCCTTCTTTAAAAAATCACGGGGAAAAAAACACTAAAAATGGAGGTAAATCACGAAACGCCAGAAAAATCATAAAAACAGGTGTACGCTTGAATTTCTAGTGGAGGACCCCTCAGGGCCCAAGCCGGCCGGGCTCCGGGAGGGTTATCGTCTCGCCTCCTCTCGCCTGCCGCTCGCGGGCGGATCGAGTCGCGGCTCCAGAACCGTCGTGGGGAAGCCTTGCGCGGACCGGGACCCGGGCGGGGCGGGGCGGGGCGGGGCGGGGCGGGGGCGGGGGCCTCGCCTCCAGTCCTCTTCGAAGCCTCGCCCCGCCCCGCCCCGCCCCGCCCCGCGGTGCCCAGCCCACGCCCCGCCCACGCACGCCTGCCTGATTGACGCGTGGGCTGGGCTGGGGTGGCGGTGTTAAAATTGCACTTATTGGCGCGCCAGTCTGAGGTGCCGGGGCGAAGCGTGGCGGCCATCCCCCGGAGGGCCGTGCTCTCTGCTCCTCCCTGTACCACAGCGTCCTGCTCTCATCCCTGTGCCAGGATCCTCCCGCTCCACCCTCTCTGCCGCCGCCCGGATCCCTGACGCCACGGGGCTGCGCCCGCCCCGCCCCACCCCACCCCACCCCACCCCACCCCACCCCACCCCACCCCACCCCACCCGGCGCTCGATAACGAAAGTGCGAGTGTCTGCCGCGCCCCGCCCTGCCCTGCGCCCCGCCGCATCGTCACCTACCCCTCTCCTCTCTCGTCGCTCAACATGTGGCTACACGGCAGTGGGGTGGCGGGCGGGGCGGGGCGGGGCGGGGCGGCTCCCCGGGCTCGACTGGGCTCGCCCTGCCCCGCCGCGCCCCGCCACCATGCCCTGCCTGCCTTGTCCGGGACCTGGCCGTGGCCATGGTCCTTCACACCTTGCCCTCCCTCCCACCCCCTGCGCCGCGTGCGCTCCCGGCCCGGACTCTGGACCCGCGGGGCGCGCACCGCCGCAGTGTTGCGGGTATGTGCTGGGCTGGGCTGGGCGCCATGCAGCCGGGGTGGGTAGGCAGGCCCGCAAGACAACGGAGTGCTGCAGGCTTGCCTACCACAGGGGCCAAGGCGTCATACGACGGCTCGCCTGCAGTGAGTGGGCAGGCTCAGCCAATCGCGACACGCACCCTGATACTAAAGGTGATCCTGTACGCCCCAATGACAATCACCATCCTGCACTCCCACTCCGTGACCAGGCCTCCACGTACTCCACCGCACGGCTGGCCGGCCCAACACAACCCGGCCCGCTGCCATGGTTCGCGTCTCCTCTCCTTCCCTCCTTCCATCCGTTCAACCCTGTCTCGCTCTCTTCTCGTCATCCCTCTCTCTTTCTCTCCCCTGAAGTCTCGTCCTCTATCTCTTTTTATCTCCCTCTCGTTTTCTTTCACTCTCCTTTTATGTCACTCCCTTTATCTTTCCCTCTCTTTTTCTCTTCCTCTTCTTTCCTCTTTCTCTCATTTTCTCTCGCTCTATTTTTCTCAATTTTTTCCCTCTCTTTCCCTCTCTCACACGTCATTCGGACGCACGTTGTTCGAGTCTTGCTCGGGGCTCGGCAGACAGTGGTTCGGCCGGCTGATGAGTTCGGCTCCCCTCGGCTGTTCTCGGCCATTCTCGGCTTTGCTCGGATCGACTTGGCCGGGCCCCGCCGGGCTCGGCTCGGGCTGGGCTGGGGCTGGGGCTGGGGCTGGGGCTGGGTTGGGCTGCCGGCTGGCTGGCTGGCTGTGCCCCCCCCCCTCAGACCCTCCACTGGCCCCCCGCGCCTGCCCCGCGGCGCCCCCGCCCCACCCCCTCTGCCCCGGGCCGGTGTGTCGCCGTGCTGCCGCGGCCGGGCCCCGTCGGCCGGGTCGGGCCCCGCGCCGTGGTCGCGTCGTGCCAGCCTCAGCGCCCCATCCCCGCAGCCCGCTCTCGGTTTCAGTTTGGATCGTCGTCAGTCAGTGCTGCGCCGGCCGCCAGCAGAGTCAGTAGCACCGCTCTCCCCGCAGCATGTTCGCGCGCCCGCTCCTCCTGACGCCGACGCCCCTGTTGTCGCTGCTGCTGCTGCTCTTGTTGTTGTGGTGGCCGAAAGTGACGCGGCGCCTCCGTGACGCTAATGTGACGTGAGCGTGACGCTGGTGGTGCGCGCGCGTGTGACCCGACGTGACGCGACGCGACACGCGACGCGGGCGTGACGCGGGCGTGACTGTCTTTGTTGTTTCCCTCTTTCTCGAGGGGGGTGAGGCACCATGGCCCACACTCAGTTTGTGCCGTTCCCGACGCTCGGACGCGGAGGCGGCGGCGTCCCCGCCGTCGGCGGCGTCCCCCATCATCTGCTGAGGTGAGTCTGCCGCTGCTCTGGACGACGGCGTTCTCCTCCTCCGCGGCGGCGGCGGCCGCGCCCAGGGTCAGGGCGCCGGGCCGGCCGAGCGCCGCGCGCGCCGCGCCCACCCTGCTGGGGCCCCCACGTGCCTGACCTGTAGCGAGCGGGCGCCGCCCGGCCACCGGCCCAGCCCGGAGCGTCGCTACCGACGCCGCCCGCTCCCCGCAGCCCGGCCCGGCCCGGCCATGCCCTGCCCTGGGCTCCTCCTCCTGGACCCTCTACTTCTTACACCCTCGCCGCGCCGCTTACACCAGCCTGGGGCGTCGTATCGTTGCGCAGTGGGATGTCATCATCCTCCCGCCCGGAGGTTGGGGGTCGCCGGTGCGCGGTGTTCTGGCTGTCTCCAGCGGGCTGATTCAGAAAGAGCGCTGCTTTCCTCGCTCTGTCTGTCTCACACGTGCATGAGTATGCGAGGGAGATAAGGCGAGGAGAGCATAAGCACTCTTGTGAATCAGTCTCCAGAAGGGTGATTCCGCACATTGGTTTCATCGCTCCTTCCTTGTTGCACTCATTGGGCTCGGCTATAAGGAGCAAGAGAGAGGGAACTACAAAACGGTGTTCAGAATCGCCCCTCCTCCCGGTGCGGGCCTCCGACATGACGATGCCCTTGGCCAGCCCCGCGGTTACGCTCAGCAGCAGCCACCCCGCCGCGCCCCGCCGCCGCCGCGACAGTCTCGCGGATACTGGATCCCCCGGGCCCGGCCCGGCCCGGCCCGGGCCTGCCTCTCAAGGCCACCGGCGCTGCGGGCGGCCGAGGCGAAGGACTCGCAGGACCTGCGCTGCTCGGTGCTGCCCGGGCCGGGCCGGGCCGCGGCCGCCTTCGGACGAGATGGACAGCCGTCGTCTGATTCCGAAGATCGCTCTAGCGCCTCCGTCCTTGTCGCACTTACTGGGCCCTGCTATCCCTCACATAAGTGCACCGCCACAGGCGCGACTAGGACGGAGGCACGAAAGCGAGGGGGAAACAAAACTCCGAAATTTTTGTACACCTCGTAACTCAGGAAAATTTAGAAAAAAAAATCACGGAAAAATTAAGGTAAAATTCACGCAAAATTCAGAAAAAAATTCAATGAAAATTTATGAAAATTCACACAAATTCACAAAACTTTACAAAAAATAGCGAAAATTTACAACGATTCTCGAAATTTGCTCACCAAAATTCAGAGTTGTTTCCCCCGTTTCACGAAAGCGATCTTCGTAATCAGACAGACAGCTTCTTGAGAGTTCGTCCAGCTGCCGCTGACGAGGCTCGCTTGGGGGGAGGGTAAGGGGGTGCGGGTGCAGGGCTCGTGGGCTCGCATCTACATGGTGTTCAGCACTCAAGTGCGGTGTGTTTATGGAGGCGGGTACGCCCGGGGGGTGGGGAGGGGCTGCCCGCTCGCGAGCACCCCGCCCTGGGAAGAGAGGGGTGGGGGGTATGGGGGCAAGGCTCTCCCGGGGGGTCGCGGCTCGGACCACCACCCTCGGGGAGAAGGCGTGGGGTGGGGGGAGAGGGTAATTGCTTTATTTCAGCGATTAGTCACGAGAGCGCTTGGCTTTGCTGCTGCTGGCCTCACCCAGAAAAAGGAATGCTTTGAATCTCGCATGCGTGGTGCTGTATTTGTTCTCCCGCCAAGTATCATCACGGTAGCATACAAGCCTTATTATTGATGGAAGCTGAGTTCCGATCTCGGATATGATGTCATCACTGCAAACCCTGGAATCCAATTTCTCACTCAAAATGGGAGAGGACACTTTTCCATACTAAATTAAAGTGAGAATTTTTAACCTGACTCTTTTCGAGCGGGATATTTTTGAGCCTCGCTCTATTTGAGTAAGGATTTTTTAACCTCACTTAATTTGAGCACGAATTCTCACTTTATTTGGGCGAGGTCTCAAAATTCTTTCTCATAAAGGGCGAGGAAAAAAATTCTTACTCTCCAGAGAGTAATAAAATTGCCCTTAAATTCTCACTCGTACGGGGCGAGAAATTATGACTCGTAGATTTTCAGTGATATGACACAACACGCATTGGTGCGCTTGCCGCGGTTTACATGTGCGCTTGAACCTCCTGGAACACTACCCTTGGCTGTTCGGCAGCGGAATTACGGGCAACTGAATACGCCCGCTCCCGTCCATGGAGGTGAGAATAGGAATAGGGCTGAGGGTGACCTCCTCCCCTCCGCTTCCGAGGTGGTCCGGCCGGGCCCGTGTGACTCGTCTCGTCAGGTGAAATCAATATATGTATTCCAGAAGCAGCGCAGCGCTGGGGGGTGGGGGTGTAGCGGGGTGGAGGAGGGGGTAGGGGTTAGGGGAAGCTCTCTGTGATCTGCGAGGGTGGGGGGGAAGGTGAGGAATCGGTCGGTGATAACGCCTCGCCGTTAAGCGACATAGGCTCATGGACTGTCTAGTCGGCACTGTACAGACCCGGGTCAGGCCCCGCCGGGCCTCACAGCTGTGAGCTGCTGGCCCTCCCCTCGCCCACCACATAGGCCCCCGCCCACCACATAGGCCCCCGCCCTGGCCTCTTGCTTGGTCGGCCCTCCCTCCTCGACCAGGGTTGCCACAACTCTGGAAAACCTGGAAAACTCGGGGAATTTGAAAACGATCAGGGAAATCAGAAAAAACTCGAGGAAAATAAAAAAGAAAAAAAAGGGAAAAAATTACAGATTTGACTTAACCTATGAGTTTGCCTAACTTTAACAAAAATACTGCAATTTGCGTGACAAAAGTTTTTCGAAAATAGGTCTGTTTTTGCTACCTTGTTTAAACCCCTAATAGAAAAGAAACTCCCTTTTTAATCTTAAAGTCCAAATCCCTTACGAGTCCCAAAATTCCAAATGCCAGATATGTCCCAAAACGGGCCAAAACTGGGACTTGGGATTCTGGCAGGTAAACGCCCAAATCCCTGTAGAATCCGAACTGGAATCCCATACATGTTTCGGCAGTGGCAACTGATAGGGCCTAGCTTCAAGTTCCTATGCGATGACGCACCTTCCTACATGGTACTCTTCTACAGGGTACTTCCCGACCATGTGATGACGCCTGACATGTTAAAAATTGTCTAGGAAGCTTCCTTCACCATTTTTGGAACATGCCCTAAAAATGCTCGTGAGAGCAAAAAGGGACTTCGGAGGGATTTCAAAAAAGTGGGATTAAAAGGGGATTTTGCAAAATCCCGAATCCTATTTAAGTCCCTCAAAAGGCAAGGGACAATTTTGGAACTAACCTGGGACCGATCTGGGAGTTTCGCTTCTATTAAGGACGATTTCCGCTCGCTTCGGTAGCGCTTCAACGGAGCGATCGAGATGCAATACTTTGAAGTCAGGGAAATTTCATAAAAAAGAGGTCTTGAAATCAGGGAAAACTCCTGGAAAATTAAAACTTAAAATTTGTGGCAACTCTGTCGACGCCAAGCAGACCTTTTCTTTTCCCCTTAGAGGTCACTCTCCTGCTGGAGGCTGCTGTTCTTCGACTGTTCCTTTCAGGACGGAAAGGCATAAAACGGGAGGAAGGTGCCGCCTGACCCGGCCCTGGCTAGTCCCGGCCGACCAAGTCGTCACGCAAGCGGGGCGGGGCGGGGCGGGGCGGGGCGGGCTGGGAGGCTGTCGGACAACCCGTCCGCCGTTCGGGACGTCCTTCGTCCCTGCTTGAGTCGGGGCGGGGCGGGGCGGGGTGGCCTATTGCTGCCAGCGCTGTATTGTTATGAACCCTTCCTCCGGGCGGGCCGTGCCCGTGCCGTGCCGGGCCGGGCTGCTGGGCCGGGCCGGGCTGTGTGTGACGAATGGCCGACCTGGGCGCGGCACAGCGCGGCTTGCGGGTGCGTGCTCCGGCCCGGCCCAGAAGGGTATGATTCCGCACAGCGGTTGTGTCTCACTGTCCTTGTCTCACTCATGGGGCACGGCCATCAGGAGCGAGAGAGAGAGAGAGAGAGAGCGAGAGAGAGAGGGGGGGGACACTACTAAAGGCTGTTCGGAATCACCCTGCTGGCCCAGGAGGGTGATTCCGAACAGCCTTAAGTGGTGTCCTCTCTCTTGCACCTTATGGACGTGCCCCAAGAGTGCGACAAGGACAGAGAGACGAAGCCACTGTGCGGAATCACCCTACAGGCCACGGCCTCGGCTCGCCTCAAGCTCCACACGACACCCCTACCCCCTGACCCTACCCTGCTGCCACGTTATCGGGGCGGGGCGTTAGAGTGAGCCAGCAAAATACCTTTTGCAGATATCAAACGCGTTCGTGGTCTCAAATCGATGGTTTTGGTTAGTAACCCACAGATCCGAAGTCGTTTTACTCTGCGATAAACCATGGCCGTGCCCCAAGGGGCCTAAGTGGGGCCTAAATGAGTCGAAATTCAAAGTATGAAAAATTTGTATTGAAGTTGGCCTTATGGGTGAACACGTCATTTTGCGCCCCTCTGGACGAAAATTTCGTCCGTTTTGTCGTATCTGTCGTACTTTTTGAGATATAGACAATTTTTTGTCAATTTTGGAGCTTTTTTGAAAACATCTTGAAAAACTCCTCCTGAAGTCCAAGTTTTGGGTCAAAAGTATCAAATTAGGGCTTGTTTATATCAGAAAGACGAACTCTGTCAGAAAAAAAATTGCGCGGGGCAGGAGCACTTGAGTAGCGCCTTGCAAAGTTGCTTGAAATTGCTTAAAAATGGCGAAAATTTGAAAAATCAAAATTCCACAGGGACGTCCCACCGCCCCGCCCAAAATTTTATCGGATAGAGATCGTCTTTCTGATGAAAACAAGCCCTAATTCGACACTTTTGACCCAAAACTTGGACTTCAGGAGGAGTTTTTCGAAATGTTTTCAAAAAAGCTCCGAAATTGACAAAAAATAGTCTATATCTCAAAAAGTACGACAGATACGGCAAAACGGACGAAATTTTCGCCCAGAGGGCCGCAAAATGACGTGTTTACCCATAAGGCCAACTTCAATACAAATTTTTTATACTTTGAATTTCGACTCATTTAGGTCCCACTTAGGCCCCTTGGGGCACGGCCATGGTTTATCGCAGAGTAAAACGACTTCGGATATGTGGGTTACTAACCAAAACCATCGATTTGAGACCACGAACGAGTTTGATATCTGCAAAAGGTATTTTGCTGGCTCACTCTAGCGGGGCGTTCTGCATGACGATGGCGATGTCAACTCAAAGTCTGTTTGGGCCAGCACCTTTCCCTCCTTCTCTCTCTCTCTCTCTCTCTCTCTCTCTCTCTCTCTCTCTCTCTCTCTCTCTCTCTCTCTCTCTCTCTCTCTCTCTCCCTCCCTCCCTCCCTCCCTCCCTCTCTCCCTCTCTCCCTCCCTCCGCCTGCCTGCTGGGTCAAGTCAGATCCGGTCGCCTCCGCCCCGCCCCTCCTCAATACACGTTGCAGCCAAGTATGACGTGTCATTGCCAATCGAGTAACCTCGTGTGTGTGAATGTGTGTGTTTGCATGTTTGCATCTCGACGGGATTTTTCTCCTTGTCGGCTGCTTCTCCAATATTTGACTCGGTCTCGATATTGCGCAACCTGCCTGCGCTATGGGGCGAGCGCTGCAGCCAGGGGGTGGGGTGGGGGATGGGGGGTGATTGTGGGGAAGACGTCGTGGGGCCCAGGCGAGGCGAGGCGAGGCGGGAGAATCAGGTTTTGGTCCCCGGCGTATTTTGTACGGCAATGTACACACACTCACACACACTCACACACACGCACACACACGCACTCCAGCCCCGCCCCAGAGAGGCGGCAGAGCAGAGACCAGAAGCTGAGCTCCCGCCCACGCGCCCCTCATGCTTGCGCGCTGCGCTGCCCCCCCCCCTCTCCCCAGTTTCCCTGCTCGCGCGTTTAGTCTGCTTTGATGAAAAGCTGCTTCGCTCATTACGGGCAAGAAGTGTGATCATTATAATATTTCCAGTGACAGCAGTTGTGTGGGGCACGACTGCGGTGGTAGCGAGAACCTTGAGTGTGATGAGGGAGATGAGGACGGTGACGTACAAGAAGTAAGAGCGACTCTGAATCATTGGGCTGCCTTTTGTTCTCGCCTGTCCTGACGCCCGCTCCGCCCCGCCCCGCCCCGCCCCGCCCCGCCCCGCCCCGCCCCGCCCGGCGCTCGGTACCGCACCCTGATGCCTACCTGCGCGCTCTCTCACTCTCCGCCCCCGCCCCGCCCTCATCGTCTGCGTCCTGATTCCGAAGATCGCTCTCCCGCCCTCATCCTTGTCGCACTCGTGGGGCCCCGCCATCCCCAACATAGGGCACCGCCGTGGGTGCGACGAGGACGGGGGTAGGAGAGCGATCTTCGGAACCAGTCTGCAGCCGTCCTCGAGTTGCAACGGCTCTGCTGCCGGTCCGTGTGGCCCGGGCGAGGTGAAGGATAGTCATGCCTATAACGTCGGACACAGGGTGCGGGATTGCATACTCGCCAGCGCTGCAGGGGCCATGGCGCCTTACGGGCGAATTGGGTAGGCAAACCCGCAACACTGTCACGCATTCAAAGAAACACCCGGTACACTCCAGGGGGGACGCGATGGTTCCCGTCTCTCTTTTTGCTGAGCTAAATCTAGATCTATATCAAAATAAAAATCTAAATAGCTCAGCCTGCATGTTGCTGTCGAGGCTGGAGCCAAGCGTGATGGTATGGGCTTGCCTGGAAAAATGAAAAAAAAAAATATTAATTTTAAAATTTAAGTTTTGAAAAATTGCTATCTTTAAGGGTGCAGTTGCAGTGGTGCGCATAGAGAAGGTGTTATCTTTGAAGACGCATCGCGGGGCGGCCGGGCGAGGCCGGCCGGCTCTTATCTTGTCACCTGTGGAGGGGAGGTTCCCTCCCCAGCCCGCCCCGCCCCGCCCCGCCCCGCCCCGCCCCGCCCCGCCCCGCCCCGCCCCGCCCCGCCCCGCCCCGCCCCGCCCCGGCCTCGATGAGCGTGACCGGTGACGCTGCGTCCGGCCGGCTCGGCTCGGAAAGCAAACGCCTCCGTTTTGCAATTTCATGCTCGTGCTGCAACAGTACGCGCAGCGGTGCACCCCGAGGGAAGAGGGAGAGAAAAGGAGGGGGGCGCAATTTTTGTATGTATTTTTTTTTACTTGCCTTTCTGCGTCGATTTGGCTCTTCGGCTGGCCCCTCGGCTGGCCCGCTCGGCCCGCTCCGCCGTGCTCAAGCAGTGTGGAGCAGTTCTCTCGCCAGGGTTGCCCCAACGCCGGAAAACCTTAAAAACCTGGAAAACTCGGGGAATTTTTAAACAATCAGGGAAATTTCAGGGAAAATGCGAAAAAAAAACCTCAGGGAAAAAAATACAGATTTGACTTGGCCTATAACTTTGCCTAATTTTAACAAAACTTCTGCAATTTTCGAGACCTAAGTCAGAAGTTTATCGAAACTGAGTCAGTTTTTGCTACCTCGTTTTTGCCATGTGTGTTTCTCTCTCACCATCGAGTAGAGTTGCACATCTTATTAAAGGAAAATTATGATTTTTTTTTTTTTTAAATTGTTGTTTCTGTCGGGTGACTAATGTGCCTTTCTTCGCCTTTCGCTTGTTTCAGGCGCGGCCCGTGCGAGCTGCAGGAGTGGGAACACGTTAAGATGAACGCTGTGGGAGGCAGCGGCAACCGGAAGCGGAAAAAAGACACCAATAAACAAACTCCAACAGACGCAAGCAGGTGAGTGTGTTGCGAGATGCGAGGTGAGGCCACCAGGGTGGTGAGCAAATGACAACGGGCTGGGTGGGGGTTGGGGGTGGGGGAGTGGGGAGTGGGCGGTAAGGGAAAGCTACGGGAGAAACAGCTATGAAATTTGTGTACACCGCGTAATTCTGAAAATTTCGGAAAAATTCATAAACTTGTAGATAAATGTAGGAAAATCCCGGAAAATTAAGAAAAATTCAGGAAGAACTTCGCTAAAATTGCAAAAATTACACAAAACTTTTTATAATTTTATAAAAATAATTCACAAAAGTTATCAATCTGTACACCTAACTACAGAGTTGAAGTTACCCTCGGGTGAAGCTTCGGGCCCAGCCCAGGTCGGCCTGGAGAAGAAGGCCTTGATGGGGATGAAGAAGATGTCAGGTCCATGGGATAGCCTTGTGAGCCATTGGGGCAAGGCGGGGCGGGGGCGGGGCGGGGCGCAGAGTTCTCTAACGGGCGGGTCCGGGGAACCGGGACGCGTCCGAAATCGTAGGTGCGAGTGAGATGCTGTTACCAAATAGTATCTCCCTCTCGCTCTCACCTGCGCATTCGGACGCGTTCCGGATCCTCCGACCCGCCCGTTTGGGAACTCTGCCTGGGCGGGGCGGGCGCGGGCAGCGGGACGCGGGACGCCCGTGTTGTCGCCAGTGCGCTGAACCTGCGATGTGATGTGATGGGCAGTGGTAGCGCAGAGGCCCGACCTGGGCCCCGGCCTGGGCCCCCAGCCGAGCAGCCGAGCTCGGCCCTAGCTGCGGGGGCCCCGACGCGGCGCGGTGCGGGGTGGCCGGGCCGGGCGGCCTGTGTTGTGCTGCGCGCTGCGTCACTCCGCGGCCCAGCCCTGGCCCAGCCCCAGCCCGGCCCGGCCGAGCTCAGCGCCCCTCTCCCACCCGCTGTCTTTCGCTGTCTCTCTCCCTCCTTGGCGGACGCGCAGCTCCACGCATAGCTCTCTCTCTTTCTAGTGGGCAAAGCGCGCGCGCCGCGCGCGGGGCACGTTACGTCGTGGTCGGCGCGGCGCGGCGCGACACGGCAAGACACGGCGGCGCTCTTGTCGCCCCGCTGCCGCCGCTCCCCGCCCCGCCCCGTCTTTGCCGGGGCTTTTCGCAGCTGAGCTTTTGCTTTGACGTACTTTGCTCAGTCGCGACGCGAGCGGGCGAGAAGCCCGACGACGGGCGGTGCTCGGTGCTGTTGGGACGCGGTGCGGCGCGGCGCGGCGGGCGCGGCAGCGCAGCGGCGGCCATCGGCGGCCGACGACCTGCGTCAAGGCTAGCGCCGCCGTACCCATCGCCGCACCGCGCAGCACCGCGCCGCGCCGCGCCGCGCCTGCCGGGGATGGGATAACTCCTTCGCAGCCCACGTGCTGTGCGCGGCGAGGCGAGGCTCGGCGCGGCGTGCCTGTTTGTTTACATGCGTTCGATGTGCATACGGTACCCCGGGCCGTGCCGAGGCCGGGCCGCCGGGCGCCCTCCCGTCACCAGGCTGCCCGGTAAGAGTTACCCGCACCCGCTTGAAGTACCCGCCCGCAACGGGGCCTGTTCAATGTTGCACCACGAAAGGGTTTGGCGGATTCAAATGCCCTAGCTCGCAAAAAAATAAAAAATATTGCTTAGGGATATTTTTTTTATATATAAAAAAATCTTTTATTATTATTTTTTTTACTGGGATCTATTGCTGTGGGTGTATCCGTTAACATCATAAGATTGGCAATAGCCACATCCTGCTGATGTGGAAGCCATTTGCGAATGTTTCTGCGGGTTGAGTTTTTTTTTTTTTTTTTTTTCCCCTGCTTTTTTTACTAGTATTCCTATGGGTTCTACCTCAACAAATATAATATTATAAGATGATTTTCTTTAAATATTAGTCATCTGTTTCTTTTTTTTTTATTTGTATGCCATAACATACACCAATTTTTAGTTAGTTTTTTTTCCCCTTATTTATTACAATTATTTGTTTCTTTATTAATTTTTTGTCTTCTTTTTCTTGCAGAAATAAACAAATCAATGAAAAACGAAGACGGGATGCAGAGGCCTTGCACATCGAAGACCTCTCAGAGCTCATAAATTCCCGCCTCACGGATCACTCTATGGCAACAAGGCCTGACCGGAGTGCAGTCTTGCAAGGAGCTGTCATTCAACTCCAAAATATTAGTAAAGATACTAATGCTGTACAACAAGGGGAGGTTTCCTCCTCTAAACCCAGTTATAAAGGCAGAGATGTCGTAGCTGGGCTGATGCTAGAGACTGCAGATAGCTTTGCGTTTGTTGTCAACAGTGAGGGAGAAGTTGTTGAGTGCACATCAACTGTAGAAAAATACATAAAATACACCAAAAGTGATTTTGAGGGTAAAAGCATTTACAACTTTCTGCACCCTGGTGACCACGATCGGTTTTCTGAAAAGTTGTTTCCCTGGAATCGGGAGCCTCAGCTTCTGCAGGGCCAACAGAAAAAAACTGATAAACCTGTGCATTTACGCCTCTTGGTGAAGCCACCTTCTGACCAAGATGTATCTATTGAAGAAAAACAACAGCGGTCTGAACTTTATGAAACTATGCTTGTTATGTCACGCTTGAAACAAGATCCAGAGCCCCGTTTATTGTGTTATGCACGAAGATTACCAAAAGAAATTCCAAAAGAAATTCCAAATGGTGATGTTTATACAGTTAGATTTATGAATGGCAAAGTTGCTGATTTATGTACAGCTAATCTGACGTCATGTCCCCAAAAACCTGTTATCATTCATAAAGAAAATTTTATAGGAAGAGACATAAGTGAAATATGTGACCCAGAGCATTATGAAAGGTTACAGGGTCATTTAAAATCATGTTCTGATACAACGCTATCAACATTGAAGTATCGTTTTAGGGTTAACCCGGGGGTCACCCCGGAAAAGTATATCTTAGTGAAAGCAGAATCTAAAATGTGGCCAGCAACTGAGAGCAGCAGGAGCAAAGGCCTATCAGATTTTATTAATTCTACTCATACTATCTTGGGGTAGGTGCCTTAACTATTAACTTAAACTTGTTTCTGTTTTGTATCTCTAACTTGTAATTTTAATGAGTTGTGTCTTGTTTTGCAGTGATGATTCAGATCACAGGAATAACATGGCTATTGAAGGAGCTTCACCTCTTCCAGCCTTACCATCAAGTGGGCAAAGCTCCAGTGGGAGTCCTGCTAGTGTTGGTGGTCCCCTCTTTTCAGCACCTGTTAATGGACAAGTCTCACATGCAAGTGCCTCATATACACCAGCGTCAACAGGGGATTCACTTAATACGAACTCATCCCCACCTGTTTTTTCAAATTCCAATGAATGGAATGAGCTGTTTCCTCATTCTACTGGTTGGAATATGGATGGTGACGGGTCAATGAACACTCCTCAGACATCACGTCCTCCTAGCACTACAGCTGCTCCCAGTCCATTTGGTGGTAATTTTGATTATGGTTGTACTCAGGATGAAAGTAAAGACTCAAAAGATGGATTAGTGGACAGTGGCAGTGTAGGTGGTGAATCAGAAATTTTAAGAAGTCGCTTAATAACAAAGCAAAGTGAAGATGGTGATAGTGGTTGTGATGAAGAAGCTAGAAGTAAAGATCGCATTCTCATCGGCTTATTGAAGCAAGAGGATGATAAAACCCGAATGAGTCCTGCTGCACCTATTCCAGAACAACCAAAAACAAACATGAACCCCATGCTGCTTGAGGTAAAGTTACTTGTTCTGTTTTTTTCTTAGGTACACTATTTATTTCTATAAATTAATTAATTAATTATTCTCATTTCAGTTATTGATACAGAAGCCAGACCCGGAGACAGTGAATAACCAAGATAATAAGCTCCTTAGTAGTTTAGGACTATCCCTAGCATCACCATCTCAGGGATCGTCAGGCCCTGCATCTCTTCCCAACCGCAAAAGGCCTAGTGACGAGTCAGACAACGACTTTCACAGTCAGGGTCCAAGAGGGCAGAGGCCTGGTGGTGGACCTGGTAGTATGGAACATGTCAGTTCATCAGGCCCACCTCTACCAGGGCCTGGACCAGGATCAGGGCCAGGGCCTGGGGGTACCACATCCAACAATTCAGGAAGGCTCTGGGAAAAGAACAAAATGCTAGCGAGTTTGCTTGCAAAGCAGCCATCCCAGCCAGCAGTCATCCCTCCAGTACCGGCTTCCATCATATCTGCCACCCCTCAGGACAAGCTGCCAAGAGTGGCTGATAGGCACAACAAGCAAGCATCGAACGGTGAGTTTTATTATTGGTGATTCAAAGTGGGTTTTTAATAATGGGCTCAACATTTTAAATTCCCTTCTACTTTTTTATACGATACACAATGTTTGACACTATATTTTACTTTTGTCTTCAGTTTGGTCTGGTGGATCACTTCAATCTCCGTCCTCATCTACTGCAAATCCCACCTCATCTCGACTTACCCAGGGTCAGGATGCTCGTGCCAGACAAGCGCAGGCGCAGGCCAGGCACAATATGATGATGAATCATCAAGACCAACAAATGCAGCAGATGCAAAAGGCTCAAATACAGGCCCAAGTAAGAATGTCGATTATGATTATAAGAATGATGATTTTGTGTCTATTTGCCTTTTTATTTAGTATTTTTGAAAGCCGATTAAAATTTTCATCTGAGTAAAATTAATGTGTTTTTTTTTTTGCAGCAACACCAACAGCAGCAACAGCAGCAGCAACAACAGCAGCAGCAGCAGCAGCAGTGGCCTGGTGTGGGAGGCCCTGGTCCAGGAAGTGGTCCTGGTGGAGGAAACGGAGCTGACAATTCTAACTTGTGGGATAGTCAAGCATCTGATCCTTTCCTGTCTGACCTACTTGACTCTGTGATAGATATAGTCCCTGACTCTGGTTTGTGCAGAAAATTTAATGTCCTCTTCTGCATGGACTTTCTATGTGTCTTCAACTAACTATGATGTGTGCATCTTCTGAACAGAATCTACATCTGTAGTCAGTGTCTTGGATGACTTACTGGTCTCTCAGCCTCAAAGTGGATCCAATCCCATCACAGTAGAAAGAGAGAAAATGGCTATCAGTGCCATTCAAAAAAGTCTCATGCAGTGTGAATCGGCTGTAAAGAGCCCATCCTCACCCACGATAGGACCGGGCACACCACCTGCATATAATTCGGTAACTGTAAGTTTTGTTTTCTTCCACCTTTCTGTGATTCATATCCTTTGTCATAATTGTTAAAACCTAGTTTGTACAGCTGCCCCAGCAGGCATTGTAATTTTTGCTTTCTTTCTTTCTTTTTTTCTTTTTTTTTCTTTCTTTTCTAACTAGGCTCAGCAAGGTGGATTCCCAGCACCTCCTCCTATCTATACCAATAGGCCTCCAAGGTTTTCTTTGGCGCAACAACAACAGCAGCAGGTTGCAATGAATGTGCGCCCAGCTGCTCCTCAATATGGAATGGCAGGAAATGCTTTAACTAATCAGCAGGTAATTTTCGTTATTCTAATCTATCACAGCTTTTTTCTTTATTTTGACTCTTTTCATTTCTAATTTGTCTCCTTTGTTTTCCAGACCATCTTGCAGAGAAATAAGCTTCTCCAGCAGCAACAACAGAAGCAGGCTCAACAGGATCGTAATAGGTTACTGCAGCAGCAACAGCAACAACAACTTTTAATCCCTGCTAGTGCCTCTGCAGATCAGTTACAAACAGGCCTGCAGAACATAAGTAGTTTGCTCAATGATGCTGTAGCACCAAATGTTTCTTTGCAGGTATGATAATGAGATCACTCCACTCATACTCAAATGTGCATTTTTATTGATCCTACTTTCTAAATCTGAATGTCAAAATACCAAACATTTCTCTCTTTTTATAGCGATCGTCTAGTATTCCTGAATCCCAACTATCGCCTAGTTATAATAATCAAATGCAGCAGAATGCTGCTATGCAGCAGAATGCCGCAATGCAGCAGAATGCTGCAATGCAGCAGAATGCCGCAATGCAGCAGAATGCCGCAATGCAGCAAACTGCTGCAATGCAACAGAATGCCACAATGCAACAAAACGCTGTGATGCAACAAAATGCTGCGCAGCGGTTAGGTCAACCTTATTCGCCTCATGGCCAGCAGCAGCAAGGATTTTCCCCTGTTGGGTTCGTATTTAATCTGTCAAACATAGAATGCCGCTTGGATGCTTATCATCTTTTACTTATTTGCTAATTTTCCTTCTTTTGATAGTTTTGGAAATGGAGGTCAAGGTCCTGTTAGTTTGCAAGGCCAAGGGGTAGGAGTACAGGGAATGCAAGGTGTGCAAGTTCAAGGTGGTGTGCAGGCCGCTCAGGCAAGGCTCTCTCCTTTGCCAGCCAACAGTCTGCCATCATTTCAACAGTCACAATTGTCACCTCGTATTTCACAAGTTCAGCAGCCTGGCTACCCCATGCCCCAGCAGGTATATCATCTATCCATATTTTATTTCTTTAGTGTCCAGTAATTTTTCTGTATTTCTCAAACCTTTCCCTACCACTTGTCATTCTAGCAGCCTGGATATGGTGGACCTGGGCGAATGTTTGTTGGCCAAGCAAGAACAGCTCAGCAACAACAGCAAGCACAGCAGGTGCAACAGCAGCAGCAAGCCCAACAGCAGCAGCAGCAGCAGCAACAGCAGCAACAGCAACAACAAGCCCAAATGGGCTTGAGATCTATGCCTAGTCCTGGAACGCCTGGCTCAACGAGACAGTCACCGTTTCCTCCAGATGGCTTTCAGCCTCCGTCGTCACCAAATGCAAACTCATACCATTACCAAAATATGAGATTGCCACGCACAATGAGTGCTCCTAATGCCAACTCACAACTTCCTGGTGAGTAATTACCATTGCTGGTTTATTTTTTAACTTAAACCAATCAACGTTGTTACAGCAGCTGTCAGCTAAAGCTATGCTTTAATCAATCCCCTTCTGGCTGAGTTCATTAGGCCCATGTTAACTTACTCTTCAGTCGTACTGGTGATCAAATATTTCATTTTTTCAATTAACAGTCTTAACTAGCAGTAATTTTTTTTTTTCCAGATTAATTTGGTATTTGTGTCTTTTCTAATTGAAGGCATCTGTATGCAAATGTTGTCTGTTTAATTTTACAAAGCAGCCGGCGGTCCGGTCAAGTCCTTGGTGCCTGCTGAACTGACTAGGCCTCCTCTCCTCAGTGGATAAGTTTAATGCCCTGCTTCGAGTTTGGCTCATTTCAGCTGCCGCCTCTCCCCGCCTCGCCTCGCCTCGCATCAGCAACGGGATGCCTCACCTCCTGTGTGGATTGCCTGCTGCCATGCCAGTGACTGACACTGGCCGTTGGCCCTTTTTGATTATGTTTGTTGCAGGTCCAGCAGCTCCTCAATGGCTTTATGGGCTGAAGGATCACCCTCCCGACCACAGTCACGTAGCCCAAACCCACCACCCTCACCACCACCAACATCCTAACCATCCCAGTCACCCCAGTCACCCTAATCACCCCAATCATCCCAACCATCCTAATCACCCAAACCATCCGAACCACCCTCCTCACCCTTCCCACCCTGCACATCCCGCCCATCCCTCACATACCTCCCATCCATCTCAACATCCTTTCCAGCACCATGTCCCTCACACCATGATGTTCTCCAACCTACCACCTCATCCCTCAAACACCCCTGACTCGCAGTTCTTATCGTTTGATCATTCAAGTTTACAAATGTATGGGTCCAGCGACCGGGGCCGACCAGGTCCCGGTCCCGCCGCGCAGCCAACCGGCGGTAAGTCGGCCCATCACCCTGACTACCTCTCCTGAACCCTTGGTTACCCTAAACCCATCCCTGCCTTTCCTTGGCCGCTCAGCCACGCTGCTCAGCACTGGCTCAGCCCTGACGCTCAGCCTGGCCTTGGCCTGGCTCAGCCTGCACGTCTCGTGTCGCTTTATGTGTTGTATGTGCTTGTCCCGCACCCGCTCGCGACACGACACAACGCGACCAGTATGACGTAACACATCACACCTAGCTAGCAATGTACATAGTGTCTACCACGACTGTCGACATCAACACTTGGACACTAATGTAGGCCTTTTTTTTTTCAATCAATTTTTTGAAAATTTGTGTTCCTCATTTTTGAACGCAGCCAGCTGCTTTTTGTTTCTCTGCCTCTCAATTAATATGTTTTTTCAAACAAAGTGACATTTTAATAACGAAGTAGTAGGAGTCGCTTTCAGTCGTGTCGCAGGCTTCTGGCCACCACATTGGTTCCTTCTTTCTTAATCCTATGGTTGATGTTTCGCATGTTTGTTTATCTGTGTAAACCCTCTCCTCCCTTCGGCCCCTCCAATACCATTCTTTTTTTTTTTTTTTTTGTAGGAGGGATGAAGCAGCACTTGGTAGTGTGTCCTGTGTTGTTATGTTCCAGTCCCTGCCCTGCACTCTGTTGCTGGTCCGCTCGCCCGCTCGCCTGCCCGCCCTGGCCTGTCTCGCCACAGTTCATGCATGTTGCCTGCAGGGTCTCTTTGTCATTCCAGTCAATCCCTTCCCACTTTGTATTTCAGGGTTTAAACATTCCTCTGGCATGAAATCCAGTTACTGTTTTGAAACTGCTGTGTGTTACCTGGCTCGGAAAAATATTCTGTCTATGTGGAAATTAAAACCTGTGCATGTAATGTTTATGTTGGGGTAGTTCATGTTGTGGCGAGACAGAGTCCATTTCCTCCCCTTTTCGTTACATGTTGGTGCACTTTGTTTGTGGGCTAGGAAACTGCACGACCTCATAGACAAACTTCCAGTGCTTGTTGCAATGTTGTTAATGACCGAAAGTGTGTGCAAACTGGATGCTACTGCAAGTGGGATCCTACTGCTATCCATTTTCAACCCACCATGTTAGGAAAAGGAACATGCGTACCGGAGTTATCTTATCTTCAACAATTTTTTCTTGAAGGAAGATTAACTTCATTACGTTTTTACATCAGAAATACTTAAATTTCTTACTTGAAAATTCTTATGCATTAAAATTAATGAAGTTCAACATGCATCCCTTAAAGAAGAATGTCTAAGTAGTTTTGCTTGCAGGATTTTCAAAAATCTATTTTGCACTGGGGTTGGTATGTAAAGAGAAATGTCCCCAGTATTCAGTTTTCTATCTATCTACATACACATATGTATATTTTAATTTTACTTTTAAATTGTATACTACCCAGTTTGATCTCTTAATTTGATAAATAATTGAATGCTATGCCATGCCAATCCCACATTTTTGGATGATATTTTGTCACGTGTGTTAGTAAGCATTCAGCTTTTTTGGGCTGAGAAGGAAGCACCGCTTGTAACTTGAGTATACTCTGACTTGACCAGACGTGACCTGTATAGCACAGGCCCTGTTGCCAAATGAAGACTGACAACCGAGGAATTTGATGATTATCAGACAATCAAGTTGTGTATAGTAGAACCTCGATGGTCCTGTGCAGCTTTTCATCTCTTTTCTCCCTTTGGAGCCAAAGAAGCTTTGGTGCAGTTTATTGAGGTTTTACTGTATGTGGCACAGCTTCTCCAGCTTCTTCACAGCTTGTTGTGCTAATTTTCAAAGCTGGGCCAGAAGTGTTAACCTGCAGTAATTTATGTTGTCCTGTTGGTGCTTTCAGGGACTTGTTCCTTGCTGCAATTACAGTTTTAACTCCTCCCCTTCCCCCATTTTTTCTTATCGTCCTTCATGTTTTGATGTTCCTTTCATAGTACATTTCATGTGAGAATTCCTTGCATCATCTTGGCCAAATTCTGTTTGTAGAAAAGTTGCATGATATCCATGTTTACTGGGGACTTATACAGGAATATACTGCAGATGTCTGCTGAATGATGGTGCTGGAAACTCCTGCTTTCTGTATCTCATTCAAAACTTAAGGAATGGACATGCTTTTTTTTTGCAATCCCTGAATTCAATTTCCATTGAATTGATCTGACTGTAATTGTAGTGTAGTTTCTTTTGAATGTTTACGTGTTTAGCTTTATGTCATGTATATATGTACGTCATTAGCACGGAATTCTGCACATGATCATCAGAAAATTCTCCTAGCAGTCATGTTCACGTATTTCAGGCTTAGTTTGGTTTATCTCACTTTTACAAATTTTCACTTTCAAATTTGACATTTAAAGTTATCTAGTTTTAAGCACCATTGTTAGCAATAACCATCTCCCCCTATTCTTAGGAAAGTCATCCTCTTTTATATCTTTGATTCAATGTTCAACTGTGCTAAGTCAAGGTTTTGTGATGACAGGTGCGGGAAATAACAGTATGGCATCAGAATACGTAAAACAGGAGCTTCGTGCCACTGTTGGTGCTCGAATGCAGCAGCAAGGAAGTCCAAGAAATCCTCAACAACACATGGGAATGGCAATGCAGCAACAACAGCAACAACCTGATCTCTCATCCCTTGGCATCAATTTTGACTTGCCACCGTCAGGTAGGCATTTTCCTAGTTAGAAGTGGCAGCCATCTTGTACAGGCAGTGAAAGGTGCACAATTGATAAAATAATTGCTTTGGTATGTACTGACCAACTTTTGGAAATGCAGGTGGCAATGCTGATGGTCCAAAGGCTTGGGTTAACATGGGCTCTGATATGGGAGCTGTTTCTCCTCAACCAAGCCTTACTAGGGTATGTAGTTTAAGTTGTACAATTTGCCGCAAAAAGTTCATAATTTTATATTGTTATGTATTATTGATAATTATTTTAATATTTACAGAATACCATGGAAGACCCATCAAGAGCTGGGGGGGACCAGAAGTCATCGTTATTACAGAAATTGCTGTCTGAGCACCCCTAATGAAGCATAGGGACTGTTGGACTGGGGCTTATTTGTTATTCAAAATACGCAAGTAATGACCCTTTTCAGCATTCCACATTGTTATTGCAGGGTTGTGTTGAGTGGCTAAGAAGATTTCAGTTCCTCTGTTGCTCAAACTGTTAGCTGCTGGAACATTATATTATTGTTAACTTGAAAGTGCATTGATTAAGAAGTTACTTGTTTTTATTTCTAAAATTTATGACGTTTTTTAAAGTAACCTAAGCATAATCTATGTAAAAATTAAATTTGCATAATATGATTGTTTTTAATATTTGTATACCAAAAGAGAATGACAAGATACTCAAGACATGTTGACGCCACAAGTCAGCATTGTCGTGTTGGCTTGGGCATTTGTTGTGTGTAGTGATGCGGAGAGTATGGTATGTGCGCCTCTGGAGGAGCTACTTCAGCATGATTTGGCTGTAGCAGGTTGGTCAGAGGTGCTCATACCACTTGTGATAAGCTCTGTGAATGTGAAATCAACTTCTTAAATGACTTTTAATGCTACCACTTTTTTTTATTATTTTTTTATCTTTACTACATCCAAGCAATGAGGTGAAATTATTTGAACAAACCTATTTTTTAAAATCGCTAATTAAAAGATATATTTAAGTATTTATACATTACCTGAAGGAGCGCAGGCCTGGCAGCCTTGGGGACCAGTCGAGTGGCTAGTGAGTATTGAAGGTGGAGGGAGCGGACCGGAGCTAAGGCTGATATTGTTGTGTAGTTTCCACCCCTCGCCCTGCCCTAGCCCAAGGGCAGGCAAGCATGCAGAAGTGTCAATTAGCCGGGCCGAACTGGGTTACACTGACTGCACCACTCTGTTTGTTGTGCTCAAAATAGTTGCTGAATTTCACTTATATTGCCATGTTTCAAAATGAGAAGTATATAACTTTTGTATGTATGAAATTCTATTAGGGATGAAAGAGATTCTATTAGAAATTACTCAGGGCTGATGAAGTAAAATGAAGAGATTAAATCTAAATTTTGTGATTTTTTTTTTCGTATACAAATAGAGGGAATATTCTATTTTGCTACATATGGGTGTGTGCAGTCTGTGGCCCAATTGGGAGAAATGCTGCCAAACAGTTCCATTTCAACCTCAAACCATTGTAGTTTTTGTAAAAGCAATTATTTTGACTGATAAATAGCACTATAGCTTCTTATTCTTGTGTATTTTCTGTAGTTCAGCGCCTTTGGATCAAGGAACTAAATTTTAATAATTGTTATTTCAAAAGTACTATTTTTACAATTCGAAATTGACAACATTCTGGGATTTTAAGCACAGTCATTTTATTAGTCCAATATTTGCAGAAATTTGAGATATATACATTTTACTTACATATATATATTTAAATATATACACGGATATATTTTTATGTACAGAATGCAAAATTTGTTGAAACTGTTTAAATAATTTTGTTATACTGGGTAACTGGCTGAACCATTGGTTTTCCAGTCTGTGTGATGTAAGGTGAGGGACAACTATGAAGTTTTCATCTTGTTAGATTGTCTGTTGTAATAAGTGAAGTAAATTTGACATAGCCTCCCTCATTTTATCATCATGCAGCTCCATTCCGTTGAGATTGCAGCCATGTTGAACTTTACTGCATTTCTCGCAAAGTATTGCACCTATTTATGTTTAATTAAAATATATGTTGTTGGAGAAGTTAAATTTTATTGTTTCTCTTTTGAATAGTTTGGTTTCTCCTTTGTTACTCTGTCTTACATGTAGCTTTTGTAGTCTTCCAATCCTTCTTTTGTTGCGGGTCTGGGTGGTGTTAGGCGCAGCTTAGTGTTGACGTCTTGCACCCGCTAGTCGGTCAGGCGCCGCCCGCCGTTTGTTACTGGATGTTCTCCCTGCTCCATTGCTGTTCATATGTGATGATGAAGTACAAAACTAACGTGTTATCATTGTGTTACATAGACACATTTGTTTTGTTTAATTATTTTTTCAACATACGTACATGGAAATTGTGGGATAATGCCCCTTGTTTTTTAAGTACAGTTATAGTGAGGGGATAATGCTTTTGCAGCATTTAGTTTGTGAAGGAGAGTGAATGGGTGTTATTGTGTTTATTGAAACATAGCGTGAATGAAGGTTATATGTGAGACTGATTTTGTGTGATTGTGCAGAGGTGTCCTTTTAGGCACCACAGTGTATTTGTGGTTACGTGAAAGTCAGTATGTGTGCGCGTGTGTGTGAGTGTGTCAGTAATGAGTGAGAGACTGGATTAATTGTTATGGCATGAAAGACAGTATGTTGTGTGAGGAACTGATTCGAGTGACTTGTGATGTGCATTTGCTGTGATGGGTCATGAAGGAGGTGAAACCTTTCACATTGTTTGCGCAGATAAACCATGTGTAGCATTGTTATAAACCAAAGCATGTCAATGTAAATTATGTACAGTTTTATTTCAATTTTTTTTTTTACGTCCGAGATGGTAGGTGGTTGGATTTTTACAAGTAAATACTGTTTTGTTTCATGTGGGAACTTGAAAAAATTTTATGGAAAGATGCTGTTTTGTTGTCCAAGACAGCAGAACTAGATAATTGGTGGACTTATTGTGTATAAATGAGAGTTAAGTGATATGCCCACATTATTGTAAAGTGACTTTAAAGATATTTTTGTAAAGATATTGTGTGGATCCAACCCCAGCTGCTGTTCCCTCTCCGCTGTGGCTGTGTTACTTTTGCAAGCTACACTTGTAAAGAAAGAGATGTGAGAGTATAAGAGAGAGCTAATTGTATTATCTTTGTGTATAATAATTATTGATTTTTAATAAATTACAAAAATCGTGTTCCCAATTGAATTTTAATTTGTTAGGGTGCCTACCGCTCCCGCCGTCGTGTTCGCGGGCATGGGCGTGGCTGAGCAGTGCTGAGCAGGCGAACCGAAGTGAACCAACAGGATTGGACGGGACGGTTGAGTCTGCCAATTTCGTAATTGTGCAGAGGAAGAAGCAGAGATAAGGGGTGGCGTGAGGCCGCGGGGCGCGGGGCGCGGGGCGCGGGGCGGCCGGCGGGGGGCGGGCCCGGGCGCGGTTATCACCGTCATCTAGTTGACAGGATGGCTTGAAGCATCCCCTGCCCTGCCCGGGCCTGCCCGGGCCTGCCCCTGCACTGTGCTGCCTCATGCCGAGCGCCAGCGGGACCGGGGCGCAGCGCTCATAACTAAACACTCTGCTACGCGGCCCACATTGAACGATGATTAGCAAAATCAAATTTTATCTCAGGAAGAGAGAAGAGTTAAAAGCAGGCTAGGCTCCAAGATTAACAACTTTTCTTTTCTTATCTATTTAAAGTATCAAGCTATTAGGGTTTGCTCTAGATGTTCAATGATGACTGGTTCGCGGTGGTCGGACTTACCTGGCACTGAGAACCTAGTACTGAGAACCTGGTTAGCAAGAACAGCTCCTTATGCAGTAACTTTCCCTAGGGCCCAAGTCCGATTTCTTCGGTAAATTTAAGAACCTTCTCCTGAAGAATTCCCTTGTCGATGCCAAAGTAAGATCTGCGGGTCCTAAGCAACTTCTGCTGCCCGGATTTCTCTGTAAATTATTTTGCGGGGTCGTTAGGCGTTTCTTTTTCATATCTACAGAGTATAGTGAATGAGATGCGCTACAGACGAGGGGGAAACAACTATAAAAAAAAAAAATTACACCTCGTAAATCAAAAAAAAAAAAATCATGAAAAAAATCAAAATATTTGGAAAAGTTCCGAAAAATTCAGGAAAATTCACATAAATTCACAAAAATTCTCAGAACTCTAGAAAAAATCAAGCAATTATAAAAATACTAAAAATTCACTAAAATATCAGAAAAATTCAAAAAATTTTCACACCATAATTCAGAGTTGTTTCCCCCTCCGCTACCGCATAGTTTTGTGAAAGGGACAGGAGGCTGGGGGGGGGGGGGGGTAACAGATGGATTGGGTCGGTTGTGAGGGGGGTTGGGTAGGGCGGGGCTGGATGGGGTGTGTTATGGTGCGGTGCGGTTCTGTCGATAGGGCGTGGTGGTGGTGAGGGTCACAAGCAGCTCTCCTCTCCTGTGCGCCCCTCCCCCTCCTCCTTCCGCCCGACAAACGGATTCACAATAATGTGCGACATAACAAGTTTTCCCATGCCATGCCCTTCTCCACGTGAGCAGCACATGGTCGCTGGTCGCGGCCACCGATGTCCTTGAGCGTTGTTCCGATTAAGAGGGCAGCAAAGTATCACACACAATCGTGTGTGACCACAGTCCTGTGTATAAAAACAAGCCCACATGACACCGGGGCCCGCCGGCCGGCCCGGACTGGCCTTAGACTGGCCTGGGTGCCAATATCTATCAGATTCCCCTCTATTCCTTGATTGCTGTCATCAGCCCCCCTCCCTCCCCCTCCTCCTCCTCCACATCATCTCCCCCTTTTCCCCACCCTTCCTTTCCCCTCACCGTCCCTTTGATCCACGCCTTCGAGCCCAAAACGCGGCCCAAACACGCTTTTCGGGTGGCGTGTTCTTGTTTTCCTCGTCAGCCGCCCCCCACCCTCACCCCCACCATCCCCTTCCCACCGAACGCGCGCTCGGATGAGATGAGATGAGAATGCTCGAAGGGACCCATGTTATTTTCATTGCTCTGAAAGCGAGAGGGGCAGCTGAGTTGGTCTGCGAGACGAGAAGGGGTGGGAACCGGTGACAGGCGGGGTGGTCGGGACGAGGGGGACACAACTCTGAAATTTGGTGTACAAACTTTGTGAATTTTCAGGAATTTTTGTGAATTTTTTAAAATGAAATTTTCCTGAATTTCTGCTTTAATTTTACGTTTTTTTTTTTTTTTTTTTTTTTTTATGAACTACGAGGTGTACAAGAATTTCAGAGTTGTTTCCTCCTCGGGTCGGGAGCAGCGGCGGGGTGGAGCGAGGCGGGGCGGGACGGGGCGGAACGTGTGAAAAGTTTAGTTTCACGCCGCGCCCGAGGCAGCAGGGATACGTGCCGTGCCGGCGGCGCCGCGCTGACAACCGCTCGCTCGAGTCGCGCCAGCGCAGTCGCGTGTCACCACCACCACCACGATGAGGATCTTGCCCCACGCCCCGCCCCACGCCCCGCCCCACGCCCCGCCCCACCTCGCCATGCCCTGCCCCACCCCACCCCACCCCGCCCCGCCCCGCCCCGCCCCGCCCCGCCCCGCCCCGCCCCGCCCCGCCCCGCCCCGCCCCGCCCCGCCCCGCCCCGCCCCACGCGGCCACCTGACCTGCAGTTGCAGAGTTGCTGTCTGCTGTACCCTCAGCCGCCCAAGGGTCTACCACTTTAAAAAATCGCGTACGAGGATTATAATAAGTCACGATTATGATGATTATCAATGATTATTTGTGTTTATCTTTAACATATTTGCTGATTATTGACCAGTAATCATGCAACTTTTCGTCAAATTTGACACTATTTCTCCATATTTGTCAAACAGTTGTCAATATTTGGAAATTCTACACGATTATGTGATTATCAATAATCATCTAGAGGGGTGTACGAGGATTATTGAAGTGGTAGGCCATTGCAGCCGCCCACCAGCACCGTGATCTCGATGCTACCGCACGGAAGCCCATGAGGTGCCGGGACGGGCGGTGTGTGATGTGCAGTGATGTGCTGAGGCGTGGGGCGTGGCGCGGAGCTTGGATGCTGGCCGGCGATAACGCGCGGGCCTGGCCGGGCCGGGCCGGGCCGGGCGGTGCGGGGCCGCCAGTGACCGGCGATGACCGCCCGGGGTGGGGCGGGGCGGGGCGGGGTGCTGCCGGGCCGGGCCGGGGCGGGGCGGGGCGGGGCGGGGCGGGGCGGGGCGGGGCGGGGCGGGGCAGGGCGGGGCGGGGCGGGGCAGGGCGGGGCGGGGCGGGGCGGGGCGGGGCGGGGCGGGGCGGGGCGGGGCGGGGCGGGGCGGGGCGGGGCAGGGCGGGGCGGGGCGGGGCGGGGCGGGGCGGGGCGGGGTGCTGCCGGGCCGGGGCGGTCTCGACATGGACGACGACGACGGCGCGGCCAGTAGACAGTGAGAGGCCGTGTCTCCCGGACGGCGGCCCTTGTCCGTCAGTGAAGGCCGCGCGCTGCAGTCCGCACCCTCCTGGAAGCCTCCCTCTCCCTCCCACCGCCGGTAGCAGCAGCAGCGGGAGCCTACAGGAACAAGGCCTACAGTGCAGTGCGGACTCCACCGCGACCACACTCCTCCTCGTCTACACAGCTGCCTGCGCAGCCTCCACCATGTTCGTGGACTGGATGATGGCGGTGCTGCGCTTCGCCACCGTGGCAAGTGAGTATAGTGCTTCTGCTCGTCCCATCCCTGCCTCAGCCTCAGCCTCAGCCCGTTCCTCAGCACCCAGCCGGCCAGGCCAGCCGTCTGATCCCGAGGATTCCGAAGATATCGCTCGCGAGCCTCCGTCCTTGTCGCACTCGCAGGAGGGCCTCGGCATCCCCAACATAGGGCACCACCCTCCCTAGGTAGGTGCGACGAGGACGGATCAGGTGCGAGAGCGATCTCCGCGGGGTCCGGCGGGAAGTGGTAAAGCTGCACCGGGCTCTGGGGTCATATTCCTCGCGCCCAGCGCAGGCGCGGATACAAGGAGGGGGGAGGGGGCAAAGAGGGTTTTGCAGTTTTTGACAAACTGCGTGATGAGTATAGGGAACACGAGTTACAATCCGCCTGAATATCGGCAAAAAGCACGGCTTTGCCCCACCCATAGCAGTCGGCTAGATCCGCCCCTGGCGCAGCGTCGTAGGCCGTATGCCGTGCCGTGCTCCCCGTGGTCGTTCCCTGCGCCCCGCCCCACCCCGCCCCACCGCCCCACCCCGCCCCACCAGGCCCCTCCCTGGTGGCCCTTCCCTCTGAACGTGCTGCGGGTCGGGTATCGCCATGGTCTACGACCGGCAGGCTAGGCGAGGCGGGGCTAGGCTCCACTGCTGCATAATCAAGTACAGCGCGCCGGGGGCCGGGCGCCGGGCCGGGCCGGGCAGGATGTATCGTTGTTCCGCCTGTATGCTGCGTGAAACTTTCGCGATTTTATTTTGTTTTGTTTTAAACGTGCGCGAATGAGTGCACTTCTGGCCTGACTATATTTTTAATGACTTTGTATGCACAAGGAATTTAGTACCATCCGGGACTTTACAGAGGGGGAAAAAAAGAAGAAATAAGCGCTTATCGATGGCTCGTGGCACCGCGCTGAGTGCGGGGCGGGGGAGGCCCTCTGTACTGCTGCCAGCTGACAGAGGCAGAGATAGTGAGAAATGAGAGGGTAGCTATCATTCTTATCGTATTCAAATGAAAAAAAAAATGGTTTAATTACCTCTAGCCTAGCCGCTCTAGGCGGAGGAAATCAGTGGAGCACTCGAGGATGGGACCGCCTCATTGGCCAAGCTGCAGCTACAACGGCGGAAATGTATTTAATTAAACAGTGCGGTGCGTTGCGCGTGTTAAAGTGGATTAGCCCCGCCGGGAGGCCTTTTCCACCTCCAGGGACAGATCAAGTCCACTCCAGGCAGACTTAATGCTGCTCCTCAGTATAGAGAGAACAAATCATTACGATGGATTACTTTCGCATCATGTTCACAAGTATTTCATTTTCTTTTTTATTGTTAAAGCCTTAATTGAAGACTCCCCGAGTATAGGAACATCCACGCCGATAGTCTGGGTCTCATCAGACACGCTTGTCGGTGGCAGGGCGTGGAGTGGCGCGGAGTGGCGCGGAGTGGCGTGCCCCTGACCTCTCGCACTCGGCGCCCCGCCCCGCCCTGCCCCGCCGTTCTTCTGGGCTCGGACCGAACAAATGTAATTTTCCCACTCGGACAAATAATCACGAGGCCGACTGCGTGGCCAGGCTGGCTCGCGCCGCGCCGCGCCGAGCCTCACGGGTAGGGGTCGGGATCAGGAGGAACTCGGGTAGGCGTGAGTAGATGTGGGTTCCCGGGTTCCCGCAGAGCGATTTCGCTGCCGGCCGGGCCGGCACTCGGCGGCGCACTGCTCATTGAGTGCGAGAGAGACAGAGCGTTCTCTCACCCTACGGTGGAATGATTGAGAGCGAGAGAGACGGAGCGAGCAGTAGTGCGCGGCTGATGTGGGTTCCCACCGCGCACCGCGCACTGCCCCTGCCTTGCCCCGTCCCAACGGGTCCTTCATTAAAAAATAGTTTTTTAAAAAAATAAAAAAAAATCGGTGTACTCCACTAGAAAATCAGAAAAAAACAGAAGGAAAAAATCAAGAAAAATTAAGAAAAAATAAGAAACAAGAAAAGTCACGGAAGTCGCGGAGAACCAGAGAAATCGTCGTACGCTTGAATTTAAAGTGACGAACCTTTCGTCTCACCCCGCCCCGCAAGGCTCCCCTTGATGGTGGGGCCCGGGGCCCAGCCCGTCCCGGTCAATCACACCAGGCCAGGCCGGGGCCGGGCCACGCCGCGTACATGTGGACATCTGGGACCGCGGGTCTTACGTAACGAAAACCATCCTCCGCATGTTTAGCGAGGTTCGGTTTCGGGTCGTCTCGGCTATGGGCGATAGCGGCAGCGGTGCGGTGTACAGTATAGGGCAGGAGTATTGAATACAAGTGACGGGTGCGCCCTGCTATGTTTTTGAGTTTGGGTAGGTGGCCACTCCTCTCTGGGTGATTGCGATTGCGGATGATGTTCAGATAACCGCTGTCTAATAAATTGCGTTTCTGAGGAAAAGCAGAGATGCTGATTGTGAACTTTTAAATGTTTGTCGAACTTCTCCCCAAAAGAAAAAGGCCAATATGTGCTCAGCAATTTGCGCTAGAGTTTTTGAAAAAAGGCCCCTGGGAGGTAGGCAGGTTAGGTTAGGTGTTGTAAATTAATTTTCTGAAATTTATGTGAATTTTTATTGAATTTTCCGGGATTTTTGCTTGAATTTATATATATTTACATTTTTTCTGAATTTTCCTGAATTAACGAGGTGTGCAAAAATGTCAAAGTTGTTACCCCCTCGGGCGGCACCCTAGCCAGCTGCTGCCGGGCCGGGCCGGGGCCGGCCTCATCCTCACCGCCCCGGGGCGAGCTGCGTGCTGCTCTGCGTATACGAGGAAAACTTGTACGGGGAAAAGTGGCGAGGTGGCGGGCGAGTCACACACGGCTCAGCAGAGCCGGTCCCGATCCGCCCCGCGCGACACTCGTGGGCCGTGCATGTACGCAGTATCTGAAAAGGCGAAACGAGTCCCCGGCGCGCGAAATTATGATTTTGATTTTTTCATTTTTAACTTCTAATTATTTTTTTTGGTGTGTGTGTGAATATTTTTGAATTTGTACTGAATTTTTCTAGGTTCTATTTGCTTGGATTTTAACTAAATTTTTGTGATTTTTTCGAATTCTTTCTTAACTTTTCTGAATTTTTCTGAACGACGAGGTGTACAAATGAGTCGTTTCCCCCTCGGCGGCGCGCGGCGACTGCGACTGGCGGTTGGCGCGGTCATTCCCGGCCAAGTCGACTTATACCGAAGAAGCGCGCGCTTTCTTCGCCCGGTATCTCTCTCGCACTCACTAGCTTCGCCGTAGGTACGTGAGAAAGAAAGAGACAGAGCGAGGAGCAGATCGCGCTCTTCGGAAGAAGTCGCGGCAGCCCCGGCCCCGGTCAGCCGCGCGGGCGGGGAGTCCCCTCTGCTGCTGCCGGGCCCGTCGCGCTGAGCCAGCCGCGCGGGGCCATCAGCGAGCTGATTGCTCTGTTGTTCGTTGTGCCCCCCCCCCCCCCTCCGGCGCCCGCTGCAGAACCTAATGGGCACAACATGGCTGATGTTACTTACACCTCAGTTGGTGTGGACGCGTACGAGAGCTTGTCGTCCTATTATATGGTGAGTTTCTCGTGTAGTGCTGGCCGCCTGCAGGGCCGAGTCCCACGAGTGCGACAAGGACAGAGGGGCGAAGCTACTGTGCGGAATCACCCTACACTCCGCCCCGGGATTGCCTGTTCGAGCCATCGCGTCCGAGGGTGGGCCGCTACCCCGCAACACTCCTGCTATAGGGTGCTGCTCGCCGTGGTCCTCAAGCGCGGAGGAGTTGGTCTGCTCTCGTCAGCTGAAGGCAGCCGCAGCCGAGGGCAGAGTTTGACAGATCCGCCCTGTTCTACACCTGCGCCCCCCCCCCCCCCCCCCCCCCCCCCCTCCCCGGGGGGGAGGCCTTTCATTCAGGGGCGGCGGCAGTAGACAAGACAACCGCGCCGTGCCGGATCGAGGGGAAGTCCTCGCGGAGCTGCAAGGCAACCCGCAGAAACATTTACTGCAAGGAACCAAATCCAAAACTGCGGCCAAATATTAGCTGTATTTATGAACGAAATTTGAGCGTATTCGATCTAATAATTTGATCAAACTGGCTGTATATTTTTGTATTTGTTCAACAATATTTAGTTAGAAACGAGGGTACTATTAAAAATCAGTTTCAGGAACTAATTTTCTTTTCCCCAGAGCCCCGTGCCGTATTTACTGGATCTCGGGGGAGGGATACTTTTTCTTAAAAGTGCACCCTCCAAAAGGGCTGAAAAAGAAAAACAGAGAGAAAATCAAGACCAATAAAACATATTCAAGCAAACTCAAGAAAGAATAAATAAAAGATCAGATATAATCAGAAGCATCAGGAACAATCAGAAATATCAGGACAAATCAAGAGACAATCACGACAAATCAGAAAAAAAATTGGTGTGCGCTCGGATTTTCGGTGAAGTACCCCTCTGCTCGGTACGATCTGACTGCGGTCACTTCCGCGGGACCTCCGCTCCGCTCCGCAGGGGGCTCCTTGCGTCTAAAGCTGCGGCTCAGCAGGCTCAGTGACGTGTGCGCCAATGACAACATTTTGTAGTTCCGCTGGTGATGATGTCCTTCCCCCTCCTGCCCGCCCGGCCCGGCCCGGCCCGGCCCGTCCCGCCAGCTCGAACTGATATAGAGGCTGGTGCTGCCGCAGGACCTCAGTGGCCGACCGGGCCGGGCTGTGTGTGTATGTAGGTGTGGGACAGAGGGAACCGTGGAGTTGGGAGCGCAATGACTGCCTCTGTGGTCTCGGTGGTCTCGGTGCTCACGGCGTGCCTCGTCGCCGCGGCCGCTCGGGCTACCGCCAACGCCAACCCCGAGTCCAGTGAGTGCATGGTTTTCACTTATAACGTCTCGGTATTGTTTTTATTTTTAGGCACGAAGTAGCCTTATGGTTTTGTCTCAGGATCCGATTTATTTTATTAGCACGGCCCCTTACCTAAATCCTGATTTTTCTATACGATTTTGATAAGACTCGGCAAAGAGGTAGAACCGGGTAGAACTCAATCTCCCTAGCTCACTGCTGAAACTCCAGCCCAAAGGGCCCAAAGTTGGTGGCCAATTTTGAGAAATTTCGATCTAAAATCTCTGTTTCTATGGTAATACTCGACTTGCTTATTTTTAATGTCCGTTGCAGTATGAGAAGTATTGGATTTCTATGAAAGGGACAATCTCAACGTGTCCGCCCTAGCAAGGGACTATGACGGCGATATACAGAACGGGGGCGGACTTTGGGCTTGGGCCCTGCCTGCAGTCTGATTCTAAGATCGCTCTCTCACTCAGGGGCGTATTCAGGTCTGACCGACAGGGGGGCGGTGCCCTTCAGGTTGCATACATACAGGGGTTTTGTAAACACAATTTGCCTACCTTTCAGGCGGCTGTCTAGATACCACAGGGGGGAGGGGGGGGAAGCGATCGCCGCCCCCACCCCCCTTAATTCGCGCCTGCTCGTACTCTGTGCTTGTCGCACCAATGGCGGTGCCCTATGTTAGGCATGGCAGGGCACCAGGATGGAGACGCGCGCGTGAGCGATCTTTTGGAATCAAATAACGGCTGGAACATCGCGCGCACCGGACAGCAAGAGTGTGACCCGGACCGGGACCAGCACCAGCACCAGCACACCAGCGACAACGGCGTCAAAATTGTTTCCGGGCGGCCTGTTCTGCAGCAGCAGCAGTGACGCGTTGGCGTGGCGTGGCATGGCATGGCGTGGCGCGGCGCGGCGTGGCGTGGCGTGGCGTGGCGTGGCGTGGCGTGGCGTGGCGCGCCAAACGTTTGACCCGCGCTGCTAACGGCCGGGTCGGGCCGGGCCGGGCGAAAATCACGCGGCAATACAGCGGGCCGCGTCTCTCTCTCTCGCGCCGTGCCGCGCTGGGGCCGTGCTGGAGCTGGAGGGCCTTCTGCCCGAGTGCGCCGCGCCGCACCCCCGCCCACCCCGCACCCCGCACCGCGCCCCCGCGCATTCCCGCAGATCCAATCAGGCCGGACGGGGACGCGGCGCGGGGCGCTTCACGCCTTTACTCCCTCTAAATGTCACCCCGACCCGCGCCCGCGCGACCGATTCCCTCTCAGCGGCTCTTTTTCCCTTCGGACGTTCTCTGCTCGTTTGCGTTTAAAAGAGATGAAGACATCTCGAGCGTGCAGGACAGGGCAGGGCAGAATCACTGATGCTACCGATATCCACGGCCGGGGCGGCACTCGGTGGATCCCCGAGTCCCGTACCGGGATCTGCCGGTCACCGTCCGGTCCGGGGCATAACTCGCTCTTCTCTCGCGTCACCTCGTGCGCAGTGCACAGTGCACACCTCGCGCCTCGCGCACCTTGACCGCTAAGATCGCTCTCGTGCCTCCGTCCTTGTCGCACCTATGGTGGTGCCCTATGTAGGGGCATGAGTGCGACAAGGACGGAGGCAGTGTAGAGCTATCCTCGGAATCAGACGGCTGGTTTCTGCGAAGGGGCTCCTCCGGGACGCCCGTGTGACGTCAGGAGGCGGATCGGAGGCGGCACAAAATGTTCCCGTGCATCGAGGAGGACCGGCCGGCGCGGTCTGCCGACACTTTATACTCCCTCCCCTTTCACCAGTTCCAAGTCTTGGTGTCGAGGCGCGCCGCCTGACTTGTTGCCTCTGTTCGTGTCCGCAGGCATGTGCCCCCGGATCGTGCCCCGCGACGAGTGGGGCGCGCGGCCGCCCAAGGGCGTCGTGGAGATGGTCGGCCCCGTGAGCACGGTGGTCATCCACCACACCTACTCGCCGGCCTACTGCGCCGACGCCGCCGCCTGCGAGGCGGCCATGCGCAGCATGCAGACCTTCCACCAGGACGACAGGGGCTGGGACGACATCGGCTACAGGTAGGTGGGCGGCGAGCGCACCAACAGGCCTGCGGGCCTGTCGTGTCGCCTGTCCTGTCGACAGCCGAGCGATTCCGAAGATCGCTTTCACACCTCTGTCCTCGTCGCACTCATGGAGCACTACCATGGCCAGCATAGGGCACCGCTGTTGGTGCAACAAGGACGGAGGGATGAGGGAGATCTTCGGAATCGCTGGGCAGGGCAGAGCAGAAGTGATGAGTTTTATACCGCCACGAGGAGGGCGCGGTAGGGCGTACAACACACTGCGGGCTTGCCCAACCACCATCACCACTAGCATTCTCGCTCCTTCTCTGACTACTACCACAACTGCACAACTGCCTTGTCACAATGAATCATGGGTAGTAGGCCGTTAGTTGCGGCGGCGGCGCGAGTCGTGGACTCCGTACTCCGCACTTCCGCCTCGCCCCTGCCACCCACAGCTAACTCGGGCCGCCCCGCCTCGCCCCGCCCCGCCCCGCCCCGCCTCGCCCCGCCCCGCCCCGCCCCGCCCCGCCCCGCCCCGCCTCGCCCCGCCTCGCCCCGCCTCGCTCTCCTCGACCGCGCAAAGCTGAAAAAGTAAACTAAAGCTGAGCAGCTGAGAGTAGCATCCCGCCCCCCTCTGTCACTGCCGTCTGTTTCCGAAGATCGCTCTCGCGCCTCCCTCTTCGTCGCACCCATGGCTGTGTCCTCTGCTGGGATGGCGATGGCAAGGCCCCATGAGTGGGACAAGGACGGGGGCGCGAGAGCGATCTTCGGAATCAGTCTGCTGCTCTGCCCCGCCTGTCTTATCGGCGCTGTGGTGAAGGGCGGGGAGTGGCGGGGCTGGGCCGGTCTGCGATAGCGACACACGAATCCAAACCATGACGGTCCTGTTCTTTGTGATTTTTATTTGTTGTTCTTTTATTTTAATTTTACTTCATGTTATACCGTCGAGTACCTGCCTGCAGTGATATTTGCGCGCGATGTGTACGCGATATACGTGTGTCGCAATTTTTGAACCTTGCACCACCTCGGTGGCGTAAATACAACACGGTTCCCGGTTTCGTCTTGACCTGTGCACTAACTGCACTTCGTTGTTCCTCTGCCCGACAGCTTCGCGGTGGGCGGTGACGGCCGCGTCTACAAGGGCCGCGGCTGGAACAGAGTGGGGGCGCACGCCCCGCCCTACAACCAGGACAGCATCGGCATCACCCTCATCGGCGACTGGACAGGTGAGCTGAGCTGTCATCTACACTGGAAAAAAATATTAGAACCGCAGCCACTGCAGCCGCGTGCTACGATGAGGCAGCTTCAGTTGGGTCATCAAGGCATAAACCGTCGTCGTTCATTCCGAGAAGAAGTGAGGAAATCAAGATCTCGATTCGGTCGACCGGAACCAGAGCTCCCTTTCTAAATTTAAACCACATCACTGCACTATGCCCAGGTGTCATCGGGAACCGCTAGAACAATTTTTATAGATTTGCATGCCTATCCATTGAGATTTTGTTACCGATTCCGATATCCTAATTTCCTCACGTCCTCCTCCGAAATGTCGAGAGCCGATACCATGTTTTTTGACATCAAGACGAAAAAGGCGCCAAATGGCTTCCTCTTTTTTTCCTCTCCCGCACAGCACTTATCGAGCACCGGCCCGCCCCACCGGCGGGGTCGCGAGCCCTCTTCCCTCCCTCGCCGCCGCGACTCTCAGCCCTCCCCTCCCCTCCACCCTCAGTTGGGTCCAATCGCAGAGGCCACAGCGAGAGTGACAGAGGGCAGGTTTACAGTGCTTGCTCCGCCCACGGCCTCGTCCCGCCTCACATCTGCAGCTGCAGCATAAATCAATATTTTTAAAACCATTTTTTTTTCTGTTCGAAATTATTTTTAATATTTATTTGTTAAAAAAAAAGAAGAAAAAGGTGGGGACACGTGCGAGACTGCACGTGTCCCGTCGTCTGCTCTGCTTTTTGAAGTTTCGCAAACGACTTCGGCTTGTAACTTCCCACGCGCGACGGCCTATCAATCGGAATAAAGTGCAGACGCTGCCGTGCCGTACCGCACAGGAAAAAAATGTAAAAAATTGCTCAGTTGAAAATGGGTGAAAAAAAAAAACAAAATAGCATAGCACTATACGGCCAAATACTTTTTAAAAACAGCGAAAAATTAAAAGCAGGGTAGCTAGCCTAGCACCGGAGCTTAAAAAGTAGCTGCTCATGAAAAGCTAGTACACCTGCTAATTTTCTTTGATCGGAGGCATTTTTAAAAAAATTCCTTTTTTTTTTTCGTGCGCGGTGCACCTTGTTGCTGTCGGCAAGCGCCTGTCCTACGATGGCAGTCAGCCCATGGCGGCCAGGCAAGGAGAGCTTTTGGCGGCGCGAGCTCCGCGAGCTCGTGTGTGCCGCCACTCCGATAGAGTGGGGTCCCATGACCTCCTGCCTCGCGCGACCCCTGCCGACTTGTTCCGAAGAGCCCTCCCCCCGCTCTGTCTCCCTCGCACCTAGGCGACGAAGCGCATGGGTGCGATAGAGATGGGGCGATGAAAGCGCTCTTCGGAATAAGTCGGCTGCGTCGCCACGTGCGGGGCGCGAGAGAGAGGAGTGCCATGAGGAGGCCGATAGTCGCGGTGCGAACAGAGTTTAGTGTCCCTCTCTCTCGCTCCTTATGAACGTGCCCAAAGAGAGCGACAAGGACAGAGAAACGAAACCACTGTGCGGGATCACCCTACTGACCTGCGACTCGCTGCTGGTGCCATGAGCCAGAGCCGCATGACAGCGCCCCGAAGCGCGGGGCCACGGGGCGATCTGTCATTAATGGAAGTGGTCGGGGAGGGCGGGGGAAAGAGAGAGAGAGAGAGAGAGAGAGAGAGAGAGAGAGAGAGAGAGAGAGAGAGAGAGAGAGAGAGAACTGCGGTGAGGCAGCTATCGTCAGGAGGGAAATGACGCTCGCGCATGACCACTCATGACCCCTCTCTTGTTCTCTGTCCGAGCAGCCCAGGCGCCCCCGCAGGAGATGCTGGACGCCGCCGACTGGCTGATCCGCTGCGGCGTGGAGACGGGCCGCATCGCCGAGGACTACCAGCTGATCGGGCACCGGCAGGCCAAGGCGAACCACACCGAGTGCCCCGGCGACGCGCTCTACGCCGCGCTCCGCGACATGCCCCGCTGGACGGACAAGCCGGTCCCGCCCAAGAAGCGCCCCTCGTCGCCGGTAGCGGCTACGGTCGCCGTCGCCGCGCCCGCGCTGCCCCCGGCCGCAGCCGTCGTCGCCGTCCCCGTGGAGGCCGTCGAGGTGGTCGAGGTGGCCACGCCGTCGGCGGCCGCGCGGGCCGGCACCTACGACCCGTCGACGCCCGTGGCCTCGAGGGACGCCGTCGAGGTGCGGCAGCTCAACAAGCGCGGCACGGGTGCCGGAGCGGGTGCGGGAGCAGGTGCGGGTCTGCGCGGCGGCTCGCTCTGGGACCGGCTCGTGGTCATCTGGCAGCACGAGGCCGCCCGCCAGCAGGCCCTGGCCGCCCTGGAGGCCCAGGACAACGACAACCCCGCCGCCTCGTGACCTCGCCGCCGAGGCACTCACGCGCGCGCGTGCCGCCGAGGCCTGCGGGTCAGGCCGGGGCGCGGCGTGGCGTGGCGTGGCGTGGCGTGGCGTGGCGTGGCGCGGCGCCGGGATTGGGAGCGAAAACAAATCGGGCGAAACGGACTGATAAACCACGCCACGCAGCGCGTCGAGCGAGCTCTACGCGCTGCGTTTTCTGCCGGATCTCTCGATGAGAGGAAAAAACAACACGAGCTGTCCGACGAGCACTCGAAATTGATGTGGCAATGGGAGAAGAAAATCGGCTGTTTCCTTTTTTCTGCGACCATTTAGCCTCTCCAGACCTCTGCTCTTCCTTGTGTATGTCGTTAAGTCGTATGAGCTGCGGGTCCGGAGTCCGGACAGCTCCGTTCCGTTTGGGGCGGGTATGGGGGCAAGGGGGTTGCTCAAACCCGTCCGGCCCCATCATTACTAGAAAATGCATTGTTGGCGTGAGCCTTTTGGACGCGGCGGCAAGATAAGCTACGAGTGTCCCGCTATCTTTATTAATCACTGCACTGCAGTGCAGCGCCGCGCGGTGAGGCGGCGGCACCACTCGAGGAGCGTTTTGATTAGTCACTTTGTGTCGCCGCGAGCGATTATTGACAGCCACGCCCAACCACTCACCTCACTCGAGGCAATTGAGCCGTCGGAAAACCTGAAAAGAGAGAGCGAGAGAACGAAAGAGACAAAGAGCGAGAGAGAGAGACATATTGAATATTTATTTCTGGCACCACGCTGGGCAGCGGGGTGTGCTGTTTCATTTTTTTTTTCCCAAAACGGGAGTAACGGTTTGCTTTTGTCGGTTTTGTTTTAAAATCAAAGTTAAAAAGAGTATATGTATGAAATGTTTGATTTTTTTCCTGTTGTCTTGGAGGACGCATTAAGGTGTATCGAGTACCATACCATGTAGACTAAGTTATTGTGATATGTAGGAGCTACATAGAGGCGCCCTCCCCGGAGAGCGTCGTTATCCCATCAGTATTCGTGTTTTGTATGTGTTTGTGTGTGTGTATGTGTAAATCGTTTTGTGTATGTTTGTGGCCCTTTAAAAAAAATGTTAATAATAGTAGACCGAGCGAATGTGTATGCGCGTTTTGTACCCGTGGAAAACCTAGCTGTAATCTCTTTCATGAAATACAATATAATATATTTTCATCCCCACCAAAAAAGTGGACAGAATGAATAATTCGTCCAGCGTTTTCTTCTCATTTCTGCCTTCGTCCTGCCCCTGACGCCTCGCACGGCGGCGTCACCTCTCACAGCCCTCCTTGCAGCAGGAGGGTCATTAGAGAGCTCCCAGCTCTTCCTACTTTTTGTCTTCTTTGGTCACAAAATATCAGTGTTTTGTTTTCAAACAGTGAACCAAATCCTGATATTTTGAAACCAAAGAAGACAAAAAGTAAGAAGAGCTGGGAGCTCTCTAATGACCCTCCAGTGCGCGGTGCGGTCTCCAGGCAGACACCAGGCCCGCCAGGCCCGGCCTGCTGTCTGAATCAGAAGAGCGCTTTCGTACCTCCGTCCTTGTCACACGCATGGGCATGGGTCTCGGCCTCTAGGAGTGCGTGAGAGGGCACTACAAAACCATCTTCTGAATCTGGGGGCTGACCCGACCAGTGCCGGGCAGCCTCAGCGCAGCGGCGGGAGCGGTTGTGCTCACACGATGTGATGAGCGAGCGGAGCGGAGCGGACGCGTGGACTTTGCTGTGGACTCTGTGGACTTCTTGGGAGTAGCGCAGAGCAGGCAGGCAGGCAGGGAGCTATAGCTGGCCTGCCGGCTGGGGGTCGGCCGCCGGGTCGTCGGAGGCGCGGGCGGCGGCGGCGGAGCGGCGGAGACATCAAGAACATCGCAAGAGGAGGCTGCGGTGGTGGCGGCCGAACAGCGAGCACAGCGAGCACAGCAGCGTCATGGCGAGAGGATCTGTCGGTGTCACCCTCTGTGGACATGGACATGGACTCACGTGGAGCCAGGCCGGGTCATCGGTCAAAGAAGCAGCCGTGGCAGGTGAGCACAGCAGCGCGTAGCGTGACGAGCGTGACCCGAGCGCAGCGCGTGGCGATATCTTAAACAACAAAAGTGCCGGAAGTCGCGCAGCCAGAGCTGCCGTTGTTGTTGTTGTTGTTGTTGTTGTTGTTGTTGTTGTTGTTGTTGTTGTTGTTGTTGTTGTTGTTGTTGTTGTTGTTGTTGTTGTTGTTGTTGTTGTTGTTGTTGTTGTTGTTGTTGTTGGTAGTGTTGGTGTTGTTTGTTTGTTTGTTTGTTTGTTTTTGTTTTAAACTTGCATTTTGGCGGGATGTAAACAGTTTTCGACCTTCGAAGACGTATTATCGGCTATTCCGGTGTATAGAAAAGAAGAAGTCAAGAAGTGCAAAATCGGATCCAGAAACCCTTGGATTGGTTGCTGAGTAAGAGAAATCGTCGAATTTTCACACGATTTCTCATATTCTGCAACCAATGCAATCTTTTCCGGATACGCTTTTGCCCTCCTGGACTTCTTCTTTTCCATCCGCCGGAAAAGCCTATTGGATTGTTCAGAGTGATTTCCGGTAATTTTGTTCTTCGAAATATCGGTGCGCGGTCTACAGCAGCGCGCAGCGCCCCCTGGCGGCGGCCGCAGCCGTAGCGTAGCGTCTGGATGACCTGGAGGGGAAGGGGGTGGGAGCGGAGAACTAGGGGGATTTGGGAGGGGGGAGCGTGCACGTATGAAAAATAAAAGAGCGAGGTCCAGATAAGATTAGCTTTAGCACCAGCAGAGCGCAGCGGGGGAGGGGAGGAGGGTGTCAGCGCAAAGAGACAATACGACAATACTGGACAATACACGGTGGCGTGGTGAGGGCTGAGGCGGGTCTGAGCGGCGGGCCAAACACTCTGATGTGCGTAGTAGTACACTCTACCCACTTGCACGCATAATACGTCATGTGTGCTCATTGCTGCTACAGCGCGATCCTGTGGCAGGCGCGCTCTTCCTAGTACGCACCGTGAGAAGAGTTTTCTAAGCTCTCTGCAAATCTTAGTGTGTTGTAGTTTGCCAGTTTAAACTGAGAAACTTAAGCTCTGCAGTTATAACTGCAGAACTCTTAAGTTCTACACATGCGACTGCAGTGCACAAAAAAAAATTCCATAAAAAAAATTGTCCTCGTCTAAAACTAGAAGCGTAAAATATTTTGCGCGCGACGCAAACTCCGGTCGTCTCCCGTTCTTGGGATCTCTAGACTTGTGTGCAAAACGAAGTTTCCATTTTCCTGCAGATACTTGGGGTGGCGGTTGGTGGGGGGAGGGGGGGGGGAGACTCATCTCAACCCTCAAAATGGAGATGGTGGACTCAAGGTTTGGCATTCCGTGGAGGCCACAGAATTGCTCACGGGGCGCGGGTTGGGGTGGGGCAGGCAGGGCGAGGTTTTTTGTTTGACTCACCTGGTCCTTGCATTAACCGCCGGACTTACCAACCCTTACGAGTGCCCCCCGCGGCGGGGCGGACTCGCCGGGTAAACATTTGCTCTACTTTGGCATGCCCGGGCCGAGCCCGAGTGGGCTGACCTGAGCCAGCAGGCAGAAGCAGGGCCTCCTCGTGGAGCTCATGCGCAGCCGGTGGGCCACCCTGTCCCGCGCAAGGCCCTGGCCCTGCCTCCCAATATAATGAGATTTTAACGTAGACGGGAGAAAAGACCCAGGGGGCCCAGCGGAGGTTGCAGAGGGGCGGGGCGGCTAGCGGCAGCAGCGCGGCGTGCGCGGCGAGGACAAAGAGGCCCGAGCTCGGCTCGGACCGGGAGAGGCGCAGGGCGCAGGGCGCAGGGCAGGGTCTGGAATTAAGACCGAATCGGCGTGAGCCGGAGGGGAAGAATGTTTACTCGTTGCCGCGTGGTAGACCATCGCTGCGCCCTTTCAGCGGCTGCAACGTCCTGGAAACAAAGTAGTTGCGAACGGTCGCGCCGAACCGCGCCCCGCCCCGCCCCGCCGGGCCCCGCCGCGCCCCGCCGTGCCACGCGGGGGCGGGCGGGGAATGCACGCAGAACGCGGACCTTTCTTCTTTGCTTTACTTTCAAGTTTCGGGTGGCAGAAATAGTTTTCTAGGGAAAAGGAATAGTCATAAAAAGGAAGAGGTACCTCTTCGAGGAAAAGTACACTAGCAGCGCCGTCGACGTTTGCCGCGAGGGCGCGGGCGCGGGCGAGCCGCAGGGCCGGCGGGGCTGCAGTTCAGTGCCGGCCGGCCGGGGTGTTCTCTATGGAGATCATATGGGCCGTGCAGAGGCACTGTGCCCCGCCTGGCCCGTCCCGAGCGCCAAGACAGTGTCCGCTTCATGGCACTACGCCACGGAGAAGGAGAAAGGGCCGGCGGGGCGTGGTGGGGCGTGGCGGGGCGGGGCGGGGCGGGGCGGGGCGGGCCGAGCAGAGGGCGTCCTGCTGCCCTCCGTATAACGCGGTTCTGTGGTCGACCGCTCTGCGCGCTCGGCTCGGACTTTCTGACCGAGAGTCTCGGAGCGTGGAGCGTTGGTGCTGGTGTCCGAGCCAACAGGAGCAGCAGGACCCTGCAGGCCGCAGGGGCCGCAGGGGCCGCAGGGGCCGCAGGGGGCCATCGTGTGGGAAGCGGGAGATTAGGAGTGGCGCGGACAGGTGGAGAAACACGTGCGCGACTATATTGCCTCGTCTCGTCTCGTCGCTCACCACGGGCAGCCCAGCCGTGTCCCACAACACTCGCAGAACCGCTTTGCGCGCCTGAATGGCGGCGGGGCGGGGCGGGGCGGGGCGGGGCGGGGCGAGGCGGGGCGGGGCGGGGCGGGGCGGGGCGAGGCGGGGCGGGGCGGGGCGCCCGGAGGCGTGTGAGTGCGAATGGCAAGTCAGAGGCACGCGCACGCCCCCCCCCCCCTCCCCCCGACACACCGGCACCCGTCGAGTATGACGTCAGGCGAGAGTGTGCCCTACAAAACAGGTACCTTTCGACCGTTTCCAGCTCCAGTCCAACCCAGCCCGCGCCCACCTCCTCTACCGACACCGAGTGCCTCACACCTCGGCCGGAAGGGCGCCGGGGAGAGAGGAGGGGGGGGGGGGGGCAGGATCTCTCATACAAAATGAGCTCAATGATTTTTTCTAACTTTTAGTTTTTTTTTTTAATTCGTTTTGATCAGTTTTTTGATTTTTTTTTAAGGAGAATATTAAATTTTTAGGTAAGTTTAATGTTTTCTCCGTATCTCTGCCTTTTTTCAATTGTTTTGAGTTTTTTATTCTCTCTCTCTTTTTTTTTTTTTTTTTTTTAGTATTTCTTGAGTTTGTGGAATTTTTTGCGGAACTTTTTTCTTGATTTTATTTTGAATTACTCACTTTTTACTCGTTCTTTACCACCACCTCTCTCCTGAGTGGTGAAAAGAACGAGTATTGTTCTCAGTCGAGTGTAACGCTTAACTGTCCACACTTTCATCTCAGATCTCACAATACCTACAGGCATAATAGTTATACCATTCTAAACTGGAAACGCTGGTCATTATTCCAACAAAGAACTATTTTTCAAGTTTAATAGTATTATTTTGAGAACACTTAACAAATTTTGTGTGTTTTCATTCTAAGTCCATAACCCAACTTTATGAGTGGAGTTTTCAATCTCAGCAAGCACAATACCCACAGACATGAAACTTGCGCTGATCTCAGCTTGAAGCCTTCCTCTGCATTGCAGCAATGAACCTTTTTTAACGTTTAATAGTATTATTTTGAGAACTCTTAACAAATTTTGTGCGAGTTTTCATTCTAAGTCCCCGAGTCTAGTCCTAGCCCGAGTCGGCTCGCGCCAGCTCGCGCTCCTTTATGCGCCCCAACAATCGGACCTGAGCGGGAGGGCCGAAGAAGGCCCGAGCACCCGAGCCGAGGCCGAGGAAGGGCGAATGTCCCGGGAAAAACTTCCCCTGCACACACGAACTGTGATGAAATCTGAGATGAAAATGTCTTCACTCGACTCACATCACGTTTCACACTCCTACCTCTGTAGCACATAATTATGTAAAGAACGAGTTCCATACTTATCACAAAATTCATTTTGTGTTCTATTTGGCCCTTGTTTTTCAATGTTAGTTTTTGAGGGGGACCGTACAGTGGTGTTTTGGAGTGACCCCTCCTGCTCCCCCTGCCTTGGCCCCCGGCTCGGCAGCTCTGCTCGGCCCCTCCCATATAGCCAGCGGGCCTGTTCAGGTGTTCAGGTAGCCCTCTGCTCTGCATACCGCCCCCTTTTCCCTCTCCTCACCTCTCTCTCTCTCTCTCTCTCTCTCTCTCTCTCTCTCTCTCTCTCTCTCTCTCTCTCTCTCTCTCTCTCTCTCTCTCTCTCTCTCTCAGTCCGGATCCAAGTCCGGATCAGGCGTCGGCGCCGCCGTCGTTGGGTCGTTTTCCATGTCAATCGTCTGTTCCTATACACCGCGTTCGAGAAGCGACGTTGCCCCACCCCCTCTCCTCCTTGCACCGGGAACGTACGTGACGGCCCGGGCCGCCGCCGTCAAACTGCGTCCCGTTATTGCAGCGACCCGGGCCGCGCGAGCCGGGGGGTGACGCGTGACGCATGCGTGTCACACTTTTGCGAGTGTATGGTTTGAATGAATGTGGCAGTGTGTTTGCGCGCGCGTGTGTGTGAGTCTGTGCGAGTGTGTGTGTGTGTATGCGTGTGTCGCTCGCCTAATCGGTTTTCAACAGCCTGACCCTGTTTACTTTTACGGGGCGCGCTCACGAGTTCTCCGTCGAGGCGCTTTGGGTTGGATAAGGTTAGGGTCCCGTCCCGTGCTGGGGACCTAACTTTCTCACCTGCCAGTCGTGGCCATGGGCGAGGTCCTCCCAACGAACGCGTCCAACAAACAAAGTCCGATAACGTCTCCGGTTCGAGGGTGAAACAACTCTGAATTTAGGTGTACAAATTTTGTTAATTTTTGGAAATTTTTCTGAGGTTTTGTGATTTTTTTAAAATTTAATTTCCTGAATTTTTGACTGAATTTTACATGTATTATTGTAAATTTTAAGTATTTTTTTTTTGAATTTTGCTGTTTTTTTTCCTCTGAATTTTTCTGACTTTACGAGGTGCACAAAAATTTCAGAGTTTCCCCCTCAGGGCGAGCCCGCTAACATTCAGTTCGGTCTCCCTGGAGCGCCCGTTCCCGCTAACATAGTCCACGAGATCGGACTGTAACTCGCGGAGAGAGCAGGACTTTGTCCGTTCGGGAGCGTCGCTCCGCTTCCGCGGCCATCGCATTTCGATTTTGACACTATTTGGCCGCGTTCGTCTTTCGTATGGTATCGACTCCGGAGCCCGGAGCCAAGACCTTGGGTTTTATGTCCCGGAGACGCAGGAGCAGCTTTCGGAATGCTTTCTGCTGTACGGCGCGTTCCGGTGCAGGACGGAGACCCGACGAGGAAGGTGGATAGCGTGGAGCGAGGCTGCTGCAGGGATCAATCTGTTTGGGAGGGAGATGGAAAAGGGAGCGAGCCGCCGCCGATGCTCTGGGAAAATGGTTTAGAGGCCAAGGGAGACCGGTGCGGGTAAAAGAGAGGGGGTCTACGTTGGGCTCCCGGCTCGGCCTGACGCCCGACGCACTGCGGGGCGCCCAGGCCAGCCCAGCAGGCTGATTCCGAAGATCGTCCTTGTCGCACTCATGGGGCCCCGCCATACCCAACATGAGGCACCGCCATAGGTGCGAGAAGGACGAGGGGTACGAGAGCGATCCTTGGAATCAGCCTGCTGGCCGGCCCGGCCCGGCCCGGCCTGTAACGCCCTGGAGCGGTGGGACCTCGGTAGGAACAGAGAGCAGTTTAGGGACCTGGACCTCCCGGCGCGGTGCGCAGCCCACAGCCCAGCGCATGGGCATGGGCTCCCCCGGGCCCCGCGGGCCCCGGACCTGTCCTGTCCAGCGTTACGGCGTCACCGGGCGTCACTCACCTCGCGCCGCATGGCTAACGTGACGGCGCGCAGTGAAAACGTGACGCGCGATACTAACGCGCGATTACCGGCGGCGCGCGGCGGCAGCGCGAGAGGCATCGGCCGCGCACGTGTTTAATAAAACTTAACAAAAACTCGTGCTCGTTTCCCACTGCACGGAACTCCTCAACCTCTTCCTCGTCTTCCTTGTCCACGTCTTCCTCGTCCTCTTCGTGCTCCTTGTCCTCGTCCCCCTATCGTCCAGTCCTCATCTTCGTCTCCTTGTCTTCCTCGTCCTCTTCGCCCTCCTCGTCCTCGCCCTCATCCACCTCGCCCTCCTCCCTTTCCTCCTCTTTATTCTCCTACAAAGTGTTCATGAAACGAAACGATACTCGACGACGCCGGGCGTGAGGTTGGTCAAACGGAAACAAGTCGGTGTCGACGGACGTTTTGCGGCAGATTCCACGCACAGCGGAGGGGCGCTGCGGGGGTATGGGGCGAACAACCGCGGGGCCGGGCCGCGTCAACAGCCGACTTATTCCGAAGAGCGCTTTCCTTGCTCTGTCTCTCTCGCACCTATACGGCGAAGTCTATCAGGGCGAGAGAGACAGAGCAAGGAAAGCGCTCTTCGGAATAAGTCAGCAGCGTCAACAGCAGCGTCAACAGCGTCGAAACGAGCGCAAAGGGAATCGCGTAAGCGTGCGAATCGCGACGCCTGGCGCGTTGCGCGCGTGGCGGTGTGGGAAACAGGAGAGAGAGAGAGAGAGAGAGAGAGAGAGAGAGAGAGAGAGAGAGAGAGAGAGAGAGAGAGAGAGAGAGGGGGGGGGCGGGGGGTGAAAGGGGAGGGAGAGCGGTAGGTGGAGGGAAAAAAGCGGTCGGTACGCGACCGGATTGCAGCGTCATCGCTGTCACCAACATGTCCCGGAGCTGTCACCACACGGGGGCTGTCTAATCGCGGGAGGAACCGGCCCCTCAGCGCGGAGCTGGCCAAAATGGGGAAAAAAAATAAGAATTGTAATGACGAAGACGAGTCTGTCTCGGTGGGAAGAAGGAGAGAGAGAAAATAGGAGGTCCTTAATTTTATTTGGGTATTCAAAAAGTTCAGCAGCGATTGCGAAAGTTTTAAAGTTTTCTAGGGCTGTTAAATGAATTGACTGATAATTATTTTCTTTGTAGCCCGAGGAAGTACACACATGATAGTGGTACACTCCTTGTTTCCCACTCTACCGAAAAACTTCCTCCTGCCCCTCTCTTCTGCTTCATAGTCATGACAAAAAGGGGTAAAAAAATAGTCTTGGTACAGAATAAAACGTAGTAAAGCTGAAAGGAGGAAGCAGAGGAAGATCCAGGAGAAAAAGTAGGAGCGCGGGGCAGGAGAGAAATGAATAAAATAAAATGTTCAAAGTGCTCTTGGTGAAGGAGACACGCCTCGTTGTCTGAAATTTTAAAGAGCAAGCAGCAGCGGCGGTAAGACCCCGTCCCGCCTCGCCTCGCGCATCAATATGCACCGCTGAATTTTCTCTCTCGCTCTTTCTTGCCAGTACTCCTCCTCGTCAACGTCACCCACGTCGCGTTCCTGGTGTGAGGAGGCAAACACTCGGGTCGACTACTCTGCAGGGCGGTTTAGACTTGAGGTGCCGCGCGTGACAGGCGCTGCGTCATAGGGCGGGAGCAGGGCGGGAGCAGGGCGGGAGCAGGGCGGGAGTAGGGCGGGAGCAGGGCGGGAGTAGGGCGGGAGCAGCGTGGGAGCTGGGCGGGAGCAGGGCGGGAGCAGGGCGGGAGTAGGGTGGGAGCAGGGCGGGAGCAGGGCGGGAGTAGGGCGGGAGCAGGGCGGGAGCAGCGTGGGAGCTGGGCGGGAGCAGGGCGGGAGCAGGGCGGGAGCAGCGTGGAAGCTGGGCGGGAGCAGGGTGGGAGCAGGGCGGGAGCAGGGCGGGAGCAGGGTGGGAGCTGGGCGGGAGTAGGGCGGTAGCATTGCGGCACGGGGGCAGGGGAGACAGGAGGGGTGGGGCGCAAAGCACCTAATCCTCGAATTCGCGGCGCACGGATTCAGGTTCGGATTCGGGTGCCAAGGCGCTGCCTGCGGGGCGGGGGCGGGGGCTGAGGCTGAGGCTCGGGATCTCCGCGGGGCTCCGGACCAGAGGCACTATGCCTTTATTGTCTGACCGTGCTGCGCGATTTAGCAGCCCGAAAGCAGGATGAGTAAGACGACGGCGCACTGGCGGTGCGGGTGCAACGGGGCGTGGCCGGGTCGGGCGGGGCGATGCGGGGCGGGGCGGGGCGGGGCGGGGCGGGGCGGGGCGGGGCGGGGCGGGGTGGCGTCAGATTGGAGCGCAGAGATGAGGACCGAGCGCGCGGTGCCATGGTCGAAACAAAAGCCAAGACGGAGAGGGAAGCTGCCGCGCTGTGCCCGCGCCGTGCTTCCAGAGGAGTATTCATTCACAGCATGATGTTTTGCCTCGCGCCGCACTGCGAAAAGAGAACAGGAAAACGCCATTGCCTACGATAAATCAGAAGACGTCGTTAATGCGCGGTGTTCTTTCCGGGGGACATTATAGAGCGGAAACTCCCGGATTCAATGCCGGGGCCCGGGGGCCCGGGGCGGGCTGCGACGGCCGCGGCAGGGGCTGGGCCCTCGTCTGGGCCGCCTCCGCGTCCGGCTGAGGGTGAATATCACGAAACGGGACCCGGGTTGTTGCGCCTCGGACCAGCCTACCCGGCGTGAGGCGTGAGCTCGTGTCTGAGTCACTGGCTGAGTGATTCACTCTTCGACACGGCCAGGCCAGCAGCAGGAGAGGGGGGGAGTCACTTCGAAAAATCAGTGTACGGCCCCCAAAAAATCGTTAAAAGAAAAACAAGATAAAATCAAGAAGAAAGATACAGAAAAATCCGAAAAATCGAGAAAAATGAACAAAACACTGAAAAACCTGAAGAAAGATCAGACATAGGGGAAAAATAAGAAAATTTTTCAAAACGTAAAAGACATTTTTCTTGCAAAATAAAATAAAATAATAATAATAATAATAATAATAATAATAATAATAATAATAATAATAATAATAATAATAATAATAATAATAATAATAATAATAATAATAATAATAATAATAATAATGATAATAATAATAATAATAATAATAATAATAATAATAATAATAATAATAATAAAACACATGTTCGAAAGGCTGGCGCCCTGCTCTGATTCAGAAACCGACAAGACTCAGACTCGCGCCGCGCCTGAGGAAAAAAGCATAGCCGAAATAATTAAGTGGATAGCCTGGCTTGCCCACGAAAGTGGCCTCCTGGAGTGTGCCAGCGTGCGCATGTGTGTGTGGGGCCACGCCCCGCCGCGCCACGCCACGCCACGCCACGCCACGCCACGCCACGCCACGCCACGCCACGCCATGCAGCCGTCGAGGTGCGCGTGCACGACGCGGTCGCGCTCGCGGGCTCGCGGTGAGCACACAAACGCTTTCGAGCCGCGTGTTTTCGTGCCGGCCGGCTGGCTGGCGTGTGTACGATAGCCGCCCAGACCGTGTATGTCTATGTAGTTGCATGGAGCCGCTCCGGCCGGAGTGCAGGGCCTGCAGGGCGCGCTACTGGAAACCCTGAAAAAACTGAAATCCCGCTGTGGGGAGTCTGCTTCTGCTGTCGCTGCTGCGGCAGACTCGACGTCCGGGATCGCGAATATCACTTCGGCGAGTGCACTGGGGAGGGTTGTGACCTCCAGACCATCTCGGCCGGTCGCACCTCTAGTGCCCGCGTCCACTAACCTAACCTGCACGATCCCTAGTGCCTATGTCCTCTAACCGAACCTAACCTCGTGCTGCAGCCACCGGCGGGCTGCTGGCTGACGGCGCCGTCTGTACCCTCCTGATGGAACTCCAGCCCGGCCCGGCCCGGCCGCTGGAGATAGAGAGAGAGAGAGAGTGAGTCCGGCCGGGCACGGGAGAGGGGGCAATGAGTGAAAGGGGCACGGTGAGAGGGGAGCGGGGGCGGCCGCTAGGGCGGGGCGGGGCGGGGCGGGGCGGGGCGGGGCGGGGCGGGGCGTGGCGTGGCGTGGCGGGGCGTGGCGGGGCGGGGCGGGGCGTGGCGTGGCGGGGCGTGGCGGGGCGGGGCGTGGCGGGGCATGGCGTGGACGAGGTGTGGCGGAGCCATCCTGGGCCGGGACGGGAGCGAGTCCGAGTACGACCGGCACGTGGGTCGGACGGTATACGACGCGGAGCGGTTGTTGCGCGCGGTGCATCGCAGTGCTGCCCTATCCACTGTCCACCGTGTCCTGTGCACCGAGTCCTGTCCACAGTGTTCTGTCCGGTCCGGTTGAGTCCGGCCCTCCACGGCTCGTCCTGGCCGTGTTCCATGGCCCGCTGGCTGCCGCGGCCGCGCTCTCAGTGTCTCCGCCGCCAGGTATACATACGGCTCTCGCCTCCGCCCCGCACCGCCGCGCTCCACAACACGTCGGCGTCGCGTCGCGTGTACCGGGTGTTTCTTTGAACACGCGTAACAGTGTTGCGGGTTTGCCTACTCCATTCGCTCGGAAGGCGCCATGGCATGGCCCCTGTAGCGCTGGTGAGAATGCAATCCCGCAACACTGTTACGCATTCAAAGAAACGCCGCCCGGTACAAGAATTGAGACTGCGGCTATATGCGAGCGCGCTCGAGCAGTGCCTCTGTGTGTGTGTGTGTGTTTTCTTCGTCGCAAATTCATCGGAAAACAGCGGTGATGTATTTCCCTTCCTTCTTTGAGCTGCATATCCCTGCTCGCTCGTCAGCCTTTCTGAGTGGTCTGGAAGCAAAATAAATTAAAGCCTCGGTTCTCATCTCTCTCTCTCTCTCTCTCTCTCTCTCTCTCTCTCTCTCTCTCTCTCTCTCTCTCTCTCTCTCTCTCTCTCTCTCTCTCTCTCTCTCTCTCTCTCTCTCTGTTTGTGTTTCTGATCGCGGAGTTGTGCGCGCGTGAGTGTCCTTAGCGCCTGCCGGGCGCGAGGTAGGCCGCTCCGCTCTACACGTCTGCCCGGCTCGGTGGCCTACCCACAGGCGCTCTGCTGGCGGCCCGAGGAGCGGGCGGTGGAGCCTGGAGTGAGGTAGACGCAGTGAGTGCCCTGAACTCCGTCTCGCGGGGCGGGGCGGGGCGGGGCGGGGTCGGGTGAGACGGTGTGTAGGGCATGACCTGGGAGCTGAAAAGCCGGTGAACAATCGTGTGCTGGGAGCTGCCTGCTCTCAAGATTCGCCTCGTAAGGCCTGTGCGAGCGGGAGCCTCACCCCAATAGTGCTTTTGTTTGAGCAAACTCAACCCGCTCTCCCAACCCCACCGTAATCCACCAAAACTGTTTGTGCTTTTGCACACTGTTTAAGGTCAACCCGAGGGGTCCCGCCCGGGTCCCTCACGCGGCAACTCATTGTACACTTGCCCGAGCCCAACTCGTGTTCAACTTCGCGAAAACTCGCAAAAACTCGTATTCAACTCGAAAAAACCCGGATTTAAGTCGCGAAAACTCGTGTTCAACTCGCGTCATCTTGTGTCAAGTCGCGAAAAATGGCGTTCAACTCGCGAAAATTTGCGTTAAACTCGCGAAAAACTCGCACCCATCTCGCAAAAATGCATCAACTCTCCAACTCGTTGTACACATATTTTGGGGGTGGGGGACCCCCCGGGCCAGCCTCATAGTGTCAACCCGATGTCAACCTGTCAAAATGGAGGGTACGAAAATCCACCCCACACGTCTTTTGCGGTGTTAGAGTTGCAAATGTATGAATGTTTTCCTAGACAAACCCTGCCTACTAGGCAACCTACCACACAGTGGTGTTCAAATGTTGCCAAGTAGGCAGGGTTTGTGTAGGAAAAATTTCCTAGATTTGCAACTCTTCGTTGGGTCTTCGTAGCCCATCCTCGTATAACCAGATTGATGTTGGTTTCGTTTTTCCTCCGCTGTTGCCAAAAAGATAGGAAAACTTCCCTCGAAGCAAACAGTGTGAGGCAGACGGGTATATCCACCTGCCTACTCGGTAAAAGATAGTGTGGAGAGTTTACCGAGCGGAGACACCCGTCTGCCTTATGCAGGTGTTCTTGTGGGAGTTTTGCCCACTTACGTACCACCGAGGGGGATTACTCATACAAAATGTGGTCAATGAATTTTTTTTGAAAATTATTGCAAATTTTGATCATGTTTTGATCAATTAAGATTTTTTCCTCTTAGTATTTCTGTGGTTTTCAGTTTTGCGTTCATTTGTTCTCAATTTTTCTGATTTTTCTGAAACTTTCCTCTTGATTTTTAAAAATTGTTTTTGATTCTCCAAATGATTTTTTTGGGAGCCGCACATTGAATTTGCATAGGTCGGCCACTTACCCAGCAGCACTGCTCACACTGCCCTCCTCCATCTCGCAGGTGCCTCGCGCGCAGGTCCAGGTCCCCGCAGGTCCCCGCCAGTAGCCGGTAGCAGGCCGGCCCCGGGTGTCCCCGTGCATGGCGGGTCCGGCGCGGGGGTCGCGCTCCCCGAGCAGGAGAAGCAGTGGGCGAAGCAGCAGGCGCCTGTCGCAGACCCTGGCCTCCTGTAGCGCCTGCCTTTCGCTGCTGCTGCTGCTGCTGCTGCTGCTGCTGCTGTGCCAGGTGCGTGCGCGCTGTGCGCCTCTCCTTATTCCGAAGAGCGCTCTCCTCGCCTGCACCGTGTTTTGTGAAGGTTGCCTAAAACTGTCCACGGATTGTCTATGTGGGAAGATGTAACCGGATTGCCAGAGTTGAGCCCCCCCCCCCCCCCCCCCGGTCCTCGGACGCGTGCCGCCTCGGGAGCAAATGCGATTTCACGCGAGGGGCGTTGACGCCCCGCCCCGCCCCGCCCAGCCCCGCCCCGCCCCGCCCCGCCCCGCCCCGCCCCGCCCCGCCCCGCCCCGCCCCGCCCCGCCCCGCCCCGCCCCACCCCGCCCCGCCCCGCCCCGCCCCGCCCCGCCCAGCTGCTGCCGCCGCCGCCTCACCCGCGTTCCGCTAACACTGTTAAATTCTTGCAAACTAAATTCATTGCTACGTTGCGAAGAAATTTTAATATTCGTATTACGAAGAATTTGTTTGTATTGCATAGAACTTCTTTGCAAGCTACTAGAATTCTTACAAACTATTTGTTTGTATTGCAAAGAAATACTTCGTAAACTTACGAAGAATTAGTTCGTAATACAACGCTTCAAAATTCTTTGCAGCTTACAAAGAAAATAGTTTGCAATACGAACCAATTCTTTGCAAGCATTTTACAGTGAACAGCAATGAATAACTGACGCGTGTGTGTCCGGAATGCACCGCCCCGCCCGACCACCACCCGCACAATTTTTATTTCAATCTGTTAGACAATTTTCGTACCATAATTTCTTGTCCCACCTTCTAACGCGTCGTCGTAAATGAACGCGGCAGACTTTTAGTAGCCGAGAAATTCGTCGCAACATGTTGCAAACATTAATGTTTGGTGGTTTACCACCGCAGGCGCTGTCCATAGAAATCTCTGTGTACTGAGGTGTAGAAAAGATCTCCGCGTACATGTTTTCGGAAAGGACGCGGTAGGCGGAGTACGCGTTTGACGGGCGGGACGCAAATCATGCGAGCCGGGTGCCTAGCGAGGGGTCCTTCACTTAAAAAATTCAGTATAGCGGGTGTATCTTTGAATGCGTAACAGTATTGCGGGTTTGCCTACTCCATTCGCCCGTAAGGCGCCATATTCTAAAACAAAATCAGTAAAAATTCATATAAAATCGAGGAAAGATTAGAAAAAAAAATCATTGAAAAATCAGTAAAAATCAAGGCAAATCAAGAAAAATCGGTGGTGTACGTTTGAATTTAAAGTGAAGGACCCCTTCACAAGTCGCAAGTCGGTTGACTCTGCTCTCGGCCGCCCCACCCCACCCCGCCCCACCCCGCCCCACCCCGCCTGCTCCACTCCTAGACCCGTTCCTGCCCGCACTGGTTTCGCCTGGGCAGCTCGCGGACCCCCACAGGCACGCGTCCAAAGTGACCCCCTCCCCTCCCCGCTCCCACTGCTGCTGCTGCTGCAGACCAAGTACCTCCTCAACCGCACCGCGGAGGACAACAGCAGGCCGCCCCACCCCGCCCCGCCCCTCCTCGCCCCACCCCGCCCCACCCCGCCCCACCCCGCCCCGCCCCGCCCCGCCCTGCCTCGCCCCTCTCCGCCCGGGACTTTTGTCGCACGCTACTCGTCCTCTTGGAAGGTTGCCACCGACGGGGCGCGCGGACTGTTTATGAGGCCGGCACGCGGCTTCACCCCTCCCCCACGCACCCCGCCCGGCCGCACCCCGCCACGCCCCGCCACGCCCCGCCCCGCCCCGCCACGCCCCGCCACGCCCCGCCACGCCCCGCAGGAGGAGCACGAGGCGAAGCGCAGCTGGAGGAAAGACCATGCCTCTATCCTTGTGTCCCACTGCTGTTTGCTGTGCTGCCCGCGTCTTACTTTTTCTCGGAGGGGAAAGAACTCTGAATTTCGTTGTACAGATTTGTTTTTAAACCTCTCTGATTTTTTACTCGTTCTTTACCACCACCTCTCTCTTGGGTGGTGAAAAGAACGAATATTGTTCTCAGTAGAGTGTAACCCTTAACTGTCTCCACTTTCATCTCAGATCTCCTCACAATACCTACAGGCATAATAGTTACACCATTCTGAACTGGAAATGCTGGTCTTTATTGCAACAATGAACTTTTTTTTTAAAAAAAAAGTTTAATGGTATTATTTTGAGAACAATTAACAAATTTTGTCTGTTTTCATTCCAAGTCCATAACCAAGCTTAATAGTGGAGTTTCCAATATCAGAGAGCACAATACCTACAGACATGAAACTTGTACTATTCTAAACCAGAAACCTTCGTCTGAATTTTAACAATGAACCTTTTTTTACGTTTAATAGTATTATTTTGAGAACTCTTAACAAATTTTGTGCTAGTTTTCATTTTAAGTCCTGGAGTCTAGTTCTAGCCCGAGTCGGCTCGCGCTCCTTCATGCGCCCCAACAATCGAACCCGAGCGAAGCGCCCGAACATGGCCCGAGCCAGGACGAGGCCCGAGTGTCCCGGGCAAAACGGCAAAACTTCTCCTCGACTCACTAATAGAATTTGAGATGAAATAAATGGACTCACACGACTCACATCACGTTTTACTGTTCTACCTCTGTAGAACATAATTATGTAAAGAACGAGTTCCATACTTATCACAAAATTCATTTTGTGTTCTATTTGGCTCTTTGTTTTTAGCAGATGGCACCTTAACTGCTTTACTTTAAAGTATACACGAAAGTAAAAGACACAATAAGATGTAAGCAAGCTTTTACTCTCGAGTCCAGAAACTGTATACCCTGGGTATATAGTGCCTGGTGCCTGGGGCTGGTGAGTGAGTGAGTGAGTGAGTGAGTGAGTGAGTGAGTGAGTGAGTGAGTGAGTGAGTGAGTGAGTGACTGACTGAGTGACTGAGTGACTGAGTGACTGCAGCGCAATCCGCGCAAAACAAGAGCCCCCCCACCCCCCCGAATCCCCACTGGAAAATCAAAGGTATAGGACTTAACATGCGCGGTTTTATGGGGGGGGGGGGACGAAGGGGCGATTTCCCCCCCCCCCCGGTCAGCCCCCAAATCCGAGTGTAAGTAGGCAATTTGAGGTAAAAAACCCCTGTATACAGGCAATTTCCCCCCCCCCCCCCGGTCAATTCGAGTTAAAACCGCGCCTGGGACGGCCTGGGACTTAATGCCTTTCTGGCGGAGGGGGGGGGGGGATTTTAATGCCTTTGCAAAGACACGAAATTGTCCAAAGGGATTAAAATTCAACACCTTTGGGCAGTTTTAGTGCCTTTGCGGGGATGCTTATTTTTAATGCCTTCGTAAAGGCATTAAAACCCTTCGAGTCCTACCTACCTTTGTTTTTCCAGTGCCCCCAGCCTACCCTGTCCAACAATACTTCCCTGCCGAGCAGTGCCCAGGAGGCGCGCCGCAGCAGCGGGTACATTTTCCACTTCAATTTTTAGGAAACGGAGCTGCCTTCTTAAATTTCTGGAAAACGTGCGTGTTTTGTTTCATATGGCCCCTTACCAGAAAATGAAATGACGAAGGGAATTTCATTATATTAAGCATACCTATAGAATTTAATCTTCTACATTCGATTCTGATTTCTAGTTGAAATCTCTCTTGTAGAAGTTTTGTAAATTTGAATTGAAATTTGATTTTCTATCTATGGTAATGCTCGACTCGTTAGGCAAAATGAACAAGGGAGGGGGATATATTTTTACGTGGAGAGGGTAGATCGAGCAAATCACGACTACGGTAAAGTTGAACTCGAAAAAGTATTTTATACACATAACAATACTGCCTGTTTTCTTTCAGTTTTACTATACCCTCACAATAATTTTACCGTAGTTATAAAAACTCCGTTGTCTACCAGAATTTCTTGAAATCGTATTTTTTACCCTCCAACTTGAACACTTCGTAAATTGGATATCCCTTGCGACAAAAATGTTTAACTAACTGGCAGCAAAAAGTACCATCTGCTTCCAATTCCGATCTAGATTGAGATTTATCTGACACTTGTTCTAAATTTTTATGAATGTTTGTTGGATTTTTGTTTTTTCAAATTTTAGCTTGAAGTTTTCCTCGAGTTTTCTGAATTTTTCTTTCTGAATTTTTCTGAATTTTGAAGGTGTTCAAAAATTATAGAGTTGTTTCCCCCTCGCTTTCTTTCCGCTCGCCGTGTTGGATGACAACTGATAACGACGTTGCAGGTGGCGCCGGCCGAACCTCTGCTCTCGGAGGTCGCAGTCGCCTCCCCGACGGGGTCCTCGTCGTCGCTGGCGCTCCCCGGCCCGCTGGCCGCCGTGCAGGCCGCCCGCAAGAGGGGCGACTACGACGACTACGAGTATGGCGACGAGGATGACGACGACGACGACGAGGACTACGACTACTACGGCACCAAGCAGAAGAAAAAGAAGAAGAAGAAACCTGCCGCGCCGCAGCCCATCGTCATCAACGAGACCAGCATGTTCAAGTTCGTGAGCGCGCTAGTGCTACGCTTCGTCTGGGGCCTCGCATCCGTCTTCGGCTTCGACGAGCAGCTCGCTGACGCCTTCGGGGGCGCATTCGTGCCTCCCGGCGTGGAGGTGGACGACGACGGCCTCGGCTTCGACTACTAGCGGGGCCGAAGCTGCGGGTGCACGCACCGGAGTGTGTCGCTTACCCAATCGTGCTTGTCCTTTTATATGTATGTATTTCTTTATTTACTTATGTATTTATTTCACTGAGGTTGGTTTTGCGATACTTTTAACACCAAGTTAAGCGATAACCAGAATTTGCGATTCCCATGATTCATCGCTCCCCAGGGTATGATAACTCGCTATAACAAAATCAATGCGATAAATTGTGTGTAAGAATATATAAGAAAAATCCGAGGAAAAATCATGACAAAATTTATGCGATAATTTTTTGATTTCAAATAAAGTGTTTTCATATTAAACCTGCCCCCGGTTACCTTTTGTGTGTGTGTGTGTGTGTGTGTGTGTGTGTGTGTGTGTGTGTGTGTGATAAAATAATATCAGCTTGTTTTTGCGATGATTTTCCCTATTTGTTCTGCTACGGAATTTATTGCATTGATTTTGCACTGTGAAAAATACTCGTAAGGGTTACGGGAAAATTTTCCATGATAAAAGTCGTAAAATTACAATTTTAAATTGTAAATTTACAAGCACTCCCTATCGGCTTGGAATTGACTGACGAGCAAAAATGGGCTGTCGTAAATTTACGACATATTTTGTAAATCAAAATTACAAAAAATGTCGTAAATTTACGAGGATATTTTTCACAGTGTGCTATAACTAGTTATCACACCCCGGATAGCGATAAACCATGGGATTCGCAAGCCTTTGTGTATCGCGGATTTTGTGTTAAAAGTATCGCAACCTGTATTTTCAGTGTAATTAATTTTTATTTATTTATTTATTTATTTATTTATTTATTTATTTATTTATTTATTTATTTATTTATTTATTTATTTATTTATGCATGGGCGTTCGTTCGTGCATACGTACGTTAGTATGTGTGTGTGTGAAAAATTTTCATCTCTACTTGTTCAGGTCTGTGACTAGAAATTCACACAGCTTCATACGTGCCTTGCATTACCATATGGGGGCCAGCGTCAAGACCTGGTGAAGCACCGAGGGAAAAGCAATAATGTTTACGCTTAGAACTAAAACATGTTCATTAATTTATTGTTTTTTAAACATTTGGTAAAAATGCAAATAAAAATTATACAAAATACAAAAGGAATATATAAGGAGGGGGATCTCTTTGAGGAGGAACCTAAGAATGGTGCAAGTGTATCGCATTTACGAGCTGAGAGTAGACAGTTGCGCCCCTGGGCCTTAAGAAGTCGGATGCGGTGCTCGATTGTTTTAAAGCGACAACGAAAGGAAAGGAGCGTCGATCATATCACCAGAGTGCCACTGGGGCGAAAAACTAAAAGCAAGAACTGCTTTCACCATTTTTTAAGAAAGAAGACATGATGATACTCGGCAGAGTTCTAGCATAAGGCTGAGCTAAAGTTTCCCAAGGCATTACACTGGTTCAGCGGGGATTTTAAATGCGTGGTCATGCGTGATCTAAGACTTGAAATTGTTTTCACAAATTTACAAAGGCTATAAGCCTTTGCATTTTGACAGATCTTGGTCCAAAAACAAAATTCCTTCAAATTGACGGTGGTTGTGCAGGGG
>JAHWGI010000432.1:0-92637 GCA_029379305.1 Frankliniella fusca
TAAGGTAAAACTAAGGCACCCTTATCACATAACCAGCCTGAGTAAAAGGTTTTAAGAGGGATGTAAGATAACACGGCCATCAAAGTACCCTAGGGGCTGTAGGTGTATGCGTAGAAGCTCTTGACTTAGCATGTTGCGCTGAGAGCTCCCATTTTCTATTACATACATCTGTGATTAAATGACACCCCTATCTAATGTGTCTTTTGTTGGCCTGTGTTGACTATGCATCCTTAAACCCTTCTCTCGTAAACTTAGAATAGCCATAATTGTTTCTGTCTTTATTTGCGCCTCGTCTCGATTATTTGTAGGACTTAGTGGCTCATTCTGCGTCCATCTCTCAATGTCTTCTGTTCTTGGCTCCTGCCTGTTCCGTTCTTCTATGCGTCTTACACGGTAAGGTTCTTACTGCTCTCCCTCTTCTTTTATTCCGGCCGTCCGCGGTTTTGCGTCATGTGACCCCTACGAATCGACGTTGCTTCTATTCATCCTCGTCTCACTTTCGTCTTGTTCGTAATGGTGTGTCTCCTGTGAGAAAGAATATATAGTCTTTTCACTAGGGCCGCTTACTACGGGGTACGTCGAGGCGTATCCTGGATAATGAGGCTTCTGTCCCGCGGTGCAGCCAACGACGAACGCTAAGCCGGGGCATGAAAAGGTTCTATCACCTATATAGATTTAGCGGTCTAAGTGGGGGAAGTCCGCGGGCGCGGGTCGCCTTCGCAAGCCCGCGGTGCCGGTAGCGTTTCGAGCGCCGGAGGGCGCAGTGGGCTCTGCGAAATGAGAGGCGGGAGCTTCAGACCGTTCTTACAGTGGAAGTCAGAACATCCATGGGGCAGCCAGTCGGAAGAAGTCCAAGGGCCGGCGCGAGCGCTAACGGTCGTGTGATTCTATTGCAAATGGAGCACCGACAGGCACTTCTCTATCATCATTTCTGTGAGAGGGACAGTAGGCGCGCGGGTGCAGGACCGCGCTGCCTATGTTATGCACCAAGCTCTGGTGGAACCTGTGGCCCGATGGACGCCAGGAAGTACTCGGCCAATAGACAGGCTTCACCGAGGGAGAAGTACCTTGAAACGTGCGCCTCGCTCTACACTACCGGTGATTATCACTTATCTCTTACTCACTACTCTGTCCACCTGGCCTCTCTACCTGGCTCCTCCTCTTCACCACTGTTCTCTGAAACTTACTATGTTCGCTGATTGTCTTCTTATTTCCTTTCTACTTATCTCTCGTATGCCTCAGTGAAAGAAATGGGCGGGCGGGGCGGGGTGGGGCGGGGCGGGGTGGGGCGGGGCGGGCAAGAGAACGCCCCCTCCTCTGGTGCTGGAGCAGACGCGCTGCCCCCTCCAACTTTACGTGTCTTTATGACTCGACCGCGATAGAGGACGGGGCGGGGCGCTGCCCTACCCTACCCATCCCCGCAGATTAAATTGACTCTGCGTGGGAGGCGAGCTTCAGAGAGAATTTTTCACCGCGTTATCAGCGAAATAAATCTGTGACAAAATAACCGCGCGTGCACTTGAAACACAACTGCGTGATTGTCTCAAACTTGCCACAGGTGTGACACATTTTCATTTGTACATTCATTGTTCTCTTTTTTTTTTCTAATTTGAAAATTTTACATTTTACACAGTTTTAAATGTTCAAAGCAGAAATGCAAATTCACACACGCTCATGTGTTTGGCTCTGACTTACTTGGTTCTCCAGCGCACTGAGCCGAGGAGACCTTCACTTAAAAATCAGTGTACATGTATGCAGTATGCATCCTGAAGCAAAATCTGTAATTTAAAAATTCGGAAATATCAAGATAAAATCAGGAAAAAATTAAGAAAAATGAGAGAAAACGAGGGAAAAAAAAACAGAAAAATCAGAATATGTAAAGGTATACCACGAGAAAAAAAAAAGAATCAATGTGTAAGCTTCAATTTATATTGCAGGACCCCTCGCACTGAGCACCGCGCCTGCTTGTGTTGCAGACAACCCCCTGCACTGCGGCTGCCAGCAGTGGGAGCTGTGGCAGTGGTTCCAGGACCACCAGAAGCTGTCGCAGCCCGAGCTGCGCTGCGAGTCGCCCAAGGAGCTGCGGGGCCAGGCCTTCCAGGACCTGGAGCCGCCGCGCTTCTGCGGCGCGCAGCTCGTCGTGGCGCTCGCCATCCAGGACATCCAGCCCGACTCGGTGCTCGTGTCGTGGCAGGGCTCCTCGGGCCCGCTGCGAGGCTACCGCGTCGCCTACCACAAGCTGGACCACGACGACAAGGTCAGTTCACTCTTCACACCGCCCCGTATGATGAAAGAAATAAGAAAACTAAAACCGTAAGATTTTTGCCGAAGTTCGTTTCACAAAATTATAGCAGCAAATATAAAACTATCCCAAAAAATTTGAAATCCTGTAAAATTTTCACTTTTTTGTGTGTGTTTTGCAGTCAAATCATGCTGTCCGGTTTATAAACTTTGAAATTTGGTGAACAAGTGTCGTGAATTTTCCTGAATTTTTAGCGAATTTTTACTGAATATTTCGCAATGCCAAAGTTTTCGCAATGTAAATTCTTTTTCCGAATATATTTTTTCTTTAAAATTACGACATATGCAAAAATTTCAGAGATAGTTCCCCGTATCGTACAAAACCCTTTGGCGCGGGGGATGCTTGCCAGTCTGTACCGCACAAGGAATCGCTTCCCCTACGTGTGCGAGGTTGAAAGGGGTCGCGGGGGGGGGGGGGGGGACAGCCCCCACTCGTGCCGGGGGCGGCACCAGCACGGCACGGCGGGGCGGGGCGGCCGCGTATCTCTTCGGGCCGGTGCGTAATGGGACACTAAGGGCTGCAGTGCCGGTGGTCTTGATTTCTCCCTCTGCCGCCGCCGCCCCCGCGTGCTGTGGGGAGGATGAGGGCAGCGGTGCGGTGGCTCCCCCTACCCCCCCCCCCGGGCCTGCTTCAGGTAATTCAAAGGCGACCTCCAGGGCCATAACTAAACCCGGCCGGCCTCGCCAAAGGTCAGTGGCGGCGGGCTGGGAAAGGGGATGTCGGCCGGAATAGCCCTCCGCTCCGGCCCCGCCGCGCCCCGCCGCCCTTAAAGCGGCCGCTGAATCCTCGAGAGGGTGGGCCGCTTCCTGGCCGGCGGGGCGCGGGGCAGGGTGGTGAGGGGCGGGGAGACGAGGGCGGGGCGCCTGTTCGATTGCCCGAGTGCGATTTAGTTACTGACAAAAGGTCGCTGCGGCGCCGGGGAGAGGATGTCCTGAAGGGTCGGGGTGCGAGGCGAGGCATCGTAGAGAGGTGACAACAACAGCAAATCTGCCCCACTGCGCTCCGCTGCGAGGGGGAGGGGGTGGGGACACTCCAACAAAATGTGTGTTATGATTTTGTTTAACTTCTAATTTTAATTTCTTGTTTTGATTTTTCTTTTGATTTTTTTTTGAAGGAGAATTTTCATCTATTGTAGTAAATTTTGATCTTTTACCCCATTTCTGAATTTTGTCAATTTTATTTTGGCTTTTTGTCCATTTTCCAATTTTTTCTGCATCTTCTTATTTGTTTTTATTTATATTAAAATTTTCTAAATGATTATTTTGGGGTCGTACGATGATTTTCCCCACTGACCCCTCGCACCGCTGCGTTGAAGGATCGTGTCCGAGAGACGTGGGCTGGGCAGGTGAGGCGAGGTGCAACAGCGTCGCCGTCACTGCCGCGCCCTCGCGCCGTAAAAAGAACGGCGCGGCGTTAAACGGCTGGCGGTAGCGGGGATGTATATTAGCTCCTGTCGGGCGTGCTGCTGCCTACCGGGGTCCCGCTGGCCTGCTCGCGACGCGCTTCCTTGAGGAAGGGGAAAGGGTGTCAAAAGACTCTCTCTGTCTCTCTCTCTCTCTCTCTCTCTCTCTCTCTTCTCTCTCTCTCTCTCTCTCTCCTTTAGGTCGGCTGGTCATAAAGCGCACCGCATAGCACCTCCCCTTATTTCACGCGGAAACGCGCGAGGCTCGCAGATTTTAAAACCGCGCGCGCGCGCCCCTTTTCCGCCCGTTTGAGTTATGCTGCGCGGTTGGGGGGGAGGGGGGGGGGTGTCTCTCTACCGAGGTTGTGAGCCGGACCTGCGGCGTCAGCCTGCACGCAATAAACGGTGTACAGTAGCAGGTCGGGAACTCGTGCCCATCCCATCCCAACTAGAATAATGAACAGTTATAGTGATATCATAAAACAAGATAATTTTCTCTTCGCTCTGGGTGGGAGAATTTATACTTGTGGTTGTGGTTGGAACACGACGAGTTGTCACCACACTTCATTTTCTTCTTATCTGCGTCCAGAGACATACAGGCTGCGGTTCTTCCAAATCCACCTCTAAGGCAGTCGTTGCGTCAGTATCTCGCGCCCGCGCGCCTCTTGCTCGAGCGGCACCGGCAGCGCAGGGGAGATAACGAACGGAGGTGGTAATGAGGGGCCAACGGAAGCACTAACAGTAACGTGGGCCGGGCTGGGGTCGGCTCGGGTCGGCTCCGGTCGGCTCGGGGGCAGAGCTCTGCCCTGCCCTACAGCCTGCGCGCCAGCGCTACGCTCGCGGGGCCTGGGGTTATGTGGAATATTTCTGAAAATGATTCCCATGAATAATATACAACCGAGTAAGGCTGACGGGTATCTCCGCCGCGTGCCCTTAGGGCCAACTCTCCAGACTACCTTTCTTTGCATCGTTAGGCAGGCGTCTGCCTATATCCTACAGCTGTGTTCGTGGGTATTTTGCGAGGGGAAAACAACTCTGATATTTTTGTACACCTCGTAATTCAGATAATTATTTTTTAAAAAATCAGAAAAATTCAGAGTAATTTAGGAAAATTAAGGTAAAATTAAAGCAAAAATTCAGAAAAATTCAGTTAAAATTAAATAAAAATTCAATAAAAATTCACCAACATTAAAAAAAGTCCACAGAAAAAAAATATGAACATCGAACTCAGAGTTGTTTCCCCCTAGCAGTCATGATTGTCTGGCAGCACTGCGTGGCTGCTGCGGCCCGGCCCCCCGGCGGCGCACAGCGCTGCGTCACCCTCTGACTGGATTATATTTTCCAGAGCCGCACTGCTTCACGGGTGGGTCTCGCCTCGCACCTCTCGGTGGCGCTATATGCGGTCGGTGCCACGGTCACTCCGCCAGGCTGCTGGGCTGGGCCGCGCCGGGCCGCGCCGTGCCCAGGGTCCGCAAAGCCCCTATAAATCTGTTTATCTACCGCGCCACGCGGCGGCGCGCGCTGCCGCACGAGCTGAGGCTTGGAGTGGGCGGGCTGCAGTGAGGCCAGGCCCGCCCGACTGGGATGGGGAGCCACCCTGCTGCATGATCTGCTTCCTGCCGGGACGGGCCGGGCCGGGCCGGGAGGGTCTGCGGCCGACCTACCGCAACCCCTGCTGCAGCCCGCCCGGCCGACCCCATTCCGAACTCAGCGAGCGAATAACATAGAAATCGGTGTAAAGAAGTCATTACTTTTTATTTGCTTAGGATATTGTCATGCCATATCGAAAAAGAAGTGCATACGATGTGCACAAGTTAGCTCAAACTGTGAAAAACCTTTTTTTAAATTTACGACTTTTGTCGTAATTTGTGATTACGAAAACAGAGTTTTGAATTTTCGACCGCAGGCTTAAAATTTACGACAGCAAATTATTACTCGTAAATGAAAACTAAGTCTACACTTAATGCAACTTGTTTTCGTAACAACACAAAGTTCACGGAGAAAACGTCGTCTTGGTTTCCAATAAGGAGTCCTGGAAAAACCATTCTGTCAACACAAATGTGTGCATTGCACACTTTAATTAAATGTATGCCTGCCACATGGCAGGGTTTACATGTCCATGTATACTTTAATAAATGTATACATGTCCATGTATACAGTTTTCCAAAGTGTACATGGTATGTAAACTGAGGGCAAAATGGAAAATGGGTATTCTTTACAAAGCATACATGGGTATGTATACATTTAGAAATGCCCACATTGGCATGTAAACATTAATAAATGCATACATGCTATGTATACATTATTTTAAGTATACATGCCATGTATAATTTATTTAAAGTATACAATGTATACATTTGAATTGGCTGAGCAAGCAGCTCTTATGGAGAAAATACACAGAGTTTCCGGGGCTGCTTGAAAACCAAAACGAAGTTTTCTCCGTGTTGTAACTTTACGACGACGTTCATCATGGAAAATTTTCCTGTAACCCTTACGAATATTTTTCACTGTGATATTCTGGATACCACTGTAGCTCGCTGTTGGAACCGTGTAGAGCTCTGTGGTCACAAGACTACCTGCCACGCCTTGTCACGAAAAAGTTCCACCGCCGTACCGCCGTCTTTTCTAGATCTCCCCTCGGGCCGGCGGCCGGCTGTGCGGGCGAGGGCCCCTCTCGCGCCCCACCCGCTCTATTAGTGGGCTACAAGTCCCCGGGGGAGGTGTAAGTCCACGGAGCAGTGTGTCCGTGCAGAGCGTGGGCGGGATGGAGCTGAGCTGGTAGGGGAGGTGGGAGGCGAGTGGAGGTCGTGCAGGGACCCAGGGACTCGTCCACCCCATTAGCGCCCCTCCCCTCTCCTCCCCCCCCCTCCCCACCCGGTCTGGAGCGCCAGCTCACTGATGATGACCCGGTTAACCCCTCAACCCTCCACCCCCACCTCCACCCTGCTCCTAAATTCCCATCACTACACCGTACACCCCCATCCGCCCTCCAAGTAGTTCTTTCCCAGACGATCCTCTCCCCCCCCCCGCCTCCTTCACCTTCATCCCCTTTCCTCTCAAACGCTCTCCGCCCTCTTCAGACGCAGCGAATTCTATCGGAAACTCCTCCGCGCGGCGCTGCGCGGCGCTTATCGGACCGAAGGCGCAGGTACATCGCGTCTTATTCCGTCCGCGTCATTGCCTTCCACCGCCGCTGATCCGGCGAGGCGCGGGGGAGAGCCCGCCCCACCTCACCAAACCCCACAGCACCCCACCCCACCTCACCGCACCCCACCCCACCTCACCTCACCGCACCCCACCCCACCTCACCTCACCGCACCCCACCCCACCTCACCTCACCGCACCCCACCTCACCTCACCTCACCGCACCCCACCTCACCCAACCCCACCGCACCCCACCCCACCTCAGCGTGTATCCGCAGGGAGAAGCGGCGGGGGCGGGGTGCTCCCGGGGGGGGAGTGGAGGAGTTGCCACAACAGCGTGCGGTCAAAATCAGCGCGTGGAACTTGGTACATACACACGACGTTGAAGGAGGAGAGAGCGGGCGCCAGACAGGCGTGGCAAGTTATGGGAGTAATTCGAGACGACGCGGGGCCTCACTCCGGCCTCTTCAAAAGAAATTTGTTGGCAAATAGTCGCGCAAGTTTCGCGTTTGCAATGCGAAGTTGCGAAGTGTTCATACCTCAGGTAAACGAAAGGTGGAATGCACTTGGTAAAACAAAAGGTCGTAGGATATCCAACCATTGAAAGGCACTAACGCACCAAAGGCATTACATTTTTTAGGCAACGGAGTTGCCTTCTAAAATCGCTGGAAAACGTGCGTGTTTTGTTTCATATGGCCCCTTACGACAGAAAAAAATCTGCTGAAGGGAATTCGATGATATTAAGCATACATTTAGAATGTAATCTAGTACATTCGATTCTGAAGTCTAGTTGAAATCTGTATTGCAGAAATTTTGTAAATTTGAATTGAAATTCGAGTTTCTATGGTAATGCTCGACTCGTCAGGCAAAATGAACAGGGGAAGGGGATATTTTTTCGTGGAGGGGGTAGGCCGAGGCGAGCCAACACGGAGCGAAAGAGAAACCTCTAAAGTCTGCGTTCAAACAAAGCCAGCCTTTAGTTTCGAGCGCAAGAATGAGAAAACACTACTGAAATTCGCACGTGACCACCGTACTGCCTTCTTTAAAACTACTTCAGTTTTACTGAAACTTGCCCCGGTTCTGCCAACTAAATGTGTGCCTCAAAGAATGAGTTCCAATCGTAACGTTATGAGAGCAGTGATTTTTTTCATTTTATTTGGTTGGCATGTTGTGTCAACAACGCGAAAGCAGGCCAAGCATGTCCGCCATTGCCGGTGGCTGATGTGCCCACCTCGCGACTTTAAATCATTTTTTAAAGTTATCGAAACGTTGACAAGGCGAACTGAATGCGTAAATAGTAGTTTTATACCTGCGGAAAACGGTTTGGTAAGTTTGACTTCGATCTGGTGAGCAGAATTCTTGAAATGTTGTACATTTACGTGTACCATTTTGTGTAAACGACGCCTTAACTCCGCGTTTTCCCAATAGAGCGCACCCCCGCGTCGCGGCCGCGGCGCGCTTGCCCGCTGGTCCTTCGCGTACCAGCGGTATTAGGTAGGGCCCCGGTTCGCCCCTTCCGTGCGCCCGGTGGAGGGGAGGTTATTGTTGACGTTCTCCTCCGGCCGTGACTGGCCGTGACCTCGCCGCCGAATTTTTGCCGACAGAAGGAGAGTTCTCTTTTCTCCTGCTCCTGTCGATTAAATGTCGACCGAACTGTCGGAGAGTATTCATTACTTGAAACCCGCCATACCAATTCAAACTTAAAATTAATGAGCCTCTATCTTGACTATCGTAAACTAAACAAAACCTGTCGGTTTTCTTACAGTCTTATTCAACACTCACAATATTTTATTTTAGTTATAGAAACTCCGTTGTCTACCAGGATTTCGTGAAATCGTATTTTTTTCTCTCAAAATATTTCCTTAGTATGGAATATAATTGAATTTCAAGATCTATTCGCGTAATCTATGCAAAATTCCACTGCAAATACGTGCCTACACGTTTATGGAGTTCCATTCAGAAACGGCTCAAATTACTAATTTTGTACTCTTTAACTTGCTTTTCATTTTCTGACCATGCTTTATCAGAATCCTATCTCGTGTAGGCTCGTTTGACGAGGGATTTTGTGAGAAATATGATTTGGAATGGAAAGAAAAAACAACTGAATGTACACTTAAGGGCCCCTGGAAATATAGGACATCGCAGTCGCACCTCTGTTTTTTTCCAGTGTGTGTTCTCCGCGTGCCATGGCGCTGGCCTCCCTGATTATTAAAGGTCGGGCTCTGCCCGTTATATTCCCCCCGCAATGCGCGTGCACGCCGCGTCTCTGCTGCGAGGCGGAGCGTGATGCCTGCTCGGCTGCGGCGCCCCCCGCGCCCCGCCACGTGTCCCCAACGATCTCATTTTCATTTTCATCGAACCTGGCGGCGGCGGTTGGCTGGCGCTGGTGGGGCGGGGGCGGGGCGGGTGGAGCGAGAGGAGGAAGCCCCCCTCCCAATATGCATGCGTGTTACGCCCCTCGCCCCTCCAGAGTGGTGGGGTGGGGCGCCTGCTCGGCCCGCGTCGTCGTGGAGGGATGGTAGACGCGCGGGGGAGGGCGGGGGAGGCTGCGGTTTCTCACGGCGCAGCGAGGCATGGCGTGGTGGGGCGTGGCGTGGCGTGGCGCGGGGCGCTGCGACGACGCCAAGGAGTAGGGCCCGCGCGGGGCCGGACAGGCGGGGCGGGGCGGGGCGGGGCGGGGCGGGGCTGCGCGGTGCGGTGCGGGGTGAGAGGGATCGCTTGTCGGCGCTAAAAGCACGGTCATGTTCATGTATATGGATCACCACGCTCAGGCAAAATGCTGGTCCGGGGTGGGGTGTGGCGGGGGCGGGGCGGGGCGGGGCGGGGCGGGGCGGGGCGGGGCGGGGCGGGGCGGGGCCTCGCCTGTCTCTCATTACGTCCAGAGGAGAGCATCCGCCAGCACCGCACCTAACACGGCCGGGGTGGGCCAGGGGCCAGGGCCGGGCGGGGAGAGTTTGTTGTGCAAGTTGGGCAGCGGGGCCGGTCCGGGAGGCCGCAGCATCAACGGCTGAGGTGTGGCTCTATCCTTCTCTCTCTAGCGCGCGCGAGCGTTCTCTCAGTCACCATCTCTCTCCTTATTCTCCTTTGTGGGGCTGGCCTTGCATGGCCTTGCTGGCACTGTGTTTATTCCGTTTTTGTTGTGCCGTGCGTTGGCCCAGCACGCGCCGCCCGCCATACAACATACAACCCTTGCATGACAATATCGCCCTTTCACGCCCAAGCTCTCCGCTCACTGTCTCTCATCTCTCCCTCCCTCCCTCCCTCCCTCCCTCCCTCCCTCCCTCCCTCCCTCCCTCCCTCCCTCCCTTCCTCCCTCCCTCCTCCGCCTCTTCTCCCTCCCTATTCACACGACCCATCACTGCTTGGGCGTAGAGATAAGTGGCGCTGACGCCGGCGTGGACCGCCACCGCCCGAGGCCAGCCAGCCGGGGTCAGGTGGGGTGGGGTGGGGTGGGGTGGGGTGAGGTGGGGTGGGGTGAGGTGGGTGGGCTCTGGCAAGGCCGAGCGACGGAGAAAAGAGGGAGAGAGTTTGCTCAGCGTATTTACTTCGGAGGCGCTTTACCGGCGAATATTACTGGGCACACACGCGCCCTGATCCTGCCAACTTACTCAAGGAGGCGGCCCCGGGCCCCGCCCCTGCTGGAGGGAGGGCGCCGGGGTACTCACACAGCCCTGCCGCTCAAGGGCGGGGCGGGGCGGGGCTGAGTGAGAGGTAGGGGGATGGCGACCGGGGCAAACAAGCATCAGCAGCAGCAGGTCTTTCTTGGCGGACCCAGAGAGTGAGAGAGGGGGCCGGGGGCGGGGTTGAAAGCGATGCTGATTGATTTTTTTTTCCCAAGGCTGTGGGCGTGTCCGCCGCGCCGCCCGGGTCGGTCAGCTGTAATGGAGATTCACGCGCTGTCTCCCGCGGCGGCCGATGGGATCGGAGAGCAGAGGGTGCCAGTGGAGAGACTCTAGCGAGGTCCGATGGGATGAAGCTGCCCCCCTCCCCCCCCCAAATCCCCCGCTGTGTTTCAATCCAAAGCCCCGCGCGCGCGCAATCCGTATCCGGGGTTATTCTCTGGGCCGGGCCGGGCCGGGCAGGACCCGAGGGTGCGGCGCGGGGAACACCCCCACAGGGACGGTAGGAAATAATTAACAATAGGAGGGCGAGTGCGGGGCGAGTGCGGGGTGGGGCGGGGCGGGGCGGGGCGGGGCGGGCCCAGCGGGGCGGGCCCAGCGGGGCCGAGTCGGGTCGCGCCGCGCGGACACGAGAAGCGTACACACCGAGTGCGGGTCCGTGCCGTGGCCGCGACCCTCATCGCGGTGGTCGTTAGCAGTGTCCGGCAGGGTCCAGGGTCCGGGGCGGGCAGGTGAGGTGTGGGGCAGGCGTGCCCGGCGGGCAGAGGAACACTTCGAAGGGGGCGAGTTGAAACGTAAGCCTGGCTCCGGGCGTGGCTCCGGCTCCGCTTCCCGGAGCCCCGGAGCCCCGGGGCCGCGAGGGTCCGATCCAGGGGGGTTACGGTATTTAATCCGGCCGGGCCGGAGCCGAGCTGGTCCCATCGGCAGCGAGAATGTCTTTGGCTCACCCAAGTCAGGGTCTCGTCATCTCCACGGTGCCGGCCGGGACTGTCTCGGTAAATGGGCTGTGAAGCGGAAGAAGGGGATAAGTCCAAAACCCATACTTTTCAGGAAATCAAAAAAACTATTCACAATTATTTTTTTTAAAATGTTATGATGTAAATGGGATGTGCTTTCATGTAGGATATTACTGCCACTTTGAAGTTTTTCAATATCATGCTCCGTTACTGAGATTTAAGACTTGACTCCTTCTGCCAACGTAAACTTATGGACATAAGTCAACTTAACTCTTTTGACGGGTTAAGAATTTGGAGTCAAGTCATTGGAAAATTGACAAAAAGAGTTAAGTTGACTTAACTCTAAATGCATTAGCTGCATAAGGAGATAAGTCATATTAATTACTTTAAACTTTAACATAATATGGGACTCCGGAAGCTTTCCAGAAATTAAAACCATATAAAAACTCCTTCCGTCAACTTGTCGTCTGAAACTCAGCCATATAGTACTGCGTTTCAATTTAAAAGAAATGTGCCTGTATTTTTTGTGCAAAAGGGAATAAGTCAACTTAACTTTTCTGATATCATGCAACATAAGGAGTCAAGTCTTCTTAACTCCTTTTGCTTTTGTTGAAATTTTATGAATTAGGGGATAAGTCAACTTACCCCCTTTTGGTTCATGATAATTACCGTACAAAACAAGTTATGTCGACTTATCTCTTTTTACAAACCCCTATATCTCTCATCCTATGGGAGATATCCCCATAATATTTGGTAGACACAAGCAGACTTTAACGTACTATAATATGCCATAAAAATCTCAGTTTGGGGGTAAGTCAACTTATCCCCTTCTTCCGCTTCACAGCCCAAATATCGATGCGAGAACTTCCGGAGTGTGCAGCGCGACCTGTGCTCTGGAAATCCAAGTGTACGAATGTCGCACACTTACAAGTGTGCGAGGATTCATTCGTACACTTGGACACTCAAACGTGTGGATTTCCTAGAAAAATTCACACGTTTAAGTGGCGAAGTGCACGAATGAATCCTCGCACACCTACAACTGTGCGACATTCACACACTTCGGTTTCCAGTGTGTATAGTTTTTAAAAGTTTTGGAACTCAACACCAAAGATGTAAAGAACTAAACATTTGCTTTACCTGTGAACCATGCGGAGGCTCCTGTTCGCGGGGAATGGCAGCTTATGTCGAGCTGATCTGCTGACTGGGGCAGTCGAGCTACAACTTTGACGAGGATTGTACATAGCAGGGCGTGCGGAGTTGCGCAGGGCTGGAGGCTCGCGGCGCCGAGGGCGCCAAATACCTGGACTGTCATGAGGGTGCAGCTTTGCCGCTACCAGCGCAGCGCTTCGACCCAATTAGCTGGGAGTGGCTCTTGTGGGTGACAGTGCGGTGACAGGCGTAGTGGGGCGGGGCGGGGCGGGGCGGGGCCAGGCCAGGCCGCATACCACCCTCCAGGAGCAGCGGGGCGTGCCTGCAGAGAAGTGTCCAGGAGGAATTCCTCTAGGACGCCGGCACGCCCTGCATATGTGTTCTGGTCCGGAGGGAGATAGGGACTCTTGTGACCTGGTCCAGCAATCATTAGTGGGGCGGAATGGAATTTGAAGGAGCGGCGCGCGCTGCCTAGCCGGGGCAGCCGGGGCAGCCCGGCAGCAGCGCCTCGAGAAATGAGCTGCGATAGGCTTTGGTGAGGCAGGGTGGGGCGGGTCGGGCCCCCCTCGGGGCGCAAGGCTGCCAGAGAGGTAAATGCTGAGGGTATTGGGTCAGGCGGAGCGAGACGCACCCCTACCCTCGCTCTGGCTATGAAGGGCGCATAATCCGGCCCCATCCCGTCGCTCGGTCTGTTTTTGGCCGCGCCCTTTACTCGCGATGGGATGCCATTATCGCCATATACTTCCCGAGGGCGAACCAACTCTGAATTTTTGTCATTTTGGTGTGTATGTTTTCTGATTTTGGATAGACTTTTGTGAATTTTCGTGAAATTTAATCGAATTTTTGAGAATTTCCACTTCAATTTTACGTAATTTTTTTGCGAATTTTCGCGAATTTTCGGGAATTACGAGGTGTACAAAAACTTTTGAGCGGTCCATAATTTAGCTCCTGCTTTCATCTCCCTATGGTTATAAGATCCAGGACATTAATGAAGCTGTTTCTACTCCGCGTGTGTAGGTGCGTGGCAGGATGCTGGGGCGCGAGGCGCGGAGCACGCGGCTCATCGCGCTGGAGCCCAACACCCGCTACCTCATCTGCGTCCTGGCCGTGGCCAGCTGGGCCTCGCCGGACCCGACGGCGGCCTACGGCACCACGACCACGACCACGACCACCGCCGCCACGCCCCTCGAGGCCGTCGTCAACGCCTCCAGGATGGTCAGGTGAGTTTCTGCACGACGAGAACTCAGCAGCCCCGCAATGCTAATAAATTGCAAAATCAGCTTTTTGAAGAAGGGTGGAAACAAGCAGGCTGATACATTCTAAAAAATAATACAAAGAAGTAAAGTCAATGCTGAAAAGATAAAAACGCTGAAAAAGGTTTCACACACATTTTTCTTCTAAGAAAATGTTGTCAATGTTCGCAGCGACGCGGAGCTGCGTCCGGAGGGCCAGGGCCGGAGCGCGAGCGCGCTGCAGCTCGTGGACTCGCAGACGTCGCGCTGCGCCGAGGTGCGCACCCTGGACGGCGGCGACCCCACGGGAGCGGCCACCGGCTCCTTCCTGACGCGCCGCCTCGGGCTCATCGTGGGCTCCTGCATGGGCTGCGTCGTGTTCCTCATCCTCATCGCCGTCCTCTCCTACACCAAGATACGACAGGTGAGCGTACGGCCTGCCCGGAATGGAGGAGCATGCGGGCGACAACTCTCAGCTCTTACAGTTGTGAATTTTCCTGATTTAATGTCAGGTCGTCAGTTGCCTTTGAAATTTTTCTCGAAATTATTGACACTTTTATTTTCAAGTTTTCCTCAATGTATTAATTTGTACAGGTTTCTTCAATTTTTCGATAATTTTTTAAAAGTTTCTTGAACTTTTCTTGAATTTTTTCTATTTTATTTTCTTTATTACGTGGTTTTGTTGAAAACTTTGAGAGTTGTCGCCACGCGCGCTCGGGCCGTTGGTGATAGTTTTGGTGGCCCGTGGTGGTTGTCGTCTCCATGGCCGCCGCGCCGTGTCTCTGTGTGTCTCAGGGCGCCAAGCGCGCGCAGCAGGAGAGCAGCCTGTCCATGTCGTGCCACCCCGTGGCGCTCTACACGTCCCACGAGGACGGCGTGTTCGCGCAGCCGCTGTCGCTCAACTCGTAGCGGTGGGACGTGTTCTCCCAGCCGGGCTTCCCCCAGGCCGTGATGGCCTCGACGGGCCTCGGGCCCCTCGGCCCCGGGCCGCGGCTCTCGACGCCGGCCTCGTCGGCGCCGAGGTCGCCCCGGGCGACGACGCCGTCGGCCACGCCCCGGGGGGGGACCCGGTCGCCCAGCGACTCCAGCAGTCAGCAGAGGTACTAGGCCTCCGCGACACGACACGCGTCCGTCCCGTCCACGCCGCCGCGCCCAGCCGCGCCAAGCACCTCAGCAGCACTCGTCCATGCCGACGGCCGGTTCAGCTTGCGCCACGTGTGTGTGGAGCACACGACACCCGCAGCTGTGTGGATTTCAATTCGTTCACTTTTATAAGGAAAGTTGTTTATTGTTTCCCTCGTGATAGTATCTCAGACTTGTATGAAATCGCAAATATGAATGGGAATCCACACACGCACCTGTGTCCTCCACACACACACTCTTGGGTTCTCATTGCGCTGTCGGGGGGTGGCGTTGCGTTGCCGCTCGTGTACTGTTTTAGAAGAGCGCAACAGGGCCGGGTTAGGGAGGGAGCAGATAAGGGAACTCTCTCCGAGACTCTCTCGCTGCTTTGGCTACCCTGTGGCGCACACCGAACCGGCCATCACCATGTTAACATAAGAGAAATCGAAATCACCGGCACCTTGTTATTATTTATGATTACTGTATTATTATTATTATTGTTTACTATCATTATGTTTTATCTTTGTAAATACATAGCTAGATATTTATTTTGTCACGTGCATGAAGTTGTCGAAAATTCGGAACGTCCGTCAATGATGATGGATGATGTCGCCAGTATCGGCTGTGTGGGCTCTGATAGTTGATAGTTCCCCTTTGGATTGCGGAGTGCGGGGAGGGTCCGTAGGGTCCAGGAGGGGGTGTTGTGCTGTAGCGGAGCTGAGCGTAGCGTGTGATACGGGGGGATGCGGCCCCAATCCCGACTCGCGGCCCGTCCCCTCGTGTCAGGGGGGAAACAATCCGTGCCGGATCAGCCACGTGACTGGATTGGCCGCCGCGCCCCGCAGCGTCACGGGCGCGCTCTGTACCGCGCCGCTCAGCCCCGACCTACACTCCGCTGCGTAGTCTTCCCCACAGAGTAGTTTCGTCTTCCAGACCGCCACGACATTACCTGCCATAGTCACTCGTTTTACAGCACAAGTAGCCCGAATGTGTGTGGACTTCACGCTCAGAGTGTGCTCAGCCTGCATTTCCTCTTCCGAACCCCTTTTTGGAAAATGAAGAATTTCAAAAAGAAAAGGCAAGACCAAATAATTTGCAACTCTGAGTAGAAAATCCGCATAGTTATAGAGTCATTGGAGGAAAGCATTAGTCGCAAAGAAAAGAAGTATGTAATCTATGTACTTTAAGTCGGTGTAGATTTGACACGGTCCTTGGACCTGATAGCGAGTACCCGTCTGCTGCCGGGAACGCCCACTTCAGAGCCAATTAGAACGCTGCTTTGGCGCGAGGGAAAGTTTGGTAATAATCGATTTCATCGCCACCGGGCAAGCAAGAGGGCGCAAAATCCGAGCGCTTGGGTTGCCAAAAAGCACCCCCCCCTCCCCCCTCCCCCCTTCTGCAGGGTGTGTATTCGCCGCGTTAGCGCCGGTCCGCGCCCCTTCCCCTTTTCCCCCCCTCTTCCCCCTTGTCCCCCTCCCCCTTCGTCCCCCTCCCCTCCACCGCCGATTCCCCGAACCTCCGCGTCGCATCCCTCTGCCTCGTGGTCAACTCTCCCCATTGAAACCCATGGCGTGGAAACTTTGCGCGCGTCGGGGCCCCGGGTCTGCTGCACCGTGCTCTGGTGGCGGGACCATTCTCGCAGCATGATGGGTACTCAGGCAGCACATAACCTTGAAGTAGATCGTTCCAGCAGTGAGACCACAGTACTGGAAGGTGCGCTGCGCTGCAACCGGTGCTGCACAGAGCAGCTGAATAAGTAGAATTATTACCATGTAGTTGAGTCCGCCGAGACGACACACTGGGCGCATGCATGCACTACGCGCCGAACTACTACCATGCTTTGACCACACCATGCCACTTTGCCGGCGAGGGTTAAAGATTCAAAACAACAGCTTTGTAAAGTTGGTCAAGATTGTAAGGCGTTATAGCAACAAGCCGCCTTGTTACCGCAATTTGCCGATGTAGTTTGCTGAGCGTTTAGTACGGTGGTAACACTCAGCTTCAGCATGAGCCGCATGCGCCATTTTTGTCTGATTTTTAAAACGATAGTTTTTTACCATTCGATTCGAACACTGTCGTTTTGACAACAATAACAACAAAAAGGGATTTATTACATCCCACGCTTATTAAATTGATGCCATAATATAAAGGCATAGCTTTTGGTGCTACTTTCTCACGGTCACCTGGAGTGCTCTCAGCCTCCACTGAGGTGTCTATGTATCAGAGGGACGTTGCTTCAGCCTGACGGCCGTCATTCAGCTGTTGTCGCTCAATGGGAGAACACGTTAAACTGACAACATACTTGTTGTTTTTTGAGAATTTTATATTTTTACAGTGAACTCCTTCATTTATGAGCTCAGTGTCACTGCAGATCTTCTTACGTCTGTACTTCGATTTAACATAAAATTTCATTTGCATTTTGTACTTATACCCCTTTCCATAATTTTGTTCACGTCTCTCTATAATACTGATTCTAACTCGTGTAATTGACCATGTGTGTAAGAAGACAATGAACACTTTTTAAAAGTTAAGTAGCTGAGAGCGTAGTTTTGTACTCGCCTCACCGCAGAGCATTGATATTTTTACCTCTCAGGGGCTTGCATCGAAACGTCCAAATTTTCCTTTCATCCCCCAATATTTCTCCCATTTCCCTTGCGCGCAAATTACTCCTTAAAAGTTTTAAACCGCAAACGTAAATGCATACCATGCACGTGCTCAAACGCAATAATACAAACGTTTAATTTACGAATCTAATTTCCTGTCCCATGTTCCGAGAATGGAACGTGCTCGGACATAAAATTATCCAAACAGACTGCCGTGCGGCTGCTCGCCCAGGCTTCCCTGCTCGCGAATATCATATTTGCTGGCATGATATGGCTTGACGAAAATTACTCCCCTTCCTCCGCCCAGCCTGCCCCGGGCCGGGTCGGGTCGGCCTCACCCAGCCAAGCGCAGTGCAAATTAAGGCTGAGCGCCCGGAAGGTAGGCCTGCCCTGCCCCGCTCGACCGCGCGCCACGCCACGCCCCGCCACGTCCAAGTTGGTTCAGGTTTTGTGGCGCGCTCGGGCCACCACGGGCCAAGGCCTTATTGGGCCCACCACTACGCTTGCGAGTTGTGGTTAAAAGCTTTTTGCTGCTGTTAAAACCTCTTTCTAAATTATCTATACTCTTCAAGGTAAATGTTTTCAATCGTTTTAAACAGAAAAAAAAAAAATTGTGCGTAAATTATCTTGACTTCTAATCGAACCGACACTTTTCTTCAGTCTAATCTTTAATCTTGTAATGGCCACATCACGGCTCCTTAGCGTAAATAAAAAATCTAAAGCAACTTTTAGACTTACGTCTACAGACCTTGTGATTTATAAAACGATAACTTCACTTGACTTTGTAACGCAGTAAAAGACTGCCCCAAAACAAAACCAAAATAGGAACTTTGATACATTTTTAAGTAAATAGTACTAATTAACATTTGTAAGTAGGAATTAAAAATTGTAAACGACCTTGCTGTCGAAAACTGCAAGTTCTTGAGGGGAACTAACATCTTGTATTGCCTTTAAGCGCATTTAACGTTACAACCTGTCCACCTCTCGCAGTATTAAGGAGAATAAGGAAGCTACTGCGGTAGAGACAATGTTCTTTGTACGAATGTGATTCTTGCTTTTATTTATTTTTCCCCCTTTTTCCAAGGAAATGGATGAATGTAAATATTTCAGGTACGGAATAAAGCAACTATTTCTATAGCGTACCGCATTTTCAATTCGTTCCCTATGCGACCCGTGCAGGCAACACATGGCAACACGAGCACGGCCGCTCACTGCGAAACACGGTATTTAATCAAGTAGTTCCTGTGCGCGGCCGGGCCACCCGCAACACTGGCGAGCACACCACTCGTGAGTGCCGTATGCAGAAATGTTTCGGGGCGAGCGGAGCAGAGCGGCTCTAGTAGGCATTGGCAAAGCATCAAGCCCATTCGTTCACCACCAGCAACTCTGTCCCCGAGACCCCCTCCCTCGCTTCGCTGTGTGTGTGTGTGTGTGTGTGTGTGTGTGTGTGTGTGTGTGTGTGTGTGTGTGTGTGAGTGAGTGTCCGCCCCTTTCCGTATTCAAGGGGAGAGATATTTTACTGTCTGGTCCGTTCTGCTTTATCTACGGATCCCCATCTACCTCTCAAGACAGTAAAGACACGGTATGAATCATAGCCGTAGCGGAGGCCCTCGCCGAACTGTGCGGGGCAATCTGCAAATCTCATCGCATCGCGCCGGGCGGGGCGAGCGCGACAGATCTTCCCACGCGCCGCTCTGGACGTTTCTCCCCGGTCCACGGTTTTGCTCTCTGCTCTGCGCAGAAGGTAGAATAATATCGATGCCTTGGTTTGCGCGCGAGGTCAGACACGGACACTCTAACAAATGGTAATGCACTTTTACTTACATATGAAATGTAACTAAACAGGCAGATTCATGAAGAAAGTCGTGCAGAATTATGAAGAATATTGCGCATAGATCGGCATAAACTATCACATCAATGCACAAAATTACACAGATTTATGTACAATATTCTACATTATGCGGCACGGGTTTTTACATAAATCTGCATGTTAATGTTAATATAGTTACATTTCATGTGAACGAAAAAGAACATTGCCAGTGTTGGTGTGGAGTCGCCGTTGAGGTATGAATGCGATAAAAGTCCACGCTGTGCTGTGCTAGAGGACAGCAGCGGTCTCGCGACCACACTTTTCTCACTGTTGCGCGCAGAGGCTGTGCCTTGTTTCTGCCATACTGGAAGCGGCGACCAGGCGGACTAGGCGGGGACCACCAGCCCGATGCTGCTGGTCGGAAATGGATGAGGAGCTGTTGACTCGGAGTGGCCATTATATATATATCGGGAGAACGTGCACAGCTGTCGTCAGAGAAAACAGGGAGGGAGGACTGCGCCGGGCATGCTGTGAGCATGGCGGGGCGTGGCGTGGCGCGGCGCGGGCCGGCAGCTGTGGCGCCGGTCACGTGGTCACCGTGTGCGAGGCGCGGCCCGCTCCAGTCCGGCCCGGCCCGGCCCGGCCCAGGCAAACAGCCCCAGGGCTGCAAAGTGTCCACGCGGCTGGGGTGGGTGGGCGGGGTGGGCCCCCTGCACGGCACGGCCCGCGCCAGGCCAAGCAGGGCCGGGCCTACCAGGGCGGCCCAGGGCCACCGGCAGCAGAGGTTTCAGTAAAACAAAACAGCCGCGCGCGCCGCCGCACCCGGCGCTCGTACTCTTTCTCTCGCTTTGTGCGGGCGAATGCGCTCACTTCACTGTTTAAAAAAACAAAAAACAAATACCACGGTTAATGCTTACGGTATGGGTATGCTCCGAGGGGGAAAACAACGCTGAATTTGGTGTACAAATCTCATGAATTGGATGTGAATTGCCTTTGGATTGGCTTGAATTGCGTTTGAATTGGACTGAATTAGTGTGTGATTTCTCTGTCAACACAAATGTGTACATTGTACACTTTGATTAATGTATACCTGCCATGTACACTTTAATAAAAGTATACATTACCATGTACGCTTTGATAAATGTATACATGTCTATGTATACTTCAATAAATGTATACATGCCCATGTATACATTTTTTCAAAGTGTACATGGTATGTAAACTGAGGGCAAAATGTGTATTCTTTACAAAGAATACATGGGTATGTATACATTTATAAATGCACACATCGGCATGTACACATTTATAAATGCATACATGGTATGTATACATTATTTGAAGTATACATGCCATGTACACTTTATTTAAAGTATACAATGTATACATTTGAATTGACAGAGTTGTTTTGAATTGGATTTGGATTGGCTGGAATTGGCTTGAATAGACTTAGGTTAAACTCGCTTGAATTTTTTTTTTTTTAATTGGACTAAATTTGTTGAATTAGTGGTGTACACCAAAGTACGAGTTTCATTTCCCCCTCGGTACGCGCCGTCAACTTGTTACCTGGTCTCCGACCGTAATTTTTGTCAACGGTTTGAATCTTACGGTACAATCCGTAGCCTGCAAATACGTTGGAAGTTCAATGGAGCACATTCCGTCCACTACGAAGTACAATAATCCGTACCGTATAAGGATACATTACGGTCTGATCGTACTCGACAAGTACGGTGCGGGCAGTAGGCATACCGTAACTCCTTACAGTATTTTAAAAACTGTTGCAGGTATGTGAATGTTGTGGCACACGTATAGGTGTGTGACAATTTTTTCATACACTTGCAGGTGACCGTCAAATCATTCACCACACACTTCGAAGTGAATGCTCTAATCATCGTGGTGTATTTCGTACACTTGTAAACTCTTATAGGCCATTGCGGACATCTTTCCTGTATATTATTTACTTATATGTACTAGAATAATAACCCCTTAGCCACTAACACGTTGAAAAAAAAATTCTGCATAGCCTTATTGACCATTCAAATATTTTTCTTACTTGTGGAAGGAAATTTCCATACATATGCAGAAAATAATATTTCATAGTTATTCTAGAGTAAATTAATTCATAAGGATTTTTTTGATGAACGAAAATTTCTGTAGTGGTCTGAGAGTGAATTTCCAATGCAAATAAATAATTATCAACGCGAGACACATGCCCATTTTGTGTCGGCAACTTTCTTTCTCGCTCAACGGGAGAAGGAGCAATGTCCTTATACGATGTATATTCAGTAGTTGTGCTTTGATTCTACAAAAACAACGGACGGGCGACATTGCGGTAGCGCGGATGCGAAGGTTTCTATGTATTTCGGGCCTGCTTCCCCGCTTTACGAGGATCATTTTGCGAAATGACGCGAATCTCCCAATGGCTGGCTGGGCAGGCCGGGCCGCAGGCGCAGCAGCGCAGGGTCCGTTGTGAGAGCGCCCCCCCCCCCCTCTCTCTCTCTCTCTCTCGCTCTCCACTCCCATCCCGGACCAGCCACCCATACTCGTGCACGATGCGATATGGAAGTAGGGCCAAACAGGCAATCTTGCCGCAGTCCACCTCCGTGCGCCGCCTCCCCCGCCCCGCCCCGCCCCGCCCCGCCCCGCCCCGCCCCGCCCCGCCCCGCCCCGCCCCGCCCCGCCCCGCCCCGCCCCGCCCCGCCTGCCTGGCCCGGGCCCCACTGTCCTTCGCCAACCCCATCGCGGACCCTCCGCCCCGCCCGGCCCGCCGGCCCGGCCCGGGCCCGCTGCAAGCCCTGGCTATCATATCACCCGTCCGAGGAGGTAGGACCAGAGGTTGAATGCACCTTGACAGCGGACTCTCAAAGGCGTGGGCCGGCGGGCCTTGTAGAGAGTGAAGGCGGATAGGTGGAGGGAGGGAGAGGGCCTCTGGCGAACGTCCGTCTAGACAAGGAATTATTGTTCAGTCTAGGCCGCGAAGAAAAATATTAGTTTAAGTAGTTCGCGCGCGGACGGGCGGCAGGAGGATAGTACTCTCCTCGTGATACTTATCCGTATATCGACGACTGGCTTTTACCGAGGGGGAAACAACTCTGAAATTTTTGTACACCTCATAATTCAGTAAAAATCAGAAATAAGTCAGGAAAATTCACCAAAAAATTAGGTAAAATTCAAGTAAAGATTCAGAAAAAAATCTCTAAAGATTCACAAAAATTTACAAAGATTCACTAAACGTGTCCACCAAAATTCAGAGTTGCTTTCCCCTCGGTGTTGACTCGGTAACAAGCGAACGTCCGAACAGTGCACATTCATGAGTCTTCAAATGTTCGTTCTCCCGTTATTTTCGAGACAGTAAATTTGTTGTGTTCGCCTACTGCACCGCTTGTTCCACCTTGTTTGCAGCTATATTTGGGCTGGGCCGCGGCGCAGCGACGCTGGCAGACTATTATATCAGAGCACGGGAGGATTCGGGTCGGGTTCTGGACGCAGCCCGCCCGGAGATGGGGAGTTGTGGAGGCGCGAAATGAAATCCTGCGAGTGCTGCTGCTGCGCGGTATGGCTGTCACCGAGCCGCACGGCCTCTAGGCACACAAAGTTGTGTGGCCTGAAAGAACCACCTCTGGAGGTGCATTTCTGAAACTTTCATTTCTTTCTTTCTTTTCTCCTGTTTTGTAATTGTGCATCTTTGGTTGTTTTATTCTTTTCCATTTAAATGAAAAAATAAGAAATGAAAAAAAGGAGGGGGAGGGCGTAATCGTTACTGAGACATGATGGAAACATATGTAAGCGGTTTATAGAATACCAGTCTCCTTGCAGGCTTATGGACAAAATAGCGGACGTGGTAGATTGCCATGTTATGTTCAATGGCCTGCTCCTACCCGACCGCGGCCATGACCTACAAAATATAACCGATTCTTCTTTCTCTGCCAGAGTCATGTTGGGCTCATCGCATCCTGCCAAATGAGGTGCTCTATCATGTCAACATGATGTGTCTGCCATCCCCGCTCATCCCCCCCCTCTCTCTCCCTTCTACCCCCGGCGGGCTGTCTCACTGCCTGACACCGTGACCCCCTCCCCCATTCTCTCCTTTTCCAACTCTGACCTCGGCTTGCGCTTAATTATAAAAGAGCCCCTGCCCTCTTTGCTCTTGGGCGGGGCGGGGCGGGGCGGGGCGGGGCGGGGCGGGGCCCTCTGCTCCGCGGCGCGGTGGTGACAGCTCACGGCCCCGGCCCGGACGGACCCCCCAAGCCTGGCTACCTCCATGCCAAAGGATTGCCGCAGGAAGTGGCAGACGACGTGGAGGCTACGTCGCCATGAGAATGCTAATAGGATGACAGCCGCGAAGCGACTCTGGTGCGATAATATATTTTGCTAGTGCTTCAGGACTGTATCATGTATTTTATCTTCTCCACATCAGAATCAATATCCCTTGATTAATATTCCATTGATTTGGATATTCTACATGTTTCAAAATCGGTGCTTAAGTTAGCCCACTCTGTGTTTGTTTCTTTTGTTGGTAGACCAGTTTACTCAGCTGGAAATTCAATAAAACAAGCCCCCCTCCCCCCTGCTGCCATCATTGCAGCTTCGATCCACTAAAGCCTTCGTCCGGTGTCACCCTGGCCTGCCGGAAGGCAAGTCAGGGTTAAGTGAAATGTATCGCTCTCGGGGCGTAGAAGGGGGGGGGGGAGGATGTCTTCTACGTGTGACATCGACACGCGTCCAAGAAAGCTCACAAACGCCCACTATGCGTTCATGAGAAACTGCAAGATTCACCCTGTGTACGAGGTAGACGCACATTAAAACTGTGTGAAGCTGAGCTAAAAGTGCGCCTACCTCAGCCCCCTAGGCGGCGCGCCAAAGCTGGAAGTAATATCAAAATTCTTTTTTATGCATTGGTAGTTGGTTAGCATGTCCGCTTCTCTCATATCGTCTCAAGCCTGGCGCCTCACACCTCCGTTCCCCATCGGTTTCCCGAGGCGCTTTCTGACATGGCTGGGCATTTAAATTTTAATTTGAAGTTTGATTTCAAATTTAGCTAAGCCAATTCATTCTTTTCTTAGAGATTCCGAAACAGATATATGCAATATTTTACCCGTCGTGCCAATCTGACCTGCGGGCTGGCCTGCCGGACCCTCGGTCCGGCAGACGCGGGTGTCTCCCTCAAATCTCTGTATAAATTTGACGACGAAGCACTTCATTTCTGGACCACCCCTTTACGCTCGTTCCCCTCGCAAGGCATTTACGGAAGCCATCCAGCAACCACCTCCTCGACTCCTCGTGGACGGTGTGCGGTGCCGATAGAAAACACGGGGCGCTGTTTGTGTTTGAGCAAACGCCGCGCGCCACCGCCACGCAGGAGGGCGCACCCCACCCGCCCCGCCCCGCCCCGCCCCGCCCCGCCCCGCCCCGCCGCCAGGGCGAAACGAAATTTAGTTTGGCAAAGCGGACGTGAGGAGGAAGCGGCCGTGAGGCGAGCGACGGCCAGGCGAGGCGGCCTCCTGTGAGGGGAGTCCCGCCGGCCCAGCCCGGCTCAGCCCGGCGCACCAAAGGCCCTCCCGCCCTACAGACAGCATTTCTGTTCTCTCGCCGAACCCAGTGGCACAGAGCGGGAGAGTCGGGGCAGATAAATATATGACGTACCGGATGTTTCAGAGAATACGTAATAACGGTATTGCGAGTACTGTCTTACGAAGGGGCCACGCGGCTACTATTACGGTGGGAGCGAGTAAGTAGAATCGCATATGGCTGCTCACAACGAGTCACCTCACCTCACTATTTCCTCCATTCTTATTTCTCTCGAAAATGTAATCACTGCTGCTTTTAGTGTGCGCGTGCGCGTTCCATTTCGTCAGCACGGGACCCAATGCGACACCGGGCAGTATTTTCTAAATAGATTTCTCAATATTTCCACAACCATTCCGATGGAATCATCTGCATTACTAGGCCGCTGCCTGCCCTTCCCTCTTCGCCACTCCCACGTCATCGCCGTTGTCTTCCACTCGCCCGCGCAGCGCGGCCCGCCTTACACTACACCCTCTCCCCGCCCTGTTCCATTATTCCTCGCGTGCGCGCCCGTCTCCTAGGGACAGCAGGAGAGCGAGAGAGGAAGAAAGCGAGGAAGGTATGTGGGCGGAGGAGGAAGGGGGGGGGGCGGGCGAAGGGAAGTCCAGCCGGTTCCCGGTGAGGATGCAGCCATCGCCCATCTCTTCCGGTCGCGCGGCGTCCAATCTTCCCGGTGGAATGGGGTTTAGGGGTGAGGGGTCCAGGCGGTGCTGCGTGGCGCGTGTCTTGCAGTTCCAACAGATAACCTCCTCTCCTGGCCGGGCGCCGGGCCCGCCGGGCCGCTAGTAAGGTCGCCAGGATGTCCGGCGCCCCCCTCCCGCCCCGCGCCTGCCGCGCTCCTGCCCCCTCTCCCGCCATCATTGCCAATACGCGAGAAGGGGGACGCACGGCCCGATCCACTATGTAGTCCCCATTTTCTTATCAATTTCCCCCTTGTCAGGATACGGCCCGGTCGGCACGCAAACTGACTGGTAGCATATCCCCGTTCGGCCACAGATTGAGACGGGACGCTGTAAGCCCCTCCACCCTTTTCCGCTCGTCCTGGGACTGGAGGGATGGAGTATACGATCTTCGGCCGACCTTCCGCGGAGAAGTGCTGCGCTGGCATCTTCCCTTGCTGTCTTATATTTTTGTCCTTTCCAGAAGTGTACCAGAAAAGCTCGCTGGGTTTTACACGTTTTTACGCGTGATGTTATGCCAAAAACCATCAAAATATGCTCTAAAATTGCAAAATGTTCTATATAATACCGGTGTAATACCACGCAATACAGTTTAATACGGAGTACTCTGTACAAGTTTTCTCGGAGTAAATACCCCCTCGAATTATTCACAGTTTATAGGATGGCTCGCTTGCCCCGCTCTGTGCTTAAGAATGCAACCCATTCTACTTCAGCTGAGCGAGGACAAGAGGTAATGTGCGGAGCACCCCCACGCGCTCTCCTCCTCACCTCTTGCCCTCGCTCAGCTGAAGTAGAATGGGTTGCACACTTACGCTCCGAGCGGGGTAAGTGAGCCATCCTGCATGTTCATATGCCACTACAGAAGAATCGGCTCTCTAACTTTCGGGTTAACGGCACAAATAACGAGTTTACTGTGCAACACAAATATTTATCTGCGAATGGATATACGTCAGTTACAGCATTATGTTGTGAGGTTACAAAATATCTCCCATTTTAATCGAAATAGTCATCTTCAGACACGGTGTCCTTTATCCAGTCGGTAAAGGCGCTTACATCGGTTAGGACTGTGGCCGTTTGTCCGTTGACACAGCCACCTCGAGAAAGTAGACCAACGACTACCCCGTCTTGCACAAGTGGTCCTCCGATATCGGCCTGAAAATTTAAGAAACCGTGTTTCAATCCCCTATATATATTTTTTTTCAATCAGAAAGTCACGTATTACTTTGCTTTACTTACGAAGCAGGTCGGAGCAGCTGTGTACTTTGCACGCTTCGCTTGTACAGAGGCATCAGATGTGGTAGGGTAAACAGGGGCTTCAGATGTGGTAGGGTAAACAGGGGCTTCAGATGTGATAGGGTAAACAGGGGCTTCAGATGTGGTAGGGTAAACAGGGGCTTTAGATGTGGTAGGGTAAACAGGGGCTTCAGATGAGGTAGGGTAAACAGGGGATTTAGATGTGGTAGGGTAAACAGGGGATTTAGATGTGGTAGGGTAAACAGGGGCTTCAGATGTGGTAGGGTAAACAGGGGCTTTAGATGTGGTAGGGTAAACAGGGGCTTCAGATGTGGTAGGGTAAACAGGGGCTTCAGATGTGGTAGGGTAAACAGGGACTTTAGATGTGGTAGGGTAAACAGGGGCTTCAGATGTGGTAGGGTAAACAGGGGATTTAGATGTGGTAGGGTAAACAGGGGCTTTAGATGTGGTAGGGTAAACAGGGGCTTCAGATGTGGTAGGGTAAACAGGGGCTTCAGATGTGGTAGGGTAAACAGGGGCTTCAGATGTGGTAGGGTAAACAGGGGATTTAGATGTGGTAGGGTAAACAGGAGCTTCAGATGTGGTAGGGTAAACAGGGGATTTAGATGTGGTAGGGTAAACAGGAGCTTCAGATGTGGTAGGGTAAACAGGGGATTTAGATGTGGTAGGGTAAACAGGGGCTTCAGATGTGGTAGGGTAAACAGGGGCTTCAGATGTGGTAGGGTAAACAGGGGCTTCAGATGTGGTAGGGTAAACAGGGGCTTTAGATGTGGTAGGGTAAACAGGGGATTTAGATGTGGTAGGGTAAACAGGGGCTTTAGATGTGGTAGGGTAAACAGGGGATTTAGATGTGGTAGGGTAAACAGGAGCTTTAGATGTGGTAGGGTAAACAGGGGCTTCAGATGTGGTAGGGTAAACAGGGGATTTAGATGTGGTAGGGTAAACAGGAGCTTTAGATGTGGTAGGGTAAACAGGGGCTTTAGATGTGGGTTCCGTTGGAGTCGTGGTTGTTGTGGTTGGCACTGGTTGCACAACTGAGCACAAGCTGTGTGGTGCCACGTTCAGGAGGTCTCCACACGTGGTGTCATCAACAGCTTGAAACTGTACGTCCTCTACAATTTCTAGTTCCCACTCGGACTTCGTGTTTTGACCAGTCAAACGCCCTGCGCGTCCGGGAAAACAAATTACTTAGTCAATCATTGAAGGAAAACGTTTTCTGTTGGTCGTAAATATCTTAACCTTTCAACTTGCCTCGATGCTAAATAGACATTAAAAGAACAGAACCACAAGGTGTCTCACCTTCCACAACCTCGCCGGTTTCCAATGGGGTCTTTGGAAGCTTAGCAAACAAGCAGCAGTATGCTTCTCGCATGGGCTGCTGTATTTTGATCAGGCCTATATCAGCTTCATCATGGACCACGTAGTCCGAAGGGTAGGAAGTATAGTAGCCGTGTAGGTTCGGATCACCTCCTTGGATTCGAACTGAGTGGTATCTTGGGAGGTTGTCAAAGGCCTGTAGTCAGACACAAAATGAAGTATAAGTCAAGTGGTGGTCTTTGTGCACCCAAAAGTGTAATGGCTCTTTTCCACAATCTCCAAACGTGCTAGTTGCCTTGCATGTCAAATTTTTGCGTTGAGTGAAAAAAACATCTGCATAGAAATATAGTGTGGCCCGCTATTCGAGATTTGTCATTCAAAGAGGTCTAATTTTGGCATATCCTGCAAAAAAAATGCTGGAATTTTGAATTCGAGAAGTTTTGGCATTCAAAGCGACCTCAAGGTTTCGAGTGTATGTTAAATAGATCATCCCTATACAATACCGACCTTGTGGATGCATTGAGCAGTGGTTAAAATCCATCTGTCTGCAAGAAGTGTTCCACTGCAAATGTGTTTCGGTATGTCGTTCCACCAGTCATTGACCTGGATTGATACATGGTATGCAAGATCATGCCATAAAAAACTCCTTTGGCTTATCTTTGAGTGGAGAGGCGAACCTATTGGTTTAAAAAAAAAGTTTTGGGTAAATTTCGAAGCATCTTGAAGTGTATGCAAGTACAAAGTAACAATAATGTCTACAAGGTCTACAAAAGCCCTAACAGAAGGTGAAATCCCAAAATTGTCCCAAAGTCCGAAGTCCCTCTAGATCCCAAAGTCCAAATCCCCTGGAAGTCCCAAATAGTAGCATATGAGGGAGGTGGGATTTCACGACTTGAAGGGGAGTTCGCACTTGCGCAGATCCCTCTGAAGTCCCTGCGTTACTACCGGGGAATCCTAGTCGCATACCTGTCTGGCGGTTTTAAAGCGCCGTTCATGGATGAAACATGCATGAAGTAGACATCTATACAATACAATATATTGTTTCTGAACATCTGAATTCCAAGTGACGTGTTGAAAACGACCTGGGAGTCCTCCTAAAGCACTTTTTCGATTAGGTCAAAAAGGCATCGCGAACGCAAATGGAACTTCGGAGGGATTTCGGGGGGCAGGGGACTCCAGAGGGATTTGGGCTAGTGCCAGATCCCATCCAAGTCCCTTAAAATATAGAGGGAGTAGGGATGCGAAGGCGGTAAATTACCCGGTAAACTTACGGTAAATTACAGTAAGTAACCGTAATTTACCGGAGAGCCGAAAAATCGGTAATTAACGGTAAAATTCGAATTTTATAGGTATTTTGCCTCATGCCCTTCAATTCTCAATCTCAATGATAAAATAGCTTAATTAAAAACACCTTAACACATTTTCTGAAAAAGCCAACCCACTTAGGGCCTTAAAATGACCTACGTGAGTAGGAGTGGGACAACGGTCGGGCGGTGACACTCTGGTTTTGCTGCAATGCATTGATTTAAACCCGCCGCCATCTCACGCCATTGCCTTCTACTGCCTCGGGAGCGTTCCTTCACACTCGAAGTGGAGGCTGACGGAAATACCCAGTCTCGTCGTCTCAATCTCCACTCCTGTGCTCTGTCTCGACGACTTTTAGTGTGACAAACAACATCTCCTTCCAAGCGCACTCAGCGTGGGTAGCATCTAGCTCTTTGCATCATAATTTGTGTTTTTTGTCTTTTTGTGATTGATTCTCTGATCTGATACCAGTAAAAGAATTTCTCTTAAACTGTCAATAGATTTCATCATTAGTATTACACAAAAAACCTATGTTTCCTACTTCGTTTCAACAAAATCACAAAAATATAGCACACATAACTAAAAAATGAATGTTACCGTTTTTTACCAAAATTACCGGTAATTTACGGTAATTTACCGTTTTTTACGTCATTTTGAAAATTACCGGTAATTTTGCATCCCTCTGAGGGACAACCGGGGACAACTTTGGTACTTCAAAGGGACAATTTTGGGATTTCAACTTCTGTTAGGGAGTTTTTGACCGGGTAAGTACTGGAGGTTACCCCTCCGGGAGGTTACCCCCCTATTTTAAAGGGATTTATTGATTATTTTAAATTTATTTTAAAAAATATGTGAATCCAGGAGGTTACCCTTCCTTGAGGTTACCCTTCCTGGAGGTTACCCCCTTTTTATTTGAAAAAAATTCTTTTCCTTATTTAATAATTTAATAAATTAATAAAAAAGAAATAAAATGATTAATAAATAAAATAATTCTAAAAAAGGAAATTTAATCTGAAATTTTAAAAATAAACAATGAGCGCTCCCTTAGACGTTTCCACACACGACGTTCCCCATTCCCCAATTCTGTCACACTCTTAGCGGCCGCCGTATTTTTCATACAGATTGTAGCAACCTCGCAGCCAGGCTGTGCCTTGAATCGTGTAGGAGCAGGCGGGTGACGGGTAGTGCTTTGGGTTGTGTCCGATTTCATGGACGGAGGGAAGTCCGAGTGATCGGTGTTCGCTCGGTCGGTGGTTAGGCCGTAGCGAGCCGCTCCAGTAGTTAGGGCAAGATCACATTCACTTTCGTTTTCGGTCTTCAGCTTGGTTACTTATCCCATAAAGGAGCATCTGTTATTACCACCGGCAATTTTTCCGGTTTTACACACGTTCAAGGAACCAATTTCACTGAGTTGCGCCACCACACTTCGTCGATTAGCGACAAACAGCGTTCCCCAATGTGAATGAAGCGGCTCGCCATGAATTCGGACACAAGCCAAAGCACCCGTCACCCACCTGCTCTTCCAGGATTCAAGGCACATCTTGGCTACTAGGCTTCAACAATAAGTACGAAAAATACGGTTGTCGCTAAGAGTGCGACGGAGTCGGAGAACGTCGTGTGTGGGCACGTCTAAGGGAGCGCTCATTGTTTATTTTTAAAAGTTCAGATTAAATTTTCTTTTTTGGAATTATTTATATTTATTAAGCATTTTATTTCTTTTTTATTAATTTATTAAATTATTAAATAAGGAAAAGCTTTTTTTTTTTCAAATAAAAAGGGGGTAACCTCCAGGAAGGGTAGCCTCCAGGAAGGGTAACCTCCCGGATTCACCTTTTCTTTTTATTAAATATAAAATAATAAATAAATCCCTTTGAAATAGGGGGGTAACCTCCCGGAGGGGTAACCTCCAGTACTTCCTGTTTTGACCGGCGTGGTTATTAATTATTTCTTCTTCTTTAATTCGGAATAATTTTAATTTTAGAGCTGAAATTCCACATGCCAAAATTTTCTTATATAGCAGTTAAAACAGCTCAATCAGTTTTGCTTGTGGAAGCTAGTCCAAAAAGAACTTTGATTGTGTGTGTGTTCTAGAGTTATACTTACCGGTAGCGACGGCGAATAGTGCAAAAAACGCACAAAGGGAGACAACCTTTGCCATTGCTACTGCTTGAGGCATCGACTGGGGCACAAGTAAGTGTGGTACTGTCGTACGACACCTTTTATGTGAAAAGAAAATAGCCTCTCGAAACAAGGAGGACAAGTGGGTGAGCTGCTTTCGTGCAGTGCTTGCAACTAGAGGGCTTTTACCGCGAAATGATAAACTACTGACAGTGTGTCATCCACTCGTCTCTCTAATCTGGTGACGATAGCGAGATGAGCGTCATTTTCAAGTCCCTGCAGCCCTCCACTGTTAAAAAAATCTGAAAATTCAGACTAACTTTTTCAGACTAGGCTGTCTGAAACGAGTTTTCATATCAATTCATCGAAATTCTAATACTGATGTCGGAAAATTCATATACTGACTGGTCTTAATCAGAAATTCAGATGAAATTCCTCTAAATTCAGACTAAGTTTCTTTTAACTCAGACCAAATACTCTGAATATTTGGAGAATGTATTCGGCAAAGGTATTTCAGACTAGATAAATATGAATATTCAGTCAGAGAATGTGAATTCACATTGTTTCAGAAATTCCCACCACGATCAAGCATGTAAATTTTGTGTGTGTCAGTAAATGTTACTGATGAATTTTTGTGCAACCCAAAGATACTAATAAAGTCGCAATATTACTAATAGTTAAAACGCAAAGAGCATATTAGGAAAAGATGTGTGCAGTAATATGGTGTCCGCAGAAGGTAAAGTCAAACGTCCATTGGCTGTCCGCTACGCGGAAAAGTCCGGAGCGCACAGGTCGCATTTTGCAGATAGCCGACGCGCCTCTGCCAGCGCTGTCTTCGTGGCCGAGTGGTCAAGGAGGTAGGGTTACCAATCGTGTGTTCGGGGTTTGACTCTAGGTAAGATAAAAAGAAAGTGTTCAATTTGTGAGTCCTGTGAATCTAAAGTACGACAAAAATAAGAAGGAAACAGACAGGGCACAAGGAGGGAAGATTAAATTTTCTTCACCTTCTAAATATTCAGACTGGGGGATGTGAATTTTAATTTTCGACTAGATGTCTGAAAACCATATTCAGAGTAAATATTAGTATGAATTTTCAGACTTAAGTATGTAATTTTGCTTCAGACAAAATTCTCTGAATTTTCAGATTGTTTTTTTAACAGTGTATCTCCTCCCTCCTTTCTCTAAGTTGCTCTCTTCGCTCTACACGGCAAATCTGAAGTCTGGGATTCCCAGGTACTTTTTGCCGTTTCCAGGCCCGAGTCTGGAAACGGCAAATTATTTCCAGACTTCTCCTGGGCGCGCGGCCCTTGTCCCAAGCAACGCCTGGGAAGCGCCTCGGCGCGGCTCTTTTCCAGACTTTACCTGGGAAAGAATTAACCGTTTCCAGCCTCTCGCCTGGGAAGCCGTGTGCAAGTCGCGGAGTCTGGGAAAGAGCCGCTTGCCCACGGCTTCCCAGGCGAGGGGCTGGAAACGGTTAATCCTTTCCCAGGTAAAGTCTGGAAAAGAGCCCCGCCGAGGCGCTTCCCAGGCGTTGCCTGGGACAAGGGCCGCGCGCCCAGGAGAAGTCTGGAAATAATTTGCCGTTTTGACACCTTAGACTGAAAGGCACGCAGTTCAGCCGCGCGTTCCGAAAGGCACGCAGTTCAGCCTACCATTCCAAGACTAACGCAGTTCAGCCGCGCGTTCCGAAAGACACGACGCAGTTTACCGCTCTAGACATAGGAACTGCGTGAGTCTCGGATTGAGCGGCTGAACTGCGTGTCTTTCGGAGCGCGCGGCTGAACTGCGTTAGTCTTCGAATGGGCGGCTGGACTGCGTGCCTTTCAGTCTAAGGTGTCGGTTTCCAGACTCGAGCCTGGAAACGGCAAAAAGTACCTGGGAATCCCAGACTTCAGATTTGCCGTGTACCTCTTTACGCCTCCTCCACTCTCTTCTTCACGTCGCATATCTTGGATACTTTGCAGCTGTTACCAAATGCTACCCAATTCGTTCTGCTTTCGTCATTTTTTCGCTTCCACGTATTTGGTTGCGTTCGAGCCAAACACACTTTGCACGGCTGACGCTGCTGCTGCTGCCCCGCCGAATTCAATTAAGGCCGAACAAAAACGTTTGCCTATCACTGACCGCGGATACGGACACGAAGCCCGGGTGCCGATAATTGCACGGAGCTGCTGCTGCAGTCTGGTGTGACCAGCTGGTTGTATTGGTGAAGGGAAGGGGTTGGGAGGGGAGGGGCGCCTGTTGCCGGCAGTCAGTGCAAAACCACAGCACTGACCTCAAACGCGGCTGCGGGTGGGGCGGTGGCGTCCAGAACCCTCACCGCACCCCACTGCTATCGCCTCTGGCTCGCAGCAAGCGACTCTGCCAGCCAGAGGTGCCCGCGGGTAGAAATTCAAGTGCGTGGTGCGCGGGGGAGTTATTATCAGCCTAGTGCTTTGATGGGAGTCTACGGCAGGTCAAGAAGCCCACAGGCATTTATCGTCTTTGTGGGCATTTCATCATGGCACCGACAACTGCGACAGACGTCTACTCTTCGGGACTCAGCCACCGTTTCCGAGAAAAAGAAAAAGAACATCGATATTCAGGATTTTAGTTGATAATTTACTGATAATGTCAAGTACCATATCAATTATCAGATCTTATGAATGGTACCGTCTCTCGCTTAACCACCTCTCTTTCAAAACAAATGTATTATATAGTTTCCATACATCTTGGTGTTTAGTTTGCACTTCCATGCACGATATGGTTAACATTGGGAACTGTATATGGCAACATGCCTGACATCTGTGCATTTCTTAAATATGTAGATGTTAAACATTTCGTGATGTATAGAAGTATGCATTTGGATGAGGCGTCGCATGCCACAGTTAAGGGATACGTTGCTAACCCAAATTTATAGTCAGCTATACATTGCAAAACGGCTTAAAAACTATCCATCAGCTAATATTTAGTTAGAACTATGCATGACATAGTGTCTGAGTGTTATACATTACGCACACATACATATTGTACGTATACGTTACATAAACCTTGAATTCTATGCATCAGGTGATGCATAGAACCACACATTTATATTGCCAATTGCCAGTGCTGTCTAACATGTCCTATCAACAAAATTCAGATTTCGCGATAGGCTGTCAACCTTCCGCCTCTCTCCGTCATCGATCTTCGAGAAGCTTTTAGTGACCTTTACTCGAGGCTCGGGTGACTCTAAGTTTCGGTGTACACAGCACTGTTAAAAATAAATGTTTACTGATGAGCGTTGGATTAACGATCGACCAATCTAATAACTAGGTAGATGTACGCCAGACACCGTCTTTCGTAACAGGCTTCGCGAAAGCTCGCGAAACACTTGCGCTGCGACGGGCCGACGTACATCTACCTAGGCCTGCGGCGCTGGCGAGCCTGAATGATTTAAGATATAATCATTTAAGCCAGGGGGCCCCCGCTTTTCCTTATTACGAACCTGAATGATTTCAGATTTACTCATTTAGGCCAGGGGGCTACCGCCCCCTGGACCCCCGCTTGCCGTTTTACATTTTGTTATCAATTTTCCAATTTTTACGAGAAGGGGCCGAGCGCCCAAACCGTTCTCCGCGAAGCCAAACGGACAAAATTTTCACCCAGAAGGGTCGCATCTCGACAAATTACCCTGGAAACGACACCCAGCATGCATTTTGACGACTTCTCGTCCACATTTACCGCTGTAGCGGCTAAACAGTAAGAGATAGAGCATAACTGACGAAATTTTCGCCCAGAGGGTCGCATCTCGACAAATTACCCTGAAAACGACACCCAACATGCATTTTGACGACTTTTCGTCCACATTTACCGCTGTAGCGGCTAAACAGTAAGAGATAGAGCAAAACAGACGAAATTTTCGTCCGAAGGGTCGCAACTCGCCGAGATACCCCTTAGGACACCATATAATTTTGTAATTTTTAAAATCCTATTTTTTAAAAAAATATAAATCATTTTTTAGCAGGGTCAATTTTCGAGATAGAGTGTTCATATTTGAACTCGTCCGAGCTTTTTAGGCCAAGAAGCTACAGTAAAAATTTCAGGTCGATATCTTAACTCGTTCTCGAGTTATCGTGCGAACAGACACACAGACACACAGACAAACAGACAGACAGACAGACAGACAGACAGACAGACAGACAGACAGACAGACGGACTCTGAACTTTTTTAGCACTCCAGTGGCGTAATAGGCTTCGCTATCGCTCAGCCAACTAGGTAGATGTACGCCAGACACCGTCTCTCGTAACAGGCTTCGCGAAAGCTCGCGAAACACTGTTGCGCTGCGACGGGCCTGCGTACATCTACCTAGGCCTGCGGCGCTGGCGAGCCTGAATGATTTAAGATATACTCATTTAAGCCAGGGGGCTGCCGCCCCCTGGACCCCCCTTTTCCTTATTTCGAGCCTGAATGATTTAAGATTTACTCATTTAAGCCAGGGGGCTGCCGCCCCCTGGACCCCCGCTTTTCCTTATTACGAGCCTGAATGATTTAAGATTTACTCATTTAAGCCAGGGGGCTGCCGCCCCCTGGACCCCCGCTTTTCCTTATTACGAGCCTGAATGATTTAAGATTTACTCATTTAAGCCAGGGGGCTGCCGCCCCCTGGACCCCCGCTTTTCCTTATTACGAGCCTGAATGATTTAAGATTTACTCATTTAAGCCAGGGGGCTGCCGCCCCCTGGACCCCCGCTTTTATCTATTAAAAATTGGCCAGGGGGCTGCCGCCCTCTGGACCCCCGCTTGATGCCTCTTTACCTTTTGTTATCAATTTTCCAATTTTTACGAAAAGGGGCCGAGCGCCCAAACCGTTCTCCGCGAAGCCAAACGGACAAAATTTTCACCCAAAAGGGTCGCATCTCGACAAATTACCCTGGAAACGACACCCAACATGCATTTCGACGACTTTTCGTCCATATTTATCGCTGTAGCGACTAAACAGTAAGAGATAGAGCAAAACGGACGAAATTTTCGTCCGAAGGATCGCAACTCGCCGAGATACCCCTTAGGACACAATAAAATTTTGTAATTTTAAAAATCATTTAAAAAAATATATATAAATCATTTTTTAGCAGGGTCAATTTTTGAGCTAGATTGTTCATATTTGAACTCGTCCGAGCGTTTTAGGCCAAGAAGCTACAGTAAAAATTTCAGGTCGATATCTTAACTCGTTCTCGAGTTATCGTGCGAACAGACACACAGACACACAGACACACACACAGACAGACAGACAGACGGACATTGAACTTTTTTAGCACTCTAGTGGCGTATAATAGGCTTCGCTATCGCTCAGCCAACAAGATCTCTGTAATGGCGTAAAATGAGTTCATTAATGTATCAAAACGGGAAATAACTCGTTAAATTTTTATAACAAGGAATTTTGTATACTGATGAAATGCGTCATCAAACTCTTCAACGTTGTACGATGAATATTCGTCTTCAGATGACACGGTTTGTTGTGATGGGGAAGTAGAAAAAAGAGGTACAATTTGCGATATTTTATAACTTTCAAATGGGCAACTTCTCTTAAAATAGTCTGTGTGTTGTAAAAAAAAATATTGTTCTCAGATGATGTTTTCGTTTTCAGATGATTTTTTTCGTTTCGAGATGAGGTTTTTTAGGCAACGGAGTTGCCTTCTAAAATCGGTGGGAAAAGTGCGTGTTTTGTTTCACATGGCCCCTTACGACAGAAAAAAATCTGCTGTAGGGAATTATTCGATAATATTAAGCATACATTTAGAATGTAATCTAGTACATTCGATTCTGAAGTCTAGTTGAAATCTGTATTGCGGAAATTTTGTAAATTTGAATTGAAATTCGAGTTTCTATGGTAATGCTCGACTCGCCAGGCAAAATGAACAGGGGAAGGGGATATTTTTTCGTGGAGGGGGTGGGCCGAGACGAGCCAACACGGAGCGAAAGAGAAACCTCTAAAGTCTGCGTTCAAACAAAGCCAGCCTTTAGTTTCGAGCGCAAGAATGCGATAACACCACTGAAATTCGCACGTGACCACCGTACTGCCTTCTTTGAAACTACTTTAGTTTCACTGAAACTTGCCCCGGTTCTGCCAACTAAATGTGTGCCTCAAAGAATGAGTTCAAATCGTAACGTTATGAGAGCAATGTTTTTTTGTTGTTTTTTTCCATTTTATTTGGTTGGCATGTTGTGTCAACAATGCGAAAGCAGGCCAAGCATGTCCGCCATGGCCGGTGGCTGATGTGCCCACGCTCGCGACTTTAACTCATTTTTTAAAGTTATCGAAACGTTTACACGGTGAACTGACTGCGTTTTTAGTAGTTTTGCACCCGCAGAAAACGATTTGGTAAGTTTGACTTTAATGTGGTGAGCAGAATTCATGAACTGGTGTTCATTTACGTGTATCTTTTTCGTAAATCACTTTTGTTCCCACGTATTGAACCGCCGTGAAACTTTGCAAAACGATTTCCGCGGGTCTGAAACGGCTATTTTCACATTCATTTCGGCTATGTAACGTTTCGTTCAGCCAAAATAAATAGTTATTAAAGTCTCTAGGTGCGCTAGTGGCGCCATCTCTCGGTAGTGGACGCGAGTTAAGTCGCGAGGTGGACGCGTGAGCCGCCGATCCACCGGCCCTCTTTTGTTGAGGGGAGGGCCGAGCCTAGAACCATAGAAGGGAGGACTGCGCACTCCGAAGCTCCGAAGGCTGCGAAGGCGAGCCAAGCCGAGTCGGCTTTGTTGCAGGTGCTCGCTCGGCCCCGCTTCCCCTCTGCGCGGCGCGCAGGGGAGGAGGATCGTGGTGAGGAAGGGGGGGGGGGGGGGGGGCTGTTGATTCAACTCATGCGCAGAGGTTCAAAAACTAAAATTTGGAACAACACGTTTATAGGAGTAAAACTGTTAATTTAGTGTTCGAATGACCATTGCATTATGAGTCTACAGTTCAGAACTCAAGCTGATTGGACAATTTTAACCAAGAGACTAACTTCGAAATCGTTCAAGCTAGAAAGATGAAATTTGGCATGTGACTTTCCTGAACTAGTAAGTGACGCTGATCAAACACTGAGACAAAACAAATTCAGTAACGTCACCTATCGTTTACGCTCACTCGAAACCGTAGGAGTGTACACAATTGAAGCCCATCTTATCAATTCGCACTCAGTTTCATCAAGCTACAAATCACGACTACGGTTAATTTTAACTCTAAAAAGTATATTCTACATATAACAAAACTACCGTTTTTTTCTTTTAGTTTTACTACACCCTCACAATAATTTTACCCTAGTTATAAAATCTCCGTTGTCTACCAGGATTTCGTGAAATCGTATTTTTTTGTTTTAAGATGAGTTTTTCTGTTTTCTGATGACATTTTTGTCTTGTGATAAAAAGTCTTGTTTGGGTGTGAACGTTCTTGTTTTCAGATGAGTTTTCGAGTTTTCTGATGAACTTTTTATTTTGACATGGAATTTCGTATGAACGTTTTAGGCCAAATTGAGGGTATTTGGTCAGTTGGTTGTAAGTAAGTTTGTGGCAAATTACCAAATAAACAGTTACGTTTGTGGATAAGGTGCTCATCTGCTTCCAACAATGTTAATTCAAAGGGGACAACTGGACATGCACTACTAATATTCGTATTTACTGAAAACGAAATATATATTTCGATATCCTTTGTAGATTATTACTTCATCACCAAATGAATTTCCTTGCTATAAAAATTAACAAGAAAATCCTTGTTAATTTACAATCTTTTTTAAAACAGTTAGGAGTACGGAGTACGCGGAGTACAGTCAAAGACCACGGCGTACTACATGTTTGAGTACGCGTAGTACACCTTACAGCCGGAGTACACTGTGAGAAAAAACTACAATTTAAGTACAATTTTTTTACCGTTATTTCGAAGTACAATAAAATATTGTACTAAAATTGTACTCAATATAGGGTAAATTAGTGATGTACGGCAACGAAAACCGTAAACCATTAATTCAAAACCGTTGTTTAGTTGTAAGAGGTACGGTTTTTCTCACAGTGTAGCCGGAGTACGCGGAGTACTTTCGTCCTGAACAGCCTGAGTAAAAGGAGTACACCCTGAGAACGCTCTGTCTTGTACTCAGGAGCCGTCCAGTCGTCCACTCCTTTGTCCTTGCATCAATATGGTGCGTGTGGGCATCTTTGCGTAACCTAGCTTGAGTGCCGTTTAGCTAACTATAGCTCTTCGATAACAATCGAAACCAAACTGAGTCTCGCGTGTAGTCGCATCAACTTCTCATCGCATTCTGATAAACCTACTCTGTCTCGTTTTGTATAAAGAGTTCACTGTAAATTGGTTGGCGTCCAAATATTGGCGTCTTTGAACGCCAAGATTTGGCGTTCTCAGAGGACGCCAAGATTTTGGCGTCTAAAGACGCCAACCAGTTTACAGTGTTAGCAGTGGGGGACGCGTCTTAGTTGGCGGTTTTGGTAGCCCTGCCCGTGTGGCAGCAGTAAGCTGAATAGCACTTGACATCCGCCTGAAAGAGTAGACGGTTTTCACGCCCCGGTCCGACGCCAGTTTGTCGGTTTCCAGTGCGCTTCGCGGCCGGATTCAGACCATTTTCTAAACTCGTCGGGGCCAGAATTGGCCCTGAATACCGATTAACTGGCGACGTACTGGCGTCGGAAAACGGTCGAAATGCGAACTGAAAAACGACTCGTTTTCATGCGGCTTTCAGTCCGCTTTCTGGTGATCGGGGGAGGCGCGGCAGATGGGGTTGCTGGATGAGAAACTCGTCGCTCATTCGTACCCGTGTGAGAAGGGCATGAGGCAGGAGGCAGTGTGGCCGTCTGAATCGCGTCTGAATCCGCTCAGACCGCGAAAAAAAATGTTCCTAGGGGGTGACCAGGCCCGCCGCTGCTGGGTGGAGACGAACCCCTCGCCGGCTACGTCTCTCATTCGGAAATCGGTGCCGTATCCACTGGGCCAGAGTGAACACGTGAAGAGAGGGCTCGTCGCCGTCCCTATCTACCGCTCGGTGACGGCGCGGAACTTAGCGCTGTAGTTGACTTTGCCGGGTGAAGTACGGGTGAAAGTCCAGGTGTCATGGAGCGTATTGCTAAAATAGAATAAAATACATTTTACATTGGGTTGCCTGCTGTGTCCCACACAGCATGGTAAGACGGCTCAAAAAATATTGATGCGACTTAAAACGTCGCGTATTACATCACATCATACCACCACCGTGTGACACACAGTAGCCAACCCAGTGTACAATATATTTTATTCTATTTTAGCAATACTCTCCATGACACCTGGACTTTCACCCGTACTTCACCCGGCAAAGTCAACTACAGCGCTAAGTTCCGCGCCGTCACCGAGCGGTAGATAGGGACGGCGACGAGCCCTCTCTTCACGTGTTCACTCTGGCCCAGTGGATACGGCACCGGTTTCCGAATGAGAGACGTAGCCGGCGAGGGGTTCGTCTCCACCCAGCAGCGGCGGGCCTGGTCACCCCCTAGGAACATTTTTTTTCGCGGTCTGAGCGGATTCAGACGCGATTCAGACGGCCACATTGCCTCCTGCCTCATGCCCTTCTCACACGGGTACGAATGAGCGGCGAGTTTCTCATCCAGCAACCCCATCTGCCGCGCCTCCCCCGATCACCAGAAAGCGGACTGAAAGCCGCATGAAAACGAGTCGTTTTTCAGTTCGCATTTCGACCGTTTTCCGACGCCAGTACGTCGCCAGTTAATCGGTATTCAGGGCCAATTCTGGCCCCGACGAGTTTAGAAAATGGTCTGAATCCGGCCGCGAAGCGCACTGGAAACCGACAAACTGGCGTCGGACCGGGGCGTGAAAACCGTCTACTCTTTCAGGCGGATGTCAAGTGCTATTCAGCTTACTGCTGCCACACGGGTGGTGCCTTCGCTGCAGCTGCGACAAATAATAAAATAAGAACGGAAATAAATAAAATCTAGCCGTGTCGTGGCATTGAGGTCTGACGCGAGCTCTCCCCTGGCGCTCGCCTGCCTCTGACATTGACGGTGATGTATGACAATTTGGGCAGACGTCGTGCGGCGAGGGGGAAGGGGGTGGGGGTGGTCTCGTCACCCCAGCGTGGCATCCCGCCCCCCATAACCCTCCACCCTCCCGCGCGGATGTCCGACTGCGCCTCGCGCCGACGAGGTCGCGGCTGGCGCGGCCAGCCGGAAACTCGAGGACTGCCAATTGTCACTTTGGTTTGTACTCACGCCGTTCGGAGGGGGTGAGCAAAACCTTGAATCTCAGAGAGCTATCAAACATATTATTATTAATCTTCTTGAATGGCTTGATCTGAAACATGCAGAGTTTTTATCAAGCGTTGTCAAAACCAAGTTAATTTGCCCACCAAATTACAGAGAAGTGGCGGTCTCAGCGAGAGGAGACGCTGAAAGGATGGCGGTCTATGCACTTTGCTCGGGCGTCCCTGCTGCTGCCGCTGCGGGGCGTGACGGGGCGTGCCTGAGAGCGTGTCTCCGCGCGGCCCCACCACTCGCGCGACCCGCCGGCCCCGCCGGCCCCGCCCCGCCACTCCGCGTTGTGTAACAAGGCGTCCTGAGCATTGCTGAGGGCAACACATGTAAGTACTCAGACGACTAGGGGGCGGGAGGGAGAGGGAGAGGGAGAGGGAGAGAGAGAGAGAGAGGGAGAGAGAGAGAGAGAGAGAGAGAGAGAGAGAGAGAGAGAGAGAGAGAGAAGAGGAGGGGAACAGGAATTGGACCTCAGCCACTCTGGAAGAGTCGCCATAGCTTTGTCTCTCTCTCTCTCTCTCTCTCTCTCTCTCTCTCTCTCTCTCTCTGTCTTACGAGTTTACTCTTCCTCTCCCTTTCTATCTCTCGTTCTTTTCCTATTACCATCTCGCTGTCTCTCTCTCTTTGTAATGTTCTTTGAGCAGTGCTGGGAAAGGGCGACGCGGATAGCAAGCGCAGCTATGGAAGGAATCGTCCCGTGACGCGAGACCTCCTATATTCAACAAGTGTCCCGTCGTCAACCTGACGAGTCACCAACACTTACTACTCTCGTCCATCAATTGAAAGTACATCGAAAATTGTTGCATCTCACGCTCTCTAGAATTGAAGCGGAGATCGCATGTGCTGCTGTTAACTTAGTCGTGCGACACGGTAAAGTTTTCTGCGAAACGCTACAGATGACGAAAGTTAACTGTGGACTGAACACACTCGACCTGCTGCACTGCTGCCCGCCTCGCAGGCCTGACGTCTGATTCCGGAAAGCGGTTCGTAGTGTTCTCTCTCTTGCTCCTTATGGCTTACGCCGACGAGGGAAGATAGACAAAACGCGAACGAAACCGACTCTCGGAATCCAACGCGACGGCTGCATGACGCAGGCTTGTTTCAAGGTGCGTCGTCTCCCTGCTGTTGCTGCTGTTTGCTCTTCCTCGCGAATAGGGGTATATTATTTGCCGCTTATCTGGGCGCGGCGCACAAACACGTCCGCGTGCTCCTCACGTGCGGGCTCTTACGTGCGGTGGCGTGGCGTGGCGTGACGTGACGTGGCGCGGCGTGGCGGCGGCGTTGGGTCGGGGTGAAATGTAAGAAGGGCACTCACACAGCAGCGCCTGCAACCCCTTGTCTTCGCCCTCCCCTCGCCCGGCCCTCCTCCTCTGCCGCTTCCGCTTTTTCAGACTCCCTTCCGCATTGGATCTGACTGGCCGACATGACGAAGACACCCTCTCCAAGCCGCCCGCCCCCTCCCGGCGATTGTCTCAAAGCGCCGAGGGGATGAAATATGCAGCACGGCGGAGCAGAGGGCGCAGGCGAATTAGCCTCGCGCTGTGCGCCCGTCGGGCAGGGCAGGGCAGGGGCGGGGCGAGCAGGGCGCTTTACCTGTCTCGGTTTTGGCTCGCAAACAGGGAGGCTCGTGACATTAAGACGGCTCTCCGGGGCCATAATGTGACTCATGGGCGAATATATCGCTACACAGCGCCGGGCGGAAGGGGGGGGGGGGTATAATAATTCGCCTTTGGCCTTTGCAGCAGACTGGCAAAGCTGTACGGCGCGGCGTCGCCTCGCGCATGTCGATAAGTCAGACATATGGTGGTGGGCTGGCGGGCGGCCAGCGGCGGGGCGGGGCGGGGCGGGGCGGGGCGGGGCGGGGCGGGGTGGGCGGTCCGTCGGTGGTACGCCCCCAAAGGGTAGGCGGGCAGGCCTCTGCTGCTGCTGCGACTGCATAACATATGCCGAGGCTCCCCTAGCTTCCCTTAGCTCCTGCCTCTCCCCCTCTCTTCGCCCCAGTAAAAATAAAAAATAAATAAATTAAAAAAGGTATTTTTCTTTAATGTGTTTTCTTTTAATTTTCTTGGATACCATTACAGTTGTGTTCGTTTTGCAACACTGCACGTCCCCAGTAAAAATTCTCGACGCTGGAATAAGACCGCTCCAGTCGTAACCGCTTCCAATAACGGTTGGTAATGGTCGTAATGGAGCATTATGCGGACCGGTACTATTATTTGCGGCTCGCATTTTACGAGCAGGCCGGAGCGTCATTGAGAGAGAGAGAGAGAGAGAGAGAGAGAGAGAGAGAGAGAGAGAGAGAGAGAGAGAGAGAGAGAGAGAGAGCGAGGGAGGAGAGGGAGAGACGCAAAGGGGTTTGCAGTGCGGCCGGCGGCAGCCTGCGAGTCTGCATGTTTGCAGATGCAGCTGGGTTGGGGACGGAGCTGGCTGCAATAAAACGTCCGTGGCGACGACAAGCTGCATGGAGCGAAAGGAATAAGTGAGTGGGATGAGAGGGGAGGAGATGGCCGTCCTCTTCCCTTTACTACCCTCACAGTCCGAAGGGCCGCGCTGATCCCAGCTAAACGGCACCGTTGCCTTTACCGTGCCGCCCGAAAGTTTGAACTGCGATTTCTCAGGTTCCGATAACTTGCTCTTCGAGCTTGTTAATTAGCTGATGAGGTCTGTCCAGTAGTACTATCTCCCACGAGCGAGGCTCTTTGCAAGAAAATGTGGAGGTGAAAGAGGGTTGGTCTGGGACCCTCCGCCCAACCCAACCCTTTCCTGGTGCTGAAAGGGGTTTCAACAAAGGGCAGATTGTTCTCGGGAGGACGTTCATCTCCGGCGCTACGAGAGATCCATACCCAACCCAGGCCACTTCGAGCGGGGCTTCCACACTAATGGATTGCGATCCATTTCATTCGCGCCCTCCGGCCTCCTAAACCGACTTCGCTGTAAAAGCACTTGGAAAATCCTCTGCAATTTTCACCGTGCTTTATTATTTCACTACCCTTAAGAAGGGAAAGAAATAACTAGGTATTTGGAACGAGAATTCTTATAGTAATAGTAGCTCCCGCTGATCCGTCCCTCGGCACGCCATGGCGCGAAGGCCGTCCAGGTGGGTTCGTCTCACGCCATTACGGCGTTATGGCTCCCATCCTGCCGAGGCGCCTTTAAATGGCATCACCGCAGCCGCACTCGTAAACGCGAGCATCAACCTTGATTGATCTTCGCCCCCGCCTATTTTCGTCTATCTTAGGGGTCTTATCTCATCCACGCTTAGACTGCGCCAAGAGGGAGGGGAGGAGATTATAAATCGACAGCATATTACAGCAGTGAATTAAAATTTGTGTAAGATTCCAGCGTTTGTGGCTTATTGTGTAAATTTGAAAAGAAATCCCTGATGGAGATGGATCATCTGCTTCTATTTATCTTTCACCCCCCTTTTCTCCCTGCCGTTCAGTTCTCTCCTCTGATCGGGCAGAGTGGTATGAAAAATATATTCCGTTGCGATCGACTGCCGTCAGCGCCTGCAGGGGAGAGGGGAGTTATTAATGCGTCTCGTTTTCATGGCGAAAATAATTAGAGTGCCCTGCAAAGTTTTTAGCGCGTAGGAGGAGGGCTGGCCACGTCATCAGGGCCCTGCTGGCTGGCCGCGCCGCTGATCGGCTCTCGATACCTTGATACCATTCCCTTTCCGCCCTCCCCTCCCCTCGCAGCCCCTGCTTCTGAAGCGTTGTGCTGCACCAGGGAGGCGAGGCGTCGCGATCGAGGGGTCCACCACTCTGGTAATCCTGTGTACACGTTGTTTGGTACTCCTGGTAATCTTATTCCCCAAACTCCTCTTTTCATCGTTTTTCGTGCTATTTTGGGGTTTTCCCTCATTGAAATATGCAAAAGTTTTCATAAATTTCCACGTTTTTTCAAAAAACTTACCGAGAACTAAAATAAATCACTGGTAATCGGTAATCGTGTGTACGCTCCTGAACCGCGACGATTTTGCTGCTGAAGCGTTGTGCTCGAGGGGAAAACGACTGTCAATTTTCGTGTCAGCCAGATTACGGATTACCCCGGATTACCGCGGATTACCTGTGAAGTGTCCTCCGGATAACGGTGTTTTTTCCTCGGATTCTCCCGGATTACCCTCAAATTTCCCCGGATTACAATGGATAACTTCGAATTTCCCCGCATTACACCCTGCCGGACTACCTAACTGCTGTCAGCCGGATTACCTTAGTCGTTTCCCCCTCGGTTGTGCTGCACGAGGGAGGAGAGGCGTCGCGACGCCCCTGCTGCTGAAGCGTTGTGCTGCACGAGGGAGGGGAGGCGTCGCGACGCCCCTGCTGCTGAAGCGTTGTGCTGCACGAGGGAGGGGAGGCGTCGCGACGCCCCTGCTGCTGAAGCGTTGTGCTGCACGAGGGAGGGGAGGCGTCGCGACGCCCCTGCTGCTGAAGCGTTGTGCTGCACGAGGGAGGGGAGGCGTCGCGACGCCCCTGCTGCTGAAGCGTTGTGCTGCACGAGGGAGGGGAGGCGTCGCGACGCCCCTACCGCTGAAGCGTTGTGCTGCACGAGGGAGGGGAGGCGTCGCGACGCCCCTGCTGCTGAAGCGTTGTGCTGCACCAGGGAGGGGAGGCGTCGCGACGCCCCTGCTGCTATCGCACCGAGCCGAGCGTTGCACTACGTGTGGTTGCGAGGAGGAAAGCAGCCAAACACTCTCACTTGGAGCATAAGTTTTCCTGTTCCAAGGAATATTCCGTAGACATGACGATTTATTAGTTGGGCCTGTTACGAGTGGGAAACAACCCTGAAACTTTTGTACACCTCGTAATTCAGAAAAATTCGGACAAAGTCAGGAACATTTTTCAAAAGTTTATGAAAAATTCAAGCAAAAATTCACCAAAATAATCACGAAACTTTACAAAAAATTCACAAAATGTTTACACCAAAATTCAGAGTTGTTTGCTCCTCGTCCTTTTCAGTGTCACTACTTTTTCTCACACTTTTCATCATCTAGAACTAACTGGCGGGGGACCTTCCGTTTACCCCGACACTGCATAATTCATGGAAATGCCTAAAAGTATAGGCATGTAGGGATGGGAAGGTCTTACGGGAAACCCTATAGTCTTCATGGGGTAGAGGGTGGCGAAAATGGTTTCATTTGGAGGTGGCGCGCGCCGCTCGTCGTTTTAATGAAGATGGTACACGGCGTTATTAAGTTAGACGCCTCCTCGCCGAGTTTACAACTTCAACCGCAAAGTTGGCAGGCAGCGGCATGTCTTCTTCCACGTATGCGTCCGAACCTCTCTCCCCCCCCTCCCCCCCTCCCCCCCGCTCCCCCTTCTCTCTCTCTCTCTCTCTCTCTCTCTCTCTCTCTCTCTCTCTCTCTCTCTCTCTCTGGCCCATCAGAGTATCCCGTTACCTCCTCCCTGTTAGCGGGGCACAATCCTCTAAACATCCGAGAGAGCAAGGTGTGTTCTCACCAACTCGCTTTTTAGCAGATGATACGAACACTGTAAGTCATATGGAATCATATGTGTCACCATACTTGGCGACAAATCTTTGGAAACTTCCCTTTTTTGATTCCAAAAATGTGGTGACACATGTGATGCCACCAAAGAAAGGAATCAAATTTGTCGCCAAACCTGTTCAAACTATTTATAGAAACTTAATTTTTCTAGCTGACAGTATTGTATGTTACCTTTTTTGGCGACAAAGTTAGATGTCGCCTTGAAAGGTGACATTTGTGATTCCGTTAAAGGTGACATTTGCGTTGCCTTAGAAGGTGACACATGTGTTAACTTAAAAGGTGACATGTGTGTTACCTTAAAGGAAACACATGTGACCTTTATTAAGGCGACACTCAACTTGTGGACACAAAAAAATAAAGTGCGCCATTTTTTTAAGTATGGGTGGCGACATATTTGATGCCTTATTTATTTTGGCATCACAGTTATGACCAGATTTTTGGCAACAAAAAAGGGAAGTTTCCAAAATCCTATGGTGACACATTTAATACCAAAGCAGGTTTTCGTCGCCAAGATTTGGAAACATGTGTTTCCATACAGAATACAGTGAATGTATCAGCCTGCTTGTTTCCATGACAAACGTCTCTTTTGGAACCGGTCAAATGCGAATGCTCGCGCAGCGTGTGTAAGGATGACAATGTAGCAACATATTCGGAGGGGTCTGTTACGTTGTAGGCGTGGCGGGGTATTAGCAAAACTTGTTATGGGGTCGTGGAGGGCTCCGGGTATGCTGGGGGGATTTGGGGGGGGGGGGGGGGGTAGCCTCCCGGCGGACACGACGCGACGCGGGAGTCTGGTGCGCAGGTCAGGACTGCTGTGGGTGAATAAAGAGGGTGCTGCTCAGCCGAGGGGCCAGGGTAGGGCGACCAGGGCTGGGGCTGGGGCGGGTTATGAGGGTAACCAACAAGATCTCTCCCCGCTCTAATAATGAAGCCATTTCTTCGCGGGGCGGCACGCTTCCTCTCCGCGCTGTTTGTTCACCGAGAGGAGCCGAGGGGCGCGGGTAAGGTTCCGCGTGTGTGGAAGTGTTATTGTGAGTGTGTGTGTGAAGGTTAAAGAAGGGTGTAATTACGACCCCTGCCATATACCACCTGCAGTTAGCCGGAAGTGCGCGCTCCGAGGGAAGGACTGGGCCGAAGCGCTTGCCCTAACGACTGATGCCCTGCAGCATGATACAACTCAGCCCTAGACTCTAGCAAAAATAATATCATGCTCGATTTCGGGTTCGGGTATGCGAACACTTTTAGTGCACTTGTCTAACTCAAACTTTCTCAATTCCCATATTTCTCGCAACTGTACTCAAACTGATGGTGCAAATGTGTTTTGAAGTTTTTTATTTGGTTCCCGGAGCGAGGAATGAATCGGAATGAATTGTATCCCGATGTCTTTTAGCAGCACAGCTGCTTTGGGCGTGAGCAGACGCTGGCCCGAGATGCCCGTTGTCTTGGGCTGACTGCAGATTCATTATAAACTTCTGTTGCCCTTTGCCTCTTTTAATTGAAAATAGAAAACCAGCAACCGGTTTATTGTAATTTATATATAGCTGCTCTTTGGCGATCCGACGACTAACGAAGAATGACTCGTATCATAAAATATCAAAGGATATCCTTTCCTCTCCTCCCGATTCTTCTAATTTCAGCTCTCTCCTTCATCCTGACGAACAGCAACCCAACACACACACACACACACACACACACACAAACACACGTCTTTCCAAAAATTGTGTATGAGGAGAGGAGGGGGAAGGGAGGCTTTGATGGAAGACAAACATAATAATCTACATCAATCAGACTCTTTGTTTACCGTATTTCCGAGGATTCCCTCCCTGACAGGAGTTGGGAGCGGGAGGGCAATGTGGACGTGCAGCAGCTTTTGACCTAGCCGATCCGAATCGTTCCACTTCCAGGGCAGAAAGCCATATTCCCGATGTGCAGAGCTTGCCTTCCGTGTTTGTGGAGAAATCAAAGGACGCGGGTCGTATGAGGCCAACGACCAATCAGCTGGCATACTCTGCAAATCTAAGTGTGGTACTACATGTCAGTTTAAACTGCAAAACTTAAGTTTCGCAGTTAGAACTGCGGAACTCCCGAGTTCGTCAGTTTAAACTGCAATACTCTCGAGTTCGTCAGTTCAAACTGCAAAACTCCCGAGTTCGTCAGTTTAAACTGCAAAACAGTTTCACGGTTTAAACTGACGATCTCGGGAGTTTTGCAGTTGTAACTGCGAAACTAAAGTTTCGCAGTTTAAACAGACATATAATATCACACTTAGATTTATTTGCAGAGTAAGCAACAACCACGTGCATCTCTTTAATAATAATAATTATAATAATAATAATAATAATAATAATAATAATAATAATAATAATAATAATAAGAAGAAGAAGAAGAAGAAGAAGAAGAAGAAGAAAGAAGAAGAAAAAAGAACCGTGACGTTCGACTTGACTTCGCTTTGCCCCTCTTCAGTTCCTAGAAAGACGAGGGGGCTGCCTTGCGAACAGAGTCATGTGGACACAATCCCTGCAGCCTTTGGAATCGAGCTATAAGAATGCTCCTTCTAGAAGAAACACATTGATTGCGGTGCATAAATTGGATGGATTCTTTCTACCTAAAAAGCACAAACAAACATAGTTTAAATGAATTTAGACATTTATTGTATAAGACCCCCTCGTGGAGACGGCGAGTTCCTCACCTTACTTAGAGGGCAAGAATTGAGTGGTCAACGTTGGCGAAGTTTTCACCCGCTCTGCGTTGCGGTTGCGCAAAAGCCCTGCTAGTTGCAGAAAAGGCCGTAGCACATGCACGACGAGGAAAAATAAGGAATGAGCAGCGCAGTGAGGACCCCCACCCCACCACTTTTTCCCCCTTTTTTTTTTTCATAGTAGAAAAATTCTAACGCTAACGCGTTAAACGGCCCCCTAGGTTTTAACCGCTAAACAGAAGTCCCAAAAATTAAGCAATTATTTTTTTCTTTTTTTCTTAATTTCTGGTTACGTAACTGAATATACCACGGTCCTCCTTCCTCCGCTGCGCGCCACGCGGAGGGGCAGAGGGGCCGAGCGCCCGAGCACCCGAGCTTATTGCGACAATGCCGATTGGGGTCGGCTCGCTGGCACTCCTGGCCGCAGGGAAAACGTAGGCGAGACAATCCGCAGCCAGCTGGGGGAGGCGCCGCCGCCTTCGACAGGACGGAGCGCGTTTGAGGCGTGAGTGCCCAGTCCTGTCGTTTCTAGGTTCTAGGCTGGGACCTCCACTCAACAAAAGAAGGCCGGTGGCCCGGCTGGGGGAGGCGCCGCCGCCTCCGACAGAACGAGACGCGTTTGAGGTGTGAGTGCCCAGTCCTGTCGCTTTCATGGTTCTAGGCTGGGACCTCCACTAACGCCCCAGCGACAATTTATTTTAACTGAACAATATGTTAGTCAGCCGAAATGAATGTGAAAGAGGCAGTTTCAGATATGCGGAAATCGTTTCCCAAAGTTTCAAGGAGGTTTAATCAGTAGGTAATAAAATAGGATTCGTAAAATTATTTACGTAAATACACACCATTTCAACAGTTCTGTTCACCAGATTGAAGTCGAACTTACCAAAACATTATCTGCAGGCGCAGAAACAATATTTACGCATTCAGTTCGACTTGTCAACGTTTTGATAACTTTATACAATGATTTAAAGTCGCGAGGTGGGAGCCTCAGCCCCCGGCCGTGGCGGCTATGGGTGGGGAAGGCCGGCGCGGGGCCGGCGACACGGCGCCTCACGCGTCCACCTCAAACCAACCTAGAATATATTTGGCAAGTTTTTAATTTAGTGACGACGTTAAGTTATGTTGCAGGCCTTTAGCACACAGCTATGGAAGCCACTACACATTCACAAGGAACACAGAGGCAGACACAGAGGCAAATCATGAATTTTATCCGTCTCACATTTCCAACACAAACATGGCGCCGAGCCGGCCAGCTGTCAACAACGCGCTTGGCAACCACTAAATCGAACCACCAGGCAAGAATTAAAGGGTTCTAGTTTCAAATTTGCCACACACTTACCATTAAATGAAATAGAAATTAAAAATATTAGGTCAAAACTCTCTGTGAGAGCCCAAATCGTGAATTTTATCCGCCTCATATTTAAGACACAAACATGGCGCCGAGCGGGCCAGCTCTAAACAACGCCGGCTTGGTGTCCACTCAAACCAACACAAAATATATTTTGCTAGTTTTAGATTAAGTAACTAGGTAAAATGATGTTGCAGGCCTTTAGTAAACAACGGGGCAAGCCTCCACGCATTAACACGGAACTCACGGGTTGTCCTATTTGTATCTTTCAGTGAAAACATGAATTGAGGATTTACTCTGAGGTTGGCAGTTTTGTCACAAGCCCCGCCCACGGCCAAATTACAGTCCCAGCCAACAATCAGGAGCCGCGGCGGCTAGCTAGTGGTCACGTTTGAAAGTCTCCTGGTGGTGAACCCTTTTACATGGCGTGAAGCTGCAACGATTCTGACGTGACCACTCCGTGCGGTGAAACTTTTGGATATCGAGGTACAAAGCAACAGGCGGACGTTTTTATTGGTTGTATTTTCGCGCGAAACATTTCTATTGGCCAGAGCATTTTGGAGGGTGTCAATTTTGGCTCGGCACAGGGTGCTCGGCTCGCAATTACCATAGAAACGGAGGATGCAAATTCATTTTATGCAAAAACGTATAGACAGCTTGACATCATACCTATCTCAAAAATTTTCTAATTTTTCGTAGTATTTTTCATTATAATTTTGTACGAATCGCTTCGACACGATTGGCTGCGCCCATAAGGGGCCATAGTCCAGAATAATAAAAAACTTTCTGGCGAAAGCAATAGGCACCCCTAACGGGGGCCTAAAAAGAGAGAACGCTAGAGGGAGAAAAATTCTCATGGAAGTGTGGTATAGACCTCCCGTCTTCCTTTTGTCGATGCTGTATAGAAAGACGCCTGTCCGGCGGGCGCGGCGACAGCCCTGGTGGGGCGGGGCGGGGCGCGGGGTGGGGCAAGCCTCCTCACGTCATCCGCAGGCGCCGCGGCCGGGCCAGGCTGAACAGGCCACCCTACTCGACCAGCAGGCTGATTCCGAACAGTGTTAACAGTGTCTTTTCTCTCGCTCCTCATAGCCGTGCCGCATAGAGTGCGACAAGGACAGAGAGGAGAGAATCACCCTACAGGACCGGACCGGACCGGGCCGGGACCGGAGCGCAAGGGTTACGCCGCGGCTGAGCAGCTCGGCCCGCCCGGCCGCCCGGCCGGCACAGCCATGCGCGGGAGAGATAAAACGACAGGATGTTTCACTTAGAGGGGGCGCGGCGTAAAGGAGGCGAGGCAAAAGGTAAAAGACGAGCAAAGTTTTCGGTCAGGGAGATTCATAACGCCAAAGTTTTAATTACGCAAGAAACAGAGAGCTGCCCGCCTGGGTGCTGCCTCTCTTCCTCTTGTTCAGGGAGAAGGGAGAGGGGGCGAGGGGGGCTGCCAGGGCGTAAGAGCTGGCCGCCGGAACGCCTTTCCGGCCACCCCCGTAATGGAGTTGACGCGTCCGAGAAAGAGAGAGAGAGAGAGAGAGAGAGAGAGAGAGAGAGAGACAGACAGACAGACAGACAGACAGACAGACACGGTGAACATCGCGAATTTTTCGTCGCCAACCTTGTTATGGAAAGAGGACCAATTGTCGCCGACGGGAACTATGTGGCGCGCCTGGCTGGCTGAGGGGATTCTCGTGAGGGATGGAGACGCGTGGCGCGGCCCGCAGTCCGGTCCCGACACTCGTCCTGCACTGGTGCTTCCCTATCCTCGGCGCTCATCTCCAGCACGCGGCATTATATGCCTTTATGGCCAACGTTTATGGTCTATATTTCACAGCAAAGTGTTGGAACTGCTGACCTCCCACCCTTTGGCTAACTGGTCGCAGGCCGCCTCCCAGACCGCCTTAGGGTCGGTCAGTAGTTTGCTTTGGCGCGCCCATATTTGGCTAGACAGTGACACACGCCGGACGTAAGCGCGTCGTCTGAAGCAGTCTCACTGTTATTCTACTCATGTCACGCGTCACTTTTCTTCACGCATGTAAAACAGGTTACATTCGTTGGTTAACGTATGATTACAATCATCATTGGAAATGTAATAGTCAATTTTCTTGCTCGTAATGAGCGAAGCATTTTCATCGCTCAGTAAAAGTTACGTTCGCGAAAACGACCCTAATCGAGTCTTTTCTGGTATTTTGAAACCGCTCCAGAAGAGTGACGTTCGATGATTTGACTAAAATAGAGTCATCAAAGTGAATCTAATAGAGCGATGTTAATAAATCTCGCTCTCCCCGGAGCATGAAAATTTGGTACACAAAAGTCGCCCTCTCAAGAGCGACAATGGCGGCTCCTCCTTGTTCAGCTATATTCTTTTCAAAAGTGTCCGTAAAATGACAATCAGTAGCTCTAGATCCCAGGTAGCACGGCGATATCGGGCGATAGTAGGTCGCCTGTACGACAGTGCGGCGATAACCTTGCTATGTTACTTGGGCATTATCGCCGGGCGGAAAGCGAGGCATTATTCTATCGATATATTCTGTACTACATCATTTTGTAGACATCGATCCAATACTGTGCGGGTGACGTGGGAAAGATTTCGCCTCGCTGGCGCCTTTGTTTGTCGCCTGGATATATGACTCTGGATGGCGCTCCGGCGATAATCTTTTGATGTCATAGCATCATATAGTTTTCATCAAACCAAAATCTGGCACCAAGAGTTATCACCACGGTAAAGTATAGCTCACTTGACTAACAACAGATATCGCTTGCTTTGAACGTTCAGATAAGACGGCGACACCGCTTCCTGGCGAGCGAGCCGCTAGGCGGATCGCCTGAAAGACGGTTCGGCGATAGAGTGGCGATATGCGTTAAGCAATGACGCCAGGCGGAGCGCGAGGCTCTATCATCGCGATGTCCAGTGCGATGCCACAGGAATTAATATTTCTTCGTATATCTTCCTGTTATTCTAACGATAAAACTGCCTCGAATATCGTTACCCTGGTGCCTTTGTTTGTCGCCCGACTATCTGTCAGAGGATGGAGCTTAGTCGATAATGTATTGATATGCAAGTCCCGCGAAACCAAACCTTTGCGCCTTGATATATCAGCACGATATCGGAGGTAAAGTATCGCTCACCTGACGAAACATAGATTTCGCTCACTCAAAGTGATCAGTTAAGATGGCGTTGCTAAAGTAATTCATATCTTTAAATATATATTTCGGATATTCTACGAATAAACTATCGCCAGTATCGCAAAGTTGCCTTTTTCATCTGTCGCCTAAGGAAATTAAAGACGATTTCATTCTGACGATAACGGAGGGATAAATGGTGGATATGTAAACACTCGGGAACAGACTGAACTGCTAAGTCCAGCCAGGCCAGCCGGCTAGTGGAAAGTCCCAGAGAGGTAGCGTGACAAAACTGCCGGCTGACGCTTGACCCTCAGCGGGACACCGTAGCCGAATGGTCAAGGTAGCGGTCCATGAGCCAGCAGGTCCGAGGTTCGAGTCCCAGTATCATCAAAGTAACAAAAATCAAATCTCATAAAAAAAGTTTTTTTTTTTGGTCGAACGTTTGGCTTTATTGATATCGCCTGGATATAACTCCGCGATCGGCAGAAGCATATCCGGAATAAGCGACAGTGGCGATAACTCAGCAACAACATTTTAGGCAATAACCTTCACTAGTATATCGCCCCGTTATGGGGAGGATATCGCTACAAGAACATGCTTCGGTGGGTAGCGAGGCAACATCAAGGCGACAAAAATCTGCTGACATTCAAATTTCTTCATAAATTTTCTATCGTGGCGATATTTTACGGGGAGGACTAGTGAGATGGCTTGTCGCCGATCCATATCCTACAGTGTCACGAGGTCAGTGCTCGGGCACTATCGCCTATAGTTTATAGATTATTAATCAACAGGCAACATCGTGACGCTAGTCCTCATTCTGCCAAACCTCATATCTAAAAGATATCGCCAGCGATATCGCGGCGACAAACTTAAGATCGCCGGCGAGAACTTGGCGATAGAGCCTCGATATGTTTGTGCTACCTGGGATTTTATTAAAGCTTTATTTTTTACCTAAGCCCTTGATTTAAAAATAGCTTAGCGTGGTCTCCCTACTTCGTAATTTGAACTCTGCATGGGAAATTAGAATGGTTTCCGACATCATGGTTCTTATTGCAGCAATCTACCTGAAGAGGAACGCTAAATGTTTCTAATATCAAACAACCAGCAGTCAATTTCAGTCTTGTGTACCTTCTCGTTCCTGCTCGCTCCTCCTCTCCAGACATCCAAAGTCCTTTGCATGGCGTGGCTCTTTACTTTGTCCACCTGCACTGCCCCCCCCCCTCCCGCCAAGCCCGAATCTACCTCCCACCGTTGAATATTTGATGTCGGTCTCAACCCTTTGCACATCAATTTGCGAGTGGTTTAGAGGACTCATCTCCTGGCGGGGAATGACGTTTGACTACAAATCATTATTCATTGTGGAGAAAAAGAGAAATAATCGTTTGCAGCGCAGGAAGAAGCTGGGTGAAAGAAATTGGGGGAAAATAGAAGCTTTGCTGACTTTAGAAATATGGCTTGGTTCATTACTAATCAGTCTTTCGCCCGCTTCTTCGTGTGTGGAAGGAACTCGTCGAAGAAGGTGGACAGTTTTTCTCCAGATAAAATATAGCAGCGTACTGTCCGGTTCGGCCTGCAAGCAGTCACTGAGAATATTTTTTCTTCTCCCTTTTCTTCCGGCGACGAAACTTTCGCTTCCGAAATGTCCTCCTGTTGCCCCGCAAGGCCCGCCACGCCCAGCCGTCGCAGTGATTCTTTTGTTGCACTTTTTTAACATAAATCAGAAAGGCCGGTGGGCGGGCCGGGAGGGACTACTTGCGATGAGACTTGCACGACGATTCAACACCCCCTCGATGCCGGGGGTTGAAGGGGAGAGGGTGATCTGTTAAAAGAATTTTGTTCATAGACAACACATAAGAATAAAAATCAGCATCACCAAAATAAGTCTTTTTGCAACAAATATTTTCACACCAGTTTTTCATTTTCATAATTTCGAATAATTAATGAAAACGGCTGTCATGTTAAGAAACGAAACTGTCCTTGAGAAGATTGTAATTATGTGACTGCACTGTTATTCAATTACTGTGACGTCACGTTCTTTTTCATGTGAAAAGTGTCACGTTGTTTAAAATGTACACTGCAAACCGAAGTGTGTACTTAGTACACACATATTTGTGTGTACTTGCAAGCACACACGTATAGGTGTGTACTTGTCATAGTACACACTTATTTGCCGTGTACTTGCCATAGTACACACGAATAGGTGTGTACTTGCCATAGTGCACACTATAGGTGTGTACTTTTTTCCGTACAGTTTGTGTTTAATTTAGATTTATTTGATTTTATTAACTGGCAAAAGTTTGATAATTCGATATTTAGTTCAAAAGTTACGCAATAAATTTGGTTGTGACTCATATTTGTTATTGGGTACAACAGGAGTAGCAGCCGTCAATATTGGAGGCTCCACAATTCATTCAGCCTTGAAGATTCCTTTAAATTCTGGTAATTTCAAACCACTCAAGGGGGATGTGGCAAGGGAGTTTTGCAATAAGATGGAAAAAGTGAAATTCATTGTTTTGGATGAATTTTCTATGGTGTCATGCTCTTTACTTGGTATGATTGATAAACGAATAAGGGAAGGTACTGGGAAAGATGAACCCTTTGGTGGATTAAATGTTTATCTTTGTGGAGATTATAAACAACTTCCACCAGTTATGGGTACTGCTCTTTATGGTGGTGTTTGTCATAGTGAACTTGCTTTACATGGAAGAAACATGTTCGATTCGTTTGAAGCACATTGTGTTTTGACAAAAGGACATCGACCGAGTGATGTAATATTTCAAGAGCTACTTGATCGTCTAAGTGTTGGTGAAGTTACTGAGGAAGATTATGACATGTTATCAAGGAGATTTGCTTCATCTGGTGACGAAAGAAAGAATTTTGATGATGCTATTCATCTGTTTGCTAACAAAGTACAAGTTGCCTTATACAATGATCACAAACTACGAAACCAGCTAGATGAAAGTGGTAACTTCGTAGGTGATAAACTCTAAAAAGTAGAGGCCAAATTGAATTTAAAAATACTTCACCTTCATTATACTTCAATAGAGCTAGGTCATTTCTTTGGCCATCCTTGCCATAAAAAACAATGCTAGGAGCCCGACGTTTCTTGATTGCAGCATTTAACTCATCGATATGATCTTGAGTTAAATTGTTATATAGGTTTGGCATAGTGATGTAATATCTATTCACATCATCTTTAAAGTAGACGACGAGGTTGAAAGGAAAGTCCCCTGTCCTTTTATCAACAAAACTACTTGCTACACGTTTACAATCATACAACTCGTATGGTATGCCTGGAACAAGGCTATCAGGTGCCCTTCTGGTAGCAAGACTATCAGTCCGTTCTTTAATTAAATCAAACACACTCATCTGAAAGAGATGAGTAAATATGAATTAAAATAAACCAGAATACTGACAAAAGCACAAGCCCATGGTGTTATCACTTTAAGAGATTAACACATTAACAGATGCAATTAGGCATTTGCAATTTGATAGAAGGACCAATGTTTCAACATGTGTGTGCGAATTCATATGAAAACGAACCGATCACAACGTCTAGCAATGCTCTCGTCCGACGGATTACAGAGATTATGGTTTAGCGAAAAATTAGCACAACGTTCGGGAGAAAACATTAACTATGGTTCTGTTGCACGGTTAGCGATGTCAGATGGTCAAATGGTGCCGACGGCACCTTTTCGAATAGAAACACGTTCAAATGTAAAATGTCATACAACAAAATTAAAAAGGAAAAGGCATCTGATAATGACATAATCTGTTAACCTCTTCAAGTGATAAGGCCGAAAATTCAACACAGACTGGATGGCTCTTTACCTTCGAAACGTGAAGTAAGTCTTGATGGCTGACAGCTGATTTGACGACTAAAGTTGTTCCTCTTCAAAGGTTTATAGCTACTACCACACTGTTGGGGGACTGACCTGTCGTTTGCTTTTAAAGGCTGTGTTTGGCGATGAGATGTTACCAGGCAAGGGTGTGCAATGGCCAGATGTTTTTATTAAAAGTTGAAAAATGTACAGTTATCACAAAATCCCAGGAGTCAAGATTAGTTTTAATAATAAAAGAAGCTGTTGGGAAAAGCACGAGGCACCTTTCATAAGATGTAAAACAAATGTGCGACATGACATGTGAGTTGTTTACTTGCATTGGTTGGAGTTTATCATGAGAATCAAGGAAAGACTAGTATTAAAATGTCGTATTCTCTGTTTTTTATTTAATTGTTATTTAATTGGCTTTAAAAGGAGGAAGAAAAAAATTACGCTAACAGTTGGCAACAGTTGGCAGTTCCCTCCCATCTCCCATCACGGAGCACGGAGCTCCCCGAAGCGCCTTCTATAACCAGCCTACAGAGGGTGAGGGGGGTGGTGGAAGAACGTTTCTAAGGAGCTTTGTGATACCCCTCCAGACGGTGACTGACTTTTCTTTGCTGACAATATTTAAAAAATATCAACTGCTTACAAATACCATTCTCAAAACGTTGAGTTAGCAGCAATTTATTAAAATTTCTTTCAGATTGACGGTGATTTTAGTAGAAAAGGGTTATTGTTGTTGCCCGTGTTCTATCCCCAGCATGTTAAGTCTTATTTTTAAATTTTGGGGCAAATATTGTAAATAAACAATACGCCCGGAAGGGCTCTAACGCTCAGCCACCAGTCCATGACTGCTACTAGTTTTGAACGTGAATCGGCCAGAATATGCGGGCTAAATTTTATTGTCACTCAAAAGAATTTGACATTAATATTAAAAGGAATGTGACAGTTTTCACATGAAAAAGAATGTGATGTCACAGTAATTGAATAACAGCCCATGTGAATTATTTTTTAATAAAATTTTATATAGGGTCTGTATACATTTTTATGTAGTGTATACATTCTTATAACGACATCCGTATACATTTTTATAAAGGTCTTTATAAATTTGCATAAATTTTTATACATATTTATAATGATCTGTAAAAACATATATAGCGTTATATATACAACTGTATACGGTCGCCGGTTCCTTATATGGAAGAGTGAGGGGCATTATATGGACCCATATAGCCTTAATAAAGATTAATAAAGATCTCTATTAAAATGTATAAAGGACTTTATAAACTTGTATAAAGTTATCCTTATAAAAATATATATGATTGTATACACACTTTATACATTTCAATAAAAATCTATAAAAATATATATAAAACCCTTATAAAATCATATTTAAAAAAAAAAAAACTACCTGGGAGTGTGGTATTTTTAACAGTGTATGGCGGTGCTTGTGAGCGATCTAGGGGCAGGGAGGGAGAAGTGAACGAGAATTATTGTGGGAGAGGAGAGAGGCGCTCGGGTAGGGAGGGAACAACCTGGCAGCATTTCAAGGGCTGCTGCACAGCGCACTGCGTACACCGTGCCGGGCGCCCAGCCCAGCGCCCAGCGCCCTGTCCTGTCCGCTCCACGTCTGCGCGCCTGCCAGCCCGCTGATAGGCCTCACGCTGGACGCGCGTGCTGGCCGGGCCGGCCCAGCCTGCAGGCTGATTCCACAAGGCGGTATCATCTCTCTGTCCTTGCAGTGGGTAGAAACTCCTAGGGGCCCGGCTGACACCATCCTCGTCCGCCAGATCGGGTCGAGCAGGGCCGCCCGGCGCACTGCCATCCTCCTTTCTTTCAATTTTATCTCGTGTGTAAAACTTAGACATTCAGTTTAATAAATACCTACTTGAAGAAAAAAGAACGAGGAATCCGATGGTGTGCTTCAAAATGCCTAATTCTATTATGAAGTTTACTTAAATAAATTGCAAAGTAGAATGATGCGCTCGGAAGCGGCCAAAGCTGCGTATTTCCATTTTTTTCTAGGTTGAAGAAGCTTTAAACACCCAAACATACAGCGAGCCGATTGTTCTACTTGTGAAACTGTTCAATAATTTCAGGTTTTCATAGTTTTCCTCTAACCTCAAAATGAGAAAGAGCCACAAATAGTTTGGAGAGGTTAATGGCGGCCGGAGGGAGAATCATTTTCAAGCCCGAAAATAAAATACTTCTTTTTCTGATCAGAAGTGCATATATATCCTACGCCATGCATTGATGTATGAAGATTCCAAATCTGGTTTCGGATTTTTAAAATGTTGAGGGATTGCTGAGATATAGACGGATCCAATTTACGGTGCACAGGTGGGCCGAACGCAGCGTAAATTGGATCCGTCTATATCTCAGCAATCCCTCAACATTTTAAAAATCCGAAACCAGATTTGGAATCTTCATACATCAATGCATGGCGTAGGATATATATGCACTTCTGATCAGAAAAAGAAGTATTTTATTTTCGGGCTTGAAAATGATTCTCCCTCCGGCCGCCATTAACCTCTCCAAACTATTTGTGGCTCTTTCTCATTTTGAGGTTAGAGGAAAACTATGAAAACCTGAAATTATTGAACAGTTTCCACAAGTAGAACAATCGGCTCGCTGTATGTTTGGGTGTTTAAAGCTTCTTCAACCTAGAAAAAAATGGAAATACGCAGCTTTGGCCGCTTCCGAGCGCATCATTCTACTTTGCAATTTATTTAAGTAAACTTCATAATAGAATTAGGCATTTTGAAGCACACCATCGGATTCCTCGTTCTTTTTTCTTCAAGTAGGTATTTATTAAACTGAATGTCTAAGTTTTACACACGAGATAAAATTGAAAGAAAGGAGGATGGCAGTGCGCCGGGCGGCCCTGCTCGACCCGATCTGGCGGACGAGGATGGTGTCAGCCGGGCCCCTAGGAGTTTCTACCCACTGGTCCTTGTCTCACTCGTGAGACGAGGCCTTAAGGAGCAAGAGAGAGGACACTACTAACCGGTTTGCGGAGTCAGTGTGCCGCCCCTGGCGCCACGCACGCCTCTCCCCGCTAGAGCGCGTGCTGTGTGCGGTGCTGCACGTGGCCTCAGGCTCACGAAACGTACTGGAAAGCCAAGAGTGTGACCGTTGCACCATTGTTTAGGAAAGGGAAATGTTCGAGGAGGAAACAACGCTGAATTTTGGTGTACAAATTTCGTGAATTTCTTGTAAATTTTTGTGATATTTTTCTTGAGTTTTTTTTCTACAATTCTGTGAATTTTCGTGAATTTTCCTGATTTTGTTTGAACTTTCCCGAATTTTTCTGAAATTTTCTGAATTTTTCCGGATTTTTTTCTCTGAATTTTCCTGAATTACGAGAAGTACAAGAATTTCCGATACGTTTCCCCTTTGGAATTGTCACTTCAAGGGCGTTAGCTCGAGATTCGATCGTGGAGTGCGCTAGAGTATAGACAGTTAAGTCGAGTATACGACTATTTTTTTTTTAAGCATCCTAGTTTTGTCGAGTTTTGCACGGTAAAAATAGTTTCTTATATTTCAAGATCTTTCTTGGATCTTATGGAGAATATCAATGGACATCCAGGACAGATCTTGAAATACAAGAAACTATTTTTACCGTGTGTTTCATTTAGTAGCGGTACCGATAATCAATTCAGTTTCATTACTTAATTTTTGAGCGCGATAGAAAAACATAAGACTACAAATTTAGCACAGGATTTTTTTTTCTGACTGCGAGTTCCCAACGGCAATAACAAACTAGGCAGTGGGCTGTGAGGACGATGCTCCACTCAGTGTGGGTGTGAGAGAGACAGAGTATGAAGGAGAGGAGAATAGGAAGGCGTCCTGAATGGAGGAGAAAGAGACGACAGAGGGCTGCGGTGCGCAGCTTGCAGGGAGCCTGCTGGCTGCCTGGGCCCGGGTGGACCTTTTACACGGGTCGAAATAGCTCTGAAATACGATAGTGCGAGGCGAGGAGGTGCGCCTCGAAAACAATGGGGTGGGAGTGGCTGGTGGGGTGGGTTTGGGCGGGGCGGGGCGGGGCGGGGCGGGGCGGGGCGGGGCCCAGCCGTATGCAGCCTCACGAGCACTGCGAGCAGACCGAGATTTTTTTTTGCTCAAGAAAAGGGCAGTGGGTAGAAACTCCTAGGGGCCCGGCTGACACCATCCTCGTCCGCCAGATCGGGTCGAGCAGGGCCGCCCGGCGCACTGCCATCCTCCTTTCTTTCAATTTTATCTCGTGTGTAAAACTTAGACATTCAGTTTAATAAATACCTACTTGAAGAAAAAAGAACGAGGAATCCGATGGTGTGCTTCAAAATGCCTAATTCTATTATGAAGTTTACTTAAATAAATTGCAAAGTAGAATGATGCGCTCGGAAGCGGCCAAAGCTGCGTATTTCCATTTTTTTCTAGGTTGAAGAAGCTTTAAACACCCAAACATACAGCGAGCCGATTGTTCTACTTGTGGAACTGTTCAATAATTTCAGGTTTTCATAGTTTTCCTCTAACCTCAAAATGAGAAAGAGCCACAAATAGTTTGGAGAGGTTAATGGCGGCCGGAGGGAGAATCATTTTCAAGCCCGAAAATAAAATACTTCTTTTTCTGATCAGAAGTGCATATATATCCTACGCCATGCATTGATGTATGAAGATTCCAAATCTGGTTTCGGATTTTTAAAATGTTGAGGGATTGCTGAGATATAGACGGATCCAATTTACGCTGCGTTCGGCCCACCTGTGCACCGTAAATTGGATCCGTCTATATCTCAGCAATCCCTCAACATTTTAAAAATCCGAAACCAGATTTGGAATCTTCATACATCAATGCATGGCGTAGGATATATATGCACTTCTGATCAGAAAAAGAAGTATTTTATTTTCGGGCTTGAAAATGATTCTCCCTCCGGCCGCCATTAACCTCTCCAAACTATTTGTGGCTCTTTCTCATTTTGAGGTTAGAGGAAAACTATGAAAACCTGAAATTATTGAACAGTTTCCACAAGTAGAACAATCGGCTCGCTGTATGTTTGGGTGTTTAAAGCTTCTTCAACCTAGAAAAAAATGGAAATACGCAGCTTTGGCCGCTTCCGAGCGCATCATTCTACTTTGCAATTTATTTAAGTAAACTTCATAATAGAATTAGGCATTTTGAAGCACACCATCGGATTCCTCGTTCTTTTTTCTTCAAGTAGGTATTTATTAAACTGAATGTCTAAGTTTTACACACGAGATAAAATTGAAAGAAAGGAGGATGGCAGTGCGCCGGGCGGCCCTGCTCGACCCGATCTGGCGGACGAGGATGGTGTCAGCCGGGCCCCTAGGAGTTTCTACCCACTGAAAAGGGAGAGCTTTGGCGACCACGACCACGGCACCGCGACTGCCTTGGCTGCCTGGCCCAACGGCCCCACCCGACCTACCGTATCTCTTTCTGTCTGACCCCCCCCCCCCTTTTTGTCTCTTTCTCTCGCACACACTTCACCACCTCTCTCACTCTGTCCCTGCTCCTTGGCCCCTTCTTGCTAACTCCGGTCCGGCCCCGTGTCCTTATTCTCCGCTCAGCCATTTCTCGTTTTTCCACCCGCGGCAGTGTTTGCGATGCTATCGCCACTTCCTCTCTGGCCTTTTCGTCACGCCGACAATTGTCTCTCTCGACAAGATAAACGCCGTGACCCGCCGGGCGGCCAGGGGGCGCGTAACTAGCGCGGCGCCAGGGCGCCAGCCCCCGCCCGGCCGGGCTTTCTCCCGCCAGAAAGATAATTATTTTGGAATGATTTGCTTTTCAGAGGAAGAGCTGCCGCTACCCAGCCTCTGGTCCCCTGAAAAAAAGAAAGAGAGGGGGAGGGAGTAATGGAAAGACAAGCAATCCTTTGTGTTACTGTAACATTCCTTCATTGTTCCAAATAAATAGCAGGATTGCGGGCCGCTTCACAACCGTAGATGACTTAAGAGTGTCTCTTTGAAGTTGAATATCAACCATTTCATATAAAGAGTGTGTCAAGGTGGTGGATTTAGTGTTTCCAAAGTTCTTGCGTGAAAATTCACGCGGCTGCGTGAAAAGGGTTGCTTCAGTTCGGAATGATATCAATTCATCGAATCCAAACCAACCAATAGTAGTCCAGCTACCAGCTCAGATGTAGCTCATTAATTGGACAGACTTCAGAGCTTGCGTGAAAAAACACGCAGCGTGAAAAAACACGCGGATGGAAAATTGCACATAACACCTTGCGTGAAAAAACACGCGGATGGAAAATTGCACATAACACCTTGCGTGAAAAAACACGCGGATGGAAAATTGCACATAACACCTTGCGTGAAAAAACACGCAGCGTGAAAGAACACGCAGGGTACGTTCCAGATGCACTTGCCGCTTTTGCCAAGCTGCCTGAAGTAAAAGGTACAAAGGAGAAAGACGTGACAAAATATAGAATCAAAAGCGCAGCACCTTGGTCTTACCAGGCGGCAGCGGGGCAACACAACAAATACAGGACGACGACGAAATTCATAAACAAATATACTAGATGTCATGTGGACAAGGATAGCGAGACGAAACATGAGCTGACTATTTATATCCCGACGTCCGAACGTCCGCGCAGACGGTGCAGACCTCAAAATCACGCAGCCGCGTGAAAAAAAAAAAAAAAAAAACGCCGCACCAACCAGCGTGAAAATCACGCGAGATGCTTTGAAGATGCACGGGCCGCACGGTGGCGATAATGCGGCGGGGCGGCGCGGCCACGGAGCAGGTCTTGCTGAGGCCCTTGACGACCAGCCCGCCGTCGTACCCGCACAGCTACGGCGCGCTCGGGGTCGAGGCGCGGCCCCGGAGCAAGTCTTGCTGAGGGCCTTGTCGACCTGCCCGCCGTCGTACCAGTCGTACCCGCACAGCTAGCGAGCGCTCAGTGCTGCCGGGCCGGGCTAGGCGGGGCGGCGCGCAGCGCGGCCTCGGAGCAGCTCTTGCTGAGGGCCTTGTCGACCTGCCCGCCGTTGTACCCGCCCGTGAACGGCTGCCAGCGAGGCGACCCCCACCATGCACGCCGGCCGGCTCATGCTCTACACCGACTGATGGCGGAGAGATCCCCACCCCGATTCGTGGTTGTCGGGTGTACAGAGCTATAGCTACACAGGTTTCGCATGAGCGTAGATAGACTTTCTTCGCGAGCTCGCGCTAGCTGTGCGGGTACGACTGGTACGATGGCGGGGAGGTCGACAAGGCCCTCAGCAAGACCTGCTCCGAGGCCGCGCCGCCCCGCCCGGCCCGGCCCGGCAGCACTGGGCGCGCCGTAGCTGTGCGGGTACGACGGCGGGCTGGTCGTCAAGGGCTTTAGCAAGACCTGCTCCGTGGCCGCGCCGCGCGCTGCCCCGCCTGGCCCGGCCCGGCAGCACTGAGCGCTCGCTAGCTGTGCGGGTACGACTGGTACGACGGCGGGCAGGTCGACAAGGCCCTCAGCAAGACCTGCTCCGGGGCCGCGCCCCGACCCCGAGCGCGCCGTAGCTGTGCGGGTACGACGGCGGGCTGGTCGTCAAGGGCCTCAGCAAGACCTGCTCCGTGGCCGCGCCGCCCCGCCGTATTATCGCCACCGTGCGGCCCGTGCATCTTCAAAGCATCTCGCTTGATTTTCACGCTGGTTGGTGCGGCGTGTTTATTTTCACGCGGCTGCGTGATTTTGAGGTCTGCACCGTCTGCGCGGACGTTCGGACGTCGGGATATAAATGGTCAGCTCATGTTTCGTCTCGCTATCCTTGCCCAGATGACATCTCGCACATTTTGTTTTGTCAATTTCGTCGTCTGTGTGTCTGTTCCTGTCTGATTTTTGTAGTAGGGATTGATTTTGATTAATACCTTAGATCCTCATCCAGTGTATGTGTTAGCGGCTTGTTGCGGAACAGCATAGAAATGGCCGCAAACGACACCGGTCGCAACCGGTCATAAAAATCACGCAGCGTGTTTTTTCACGCTGCGTGTTTTTTCACGCAACAACTTAGAAACACTAAATCCACCTTTAAACATAGTTTTGAAGCAATTACTCTGATAATGAAAGAGTGTACAATGTACACTCATCAGTCTACATGGATGCTCACTGATTAATCAGTGTATATTGGAATGATTGCTGATTAATTAGATCCAATGTACACTGATTAATCAGCAAGCATTCCAATGTACACTGATCACACTGATTAATCAGTGAGCCTTCCAATGTACATTCTTTCATTTAAGAGAAATATTTTAAACTGAGACTTCTACATTGCCTGATGACTTTGTAAGGGCATAGTTCTTTTTCCTGATACAAATGCATTACAAATGCATCGTGCTGCTGAGTTTCATCCCGGCGAAGCAATCTCTATTCGCGCCGCGCGTTGGTATAAAGCAATCTCGCCGCTCTCGCCGCGCACCACCAGAGTTTTGCGTTCAATTACGATGAAAATGCTTGTGCGGCTGTGAAAGGCAAAGTGGTGGCGGAGGGTCGGGGCGCGCGGCAGGGCATCGCTGGGCCCACAAGGCGAGGCAGGGTGAGTTAGGCCCTGGACAAGGACAAGGCCGCCGTGGCGGAGCAGAGGCCCCACTGGGTGCCGGGCCCCACCTCGCCTCGCCTCGCCCCGCCCCGCCCCGCCCCACCCCGCCCCGCCCCGCGCGCCAGCAGCAGCAGCAGCTGCCGCTATCAGACAAATTTTCACCATGGTGCGGTAGAAGTTCTGCTAAGAGAGAGCGCTGCGCGCTGCGCGGCCCCAGTGCGGATGAAGGCTGCGCAAGTCCCGGGCGAGCGGAGCGGGGAACGAACTCCTATCATTCTGGGAATTCATCGCAAGCGTGCAACGCGGCATGTATGTATGTAGGTATTATTGTTCACTCACTGTAGGAGACATTCAGAAAAGATATGTTTCTTTTCAGCTTTTTGTAGTTAAATGCACTACCTATTGAAAAGAAAATCCCGCCAAGCTACACGTGAGTACAGAAGGTGGTATTTTATATGCCGGGCAAACTTTCCACATTTGGGAGACTCGTTGTTGCGAGGGTTTAGTCACTCATGTGCACACATCAGGCTGTTCTCATCTGTACTCGCCGACAATTTTTAGACAGAATTTTTAGATTTTTGCGGGGGGGAAAAAAGGACATCCAGAAAAATAAATCAAGAATGTCTTCCACACTGGTAAAACAAATGTATAGTTCTAAACATCAAATGATGTTTAACTGCCAATGTTTAATACTTAAAAACTATATCATGTTTAGTTCAAACTATACATCAGCAGATGTTTATTTTCTAAACACTTTGCATGTGTTCAGTTGGCTATACACTTGGCGCAGCGTGGTTTCCCTATGCTTTTCCATGTGAAGCCTCGCCCAAGTGTATACTTCTATACATCACAAAATGTTTGTGAAGTGTATAGGTGTGAAACATCTTGTCTTGTTTAGTTCCTGCTATACATCATGTCATGTATAGAATTGCCAACTATACACCATGATGTATAGAAACTAAACATTTGTTTTACCAGTGCATTCACAACTGACACCTAATGGCAAAGAAAAATTTAAATTTAGTCGTACACGCCAGCCTTCAATGAGTCAGCCCGCGCGTTTTTGCCCACTTCACACAATTAATTTTTTGCCCACCTGCTCGGCAGCTTTGGAACAGTGTGCCCGCGGGTGCGAGGGCGTCGCAGCATCCAACACAAGCGCCGGCCCGGCCGCGCCCCGGCGCCCGCCTGCTCGCGCCGGACATTCAGAGAGGGCGTGGCGGAGCGTGGCGTGACGGTGCGAGGCGAGGGAGGTCCTGCAATATGCATACGTCCACCTCCGCCCGCCTGGCCCGCGCCGCCCTCGCCGGCCGGACTATGGTCCCTTCTACATAACAATAACACTCCACAGCGCGCATACCTGATTGGCACACCTGGCTCCCCCCCGCTGGGAGTGATAAACCGCTGACAAACTCCGGCCCCCCCGGCCCCGGCGCCAGGGCGTGGCGTAGCGTGGCGCCTCTCTGGGAGAGCCATGGTCCTAGTGGTGGTGGGGCCTCCAGGGGCCGGCAGGCCGCAAAGGGGGACTCCCCCTCCCCCCTTGCCCCCTCCCTCGTGCCTCCGCCACTAACCTCCCCCGCGCTCAACCGGCCAACTTTCTTATCCCCGCTCAATTGATTGGCCAATTGCTTGAGCAACGACCAAAAGGCATTGTTATCATCAAGGAAAAGTTTTTCGACGGGAAGGAAGTAGCAAGGGTAGGGGGTCGGGGTTGAGGGGAGGGGGGGGGGAATAAAACAAGGAAGACAGAACACCGGTTGCAGGAGTCCGGAAGTGGGAGCGGCGTCGTTCTAATAAGAGAGGCCCTCACCTCTCCGCCCGAGATTGTGTCATCTTGTTGCCGCGTCCTCATAAAGACCCCAGCCCAGCTACTTCCCTCTATCTGGCCTGGCCCAACAGACACACTTAACTTTACTTAACCGCCGCATATTTTCGAGGGGGAAACGGCTGTCGATTTTCGTGTCAGCCGGATTACGGATTAGCCCGGATTACCTCTGGAGTGTCCTCCGGATAACGGTGCTTTTTTCCTTGGATTACCCCGGATTACCCTAAAATTTCCCCGGAATACACCCTGCCGGATTCGAGGGGGCCTCAACTCACCCAAAATTTGTACACATGATTTCAAGATTTCACATGATTTCACATGGTTACAACTCTTATAATTGAAAGAAATAATTCGTACTGTAAAGACAGGCGTATTTTGAGCTTTATGAGCCCAAAATGCTCACTCAAATCAATGTTTTGGGGCAATATTTTTTGACAATGATTTTGAAGATATCAGCGATTGTGTACACATGATTTCAGGAGTTGAGGCCCCCTCGGCCGGATTACGTAACGGCTGTCAGCTGTCAGCCGGATTACCTTAGTCGTTTCCCCCTCGCATATTTTACCATCTTATCCGCTTCTTGACGTCATTTGTAGTGCTCTTTAAAAATAATGATTTGACACTTTGGAGGTTCTGGTATACGAATATAATTCATAAAACAAAAGCATTGCGACCTGCTGCTTGCTTAACTCGCTTAAGTTTCCAGTGTACTGCTTCCGTGTCACCCAGTATCTCCGTGTGATTTGGACTCGCCTGTCTCGGTGGGGAAGAGCAGACAGAGCAGGCGCTGCGGTCCAGATCAGCAGGGTTTGTTTTTACTTCCCCCTCCCTCTCTTTCGACCTCACCTGCCCGCCCCGCCCAGCCCCGCCCCGCTGACTCGCCCCCGTGGCTCTTCAACAACAATGCCGTGCGCTCTCTGCACCCCCCCCCCCCCCCCTACTCTCCCTGCAGCCCCTGCCTGCAGCCCCGTTCCGATTGGGTCCTGCTGTTTGCAAACACCGAGGCGCTGGCGCGCTGGTGCGGCTCAGTGCAGTGCAGGGCACGCCGCGCGGAGAGCCTGGCGGAGCCTGGCAGAGCTTCCCTGATGCCCGATGACGTCAGAGAGACCCCCATCCCCAGCCCAGGTAGCAGCGGTAGTGGTCGGCACAGCAGCGGGCGGGTACTCGGCGCACAGGGCTGCTTCTGCTGCTGCTGCTGCTGGAGATACCCCCTGTGTGTCGTGTTGTTTTGAGCCGCGCGGGAGGCCAAGCAGGGGGAGGCGGCCGCTCGCTACACCAGGGATAGTACCCTGTTGCGACGTTCGTGTTTGTTGTGTCGATCACCATCCTCTATATTTTCCACAGGATTGCGCGCCAATCGTGCACAAAATATCAAAGATTCTAACATGCTTCTAATATTTTCTAACCTATGGTACCACATTTGGAACTGGATACAACAAAAACAAAACCTGTAATTTTTCTTTAATATTAGTAAAACTTTCTATCACAGGTGTAAGTAGCTCGTTTTCCCTTCCTGTGAAACAGTTGGCGTTTCTTATTCACATAATAATTATTGTGAGGGTGAGAGGAAGGTACAGAAGGGATATGGGAGGGTGGTTGGAGGTATTGTGAGTGAGGAGTCGGAGCGGAGTGTCATTGTGGGCTTTGGGCCTCTTGGGCCTCCGGGGCTCCGGCTGCTCGCAGCGCAGCGCGAGGAGTGTGGAGGGAAGACAAAACGGTATTCTCCGGGGGAGGGTCGCCACCACAGCGCGCCTAGCCGGCGTGAAAGCCGCACACCGCCACTTGTGTGTTTCAAAGCGCAGGCTGGAAGAGACGACGAAAAAATGTCACTTTTAAGCGCGCAGGGCCGCTGCTGCTGCCGCTGCCGCCGCCTACGCGGGGAGGGCATCACTTCTGTGGGAGTCTCTCTTCCCGCTGCCGCCGCCCCTCACTTCCCTTCTTTTCCCGAGAGAAGAGCAAAATTATAAAATATAAAAGGGAGTCAAGGGTTAAACTATGGGCAGCAGGGGCGGCACTATGTGTCGGCCCGGGTCTGAGGGCCTTCTGCTGAAATACCATCTGCCCCCCTGCTCCGCCCGTCTCTGCCCTGCTCTCCCTCTCTCTCCCTCCCTTTCCCTCTCCCTTTCCCTCTCTCTCCCTCCCTCTCGCCTCGCCAAGCAGGCCAGTCCAGGCGCCGCAGCCGCGCCATTTCCTTGGTTCCGATTCCAGTCCGGCCCTGCGAGACGCAGAAAGTGGAAGGCGAGGGGCGTAAAAAAAGATATCCTCGCGTTACCGATATATATATGGGTCGGAAGGGGGAAGGTCCGATCGTCTGAATGATGCACGCACCCACTCACCTCGCGCCTCTGGCCCTGCTGCCCCACTCTCGCTGCAAGTCATTGCACTTTGTGCGCGCGAACAAAGGTGAAGGAGGTTCCGCGGACGGCGCCGAGGAGTGCATTCTCACTCCAGAGAGCTTTTTAGCGGGTATAACACTCTCAAGTTTTTACTGCGGGGAATTTGCGTTGTAAATCCTAGGCGTTTTGTGCTGCTGGCATAACAAATCAAGAAAATCTTTGGTATTATTGCACGTCGTATTTCCTAGTATAACGAAACGATTTTTTTTTCGTTTTAAGATGATGGTGAAATTAAATTCTAGAAAAACGTATAATACTAGCAATTATTTTAGTTTAGTAATTCTAAAGACTGTTTTGATAAGTTATGACCTCGTAGCAACAAGACAAATTTCCTAGTAAAAACTTTTGAGTGAATACCTTAGAAACCGCTGGATACCAGGGTACGGGATGCCAGGTCGATTGAAAGTGCACGGTACTGTAAGCCCCTAGGCGATTTGTATCCACGGGTACAGGGGGGGGGGGGGGTACAGGATACCAAGGCGACACCAGCTTTCGATGTGTTGTGCCCCATTCGTAAAAACGCCCGAAAAATATTATCTTGCATACAATTTTCTTTCGAGCCGACTCTTAGAAAAATTCCCTCGCCTCTGGTTCGCGAGACGTATTGCGGACGCCACGCAGTGAAAAGTGTACCCCCTCCCTCCCCTTCCCCTTTGTCGGTCCACATCCCCGCTTCGCGCGATCTAACCGCGATCGGTCGTCCCCTCCCCCTCCCCCTGCCCATCCCTGCCCTTTCCAGACAATTGAAGGAATTCCAAATCTTCGCGCGCGCAGCACCACTGCGGGGTGGGGCCGGTGGGGCCTCTCTTCTTTCAGGTTTGTGGAAACGGCCTGGAAACGGGAACAGAAAGCGAGTCGGTGAGGGTCGCGGGGGTCGGGGCCGGGGCCGGCGGCCAGGCGGGGCCAACCCGCGAGGTGAGGCAGCACTGCTCATCCATTCCAAATTGGCAAGGAATAGAGAGAGAACTCACAGCATGCTCGCTGCCTCTAGCTGCTCTAGCACACGCACGGAAAAAAAAAAAAACATTCGTTGTTGCAGACAAAAATTTGCTGGCTCTGACTCAAGTAATTTTATTAGTTGTCGAAGCGAATAATTTCCTACGGTAGCAAAGTATTAGCTGGGGAGGCGAATGCGTGCCCTGAAGCAGGAATTGTGCCGTTCACTGGAACAGGGTTCGCGTTAGCCACGTCAGCGAATACTTTGCTACCGTAGCAAATTATTCGCTTTGACAACTAATAAAATTAGTTGAGCCTGAGCCAGCGAATTTTTGTCTGCAACAGCGAATGTTTTTGTGTTTTTTTTTCGTGCGCATGGGCCACGCATTCAGCGAATCAAATTTTCGTCCCACCGCGTTTAATTCATGGGATGCACGCGTAGTTTGGCTTGCTCTGGTACCTTTATAAGTAAACACTATTACCCACTGGTGCCTCTGTGGGACACCATAAAGAGTGTAAAAAATAAAAAATAAAAATAAAAATAAATAAGCACGTCGTGCCTGGCACTGGTGTAGGAGCAGCCCTCGGCTCGGGCTTCCCAGTCTCTGATGCGAAGAGGAGGCGGAAGTCTCGCTGCCCATCCCTACGCCCTGCGCGCCCTGCTCCCCACCTGCCTCGGGCTCGGGAGGACCGGGAGGGGGGGGGGCATGGGGAATCTCCGCCGCGCCGAGCCGTTCGACCAACGGCCCCTGCTCAATGTTTCCAAAGAGCCGTTCGATCCCAATGACTTGTTTATCTTGGCGTGCAGCCTACGAGCCCCTCGCCGGAAGAGATGGGCAGGCTGTCAGCAGGGGGGAGTGGAGTGGGCGGCGAAAGGGGGGCTGGAAGTCGACCCCCGCCCACGGACTGGCCATGGAGGCTGCACGAGGGGACGGGGCGGGGCGGGGCGGGGCGGGGCAGGACGGGGCAGGGCGGGGCAGGGCGGGGCAGGGCGGGGCAGGGCGGGGCAGGGCAGGGGCAGGGCGGGGCAGGGCAGGGCGGGGCAGGGCAGGGCCGCGGCAGCAACATGTCCGCCTCCTCCTCCTACTGGCGGAACCGGGCCAACGTCCCTCTAGGGGATACTTTTTTCCCCTCAACTCTACTACTACTACTACTACGTCGCGGCTGTCGTCGTTTCTTTTCGACAGGGAGGCAGGCGGCCGGGCCGGGCCGGGCCGGGCCGGGCCGGGCCGCGAGCTGGACCGAATCGTCGTCGACGAGTTAGGGAAAAGTCACTAGAAGCAAACTAGGAGCTATAGTGGCGCACGCGACACGGCGCGGTGGCTGGGCCTGCCTGAGGTTGGGGTGGGGCGCTGCTAGCGGAGCGGAAGAGGAACCGGGCAGCGGGCAGGGGTTGGGCTGGGTTCTTGCTGTGTACTGTGCATGGGAACGCGTATTATTGCATTCTGCCGCAACCAATATTACGTTTTGTTAAGCCCCGAACCCCCGCCCCTATCGACTTCCGCCGCTGAGCAAGCCGCGGACGACCTCGCTCCGCGCGCAGACAGAGTTACCCTGGAAAGTGGACGGGACGGGGGTGCCTGGCAGATACGCGTATAACGCGCGCGGACCTAGCGACTTGCTTTCTGCGGTCTGACGGACACCTTAAGCTCTCAGCGGGGTGGAAGGTGCAAATAGTTGACCCGTGCACGATAAGCGCGCTCCACGCCGGGAACGGCCTCCGTGCGACCCTTGTCCTGTAATCATGTTACCCTCCAACGATCATCTTATCCCCTTGCAGTCATCTTATCCTTCTGCGATCATCTTCTCCCCTCGCAATCATTTTATCCTCCTGCCAACATTTTATCCTCTTGCGATCACTTTATTCTCCTGCGATCAATTTATACCCGTGCAATTATCTTATCCTCCTGTGATCATCTTATCCTCCAGGGATCATCTTATACGTGCGATAATTCTATCTCTCTGCGATCATTTTATCCTCCAGGGATCATCTTATACCTGCGATAGTTCTATCCCACTGCGATCATTTTATCCTCCTGCGATCATCTTATTCCACTGCGGTCAACTTACCCTCTTGCGAGTATTTTATTCATTTGCGATCATTTTATCCCCCTGCGATTATTTTATCCCTCTTCGAGGGTTCCCACAAGTCTGGAAAACCTGATAATTCATTTGGAGTCTTGGAATAAAGCGTTTTTTATGGAAAGTCACGGAAAGTTTTCGAAATTGCATGAACGATCATGGAAAAAGTCGTGTGACGGTGATTGCCAACTGTGTACGTTGACTACCTCAGCTGCAGTGCTGCAGCCCTCCGCGCACCTCGCGTGAGCGTACGCGTACCACATATCCGCTGAGGGAATTCCCTCCTCAGCCAAACAGCCAACTGCCCCTCTGAGGGGCCGCCCCGCCCATCACCGCACATCACCCCGCCCCACACTGTTAAAAAATATGTCGTAAATTTACGACATAATTGTAGTTAAGTTTGTTAGCGACATATGTCGTAATTTTACGAACATAGTGTAATTTTAAAATGTTCATAAAATTTCATGAAACATATTTTTCACTTGGAAAAAGTGTGTGTTCACAAACAACCAAACAATTTGGTTGTATTGAAACGACATGTGTTGCTAACAAACTTAACTACGAATCTGTTGTAGCGCTACAACGAGTTGATAGGTACTTGTCCCGTAATGGGCCATTACGATTGAAATAGGAAGCGTTAGAGCGTCTTTGCTCAGTGATACCAATGCAACAAATGCTGTTGTAAACCAACTACACAGTCGTCACGGGCAGTGTCGTCAACTGACAACTATTTTTAACAGTGAACCCCACCCCGGAGCCAAACAATCAGGGCGTTCCGCTCTCGCGGCCGGGGCATCGTGCTGCGCGCGACGCGCCACCGCCACGTCGCAGGCAAACGGAAATTAAAACAGCGAGGAGGAAGCCTGGCGGGGCGGGGCGGGGCATGACACAGGCAGACACACGCCGGGTTGCTGCTCTGCTCTGCCCGTGGCTCGGGGGCACTACGGCGGTAATGCTTCTCTGTTTGCCCGCGGCGGACCTGCGGGCGGAGCGGGGGCGGGGCGGGTCGAGGCGTGGGGCTGATTGCATGTAGAAGCGTGTTGCGCTTACGGCTGTTTTCCTCGAGACGGTCGGCATATCGGCATATCGCGAGCATCGCGGGTTTTACCTTCACCCGCGGTTCAGCAAGGATCGTCGACAATGTAATCCTTCCAGTTAAAGTTGAAGGGCCGGGTGGGGGGTGGTTGGGGAGGGGGCGTCATCATCGTCATCATCCCCTATAGCTGGCGAGGGGAGCGCTTATACCCCGCGCCCTGGGGTGGCACCACCTCGCCCCTCGCCTCCTGCCGCCCCCGCGATACTCCGAGCCTCTAGTGTCTGGTGGGCTGGGGGGTTGTTTCGGGATGCCCCGAGGGTAAATGCTAGGAACTAGGTGTACTGTAACTAGATATCAAATCGGATTGGATCACTGGCAAATGACTTTAACGACTGGACTAGACTGGAAGAGTGTTTAGAGGGTGCCACGGCAAAGGTGTCTGGGGGGCTGCTGTAGGGAGTTCCGCGAGCACTTTGTTCGAGCGCCAGCCATGCGAATGTGAATGTGGCGGTCCAAGCGATCGTCTTTTGTAGCAACACTGATGTCAAAGGCCGTCGAAAACAGCAAAACAACCCAACTTTGCAGAGACTGCGATTTAAGAAATTTACGTTTAAGTGGTCGACCCATCAATGAAAGACGATTGTTAATTGAGTGACTGATGTCGTGTTAAATGCAACCCGTGTCTCTAATCATTGGCTGCAGCACATCCACCTGTATAGCATTGGTTGCTCGGAGGTCTACCTAGCGGCACATCCAAGTTCAGAATTCTTGTCTTCTGCTGGCAAGTAAACACAATTCCTAATATGGTTTTCAATTTTCAAATCTACAGCTGTATAGTTTTCTTTAGCTCAGAATCGTGGCCTATTATGATTGTCTCTGAAATATGTAGAGGTTAAGTAAGGTTATGTAGGAGAACTATTTACACAGATCACAGCTGTTGTTAAAGGTTAAATAGCTTTTTATTTTGTTAATATTGGAGCGTGTCGCACATTTGCATTTTGATTTTAAATAATAAAATGATAATCATCATTATCTTCCCAACTACTCTTTTGCCGTTGTGAGGATTTTGGCAATCAACAGAATTATCAAATGAGAAATGGTTATAATTGAACCAAATTGAACACTTCAAAAATTTTGTATCTTTTGATTGTTGGTTCATGAATATTTTCAGAGAAGTGTAATAGATCTTTTTTCTCCTCTCTAGCAAAGAAAGCTATGCAGCATTCGCCCAAACATTTTAAACTGTCTTCTAAATTAAATCCACTAATATTTTTTGTGTACGTAGAAGAAAATTTTTGGGAAATGCTAAGTCCTTACTTTCTCAACAATTTTTTTTTCTCTCTCTCTCTCTCTGTTTGCAGTTTGAAGGGAAAAATAATCAATGCATTTCTGCTTGGCGAAACTGTTGCTGCGTTATGAGACAGCAAGACTGTAAAGAAATATGCAACATCCTCTTCATGTGCATCATCCACAGCCACCTCAAGTGCACCAGGGTGCCCATGCCATTGCCCATGTAAACCATAATGCACGCCATGGGCGCAACAACTGTAATGGAAATGACAGCTCACACCAGTAAGTATAAATTTTTTATCATTACTTTTCTTGTATACTTTCATTATTAACCCTGTTTTTGTTTTTTTCCTATTCAGCCACACCCAAGCTGCCCACCACTCAACATTACCAAAGCATATCCCAATTCCAAATATTCCACGTGATGGAGATGTTTTATTTGAGTTCATAATGTTTATGTTCTCAGCAGTTTGCTGCGCCCTACAATTCTTGATCATATATCGCTCAGTATTCTGGTTGCCATATTCATTCAACAATTTTGCTCTGGTAATATTTTCATTAAAGAACTGTATAGTTTTGTGAAGTTTGACTCGGCTTCAACCATCTGTTATCTTAATCTTGTTCTGTTGCATTACAGAATGTTCAGCTCATTGATTTTCATCTTCTTGTCTTCATTGGTGTGATCCTGATGCGGCGATTGGTTTATACCATGATTGCTCGGGTTGGCCAAGCATACATATCATCTGTGCTGTGGCCAGCTGCACGAAAAGTAATTCAGTTTATTATGCTAGGCTGGGTAGGGTTAGTGATTCTTTTTTGTCTGTACAACATAATGCACACTCATCCGGTCGTGAAGTTATTTTATTTGTGCTATCCGTAAGTTTCAAAGCTAGTTTTTATAATCAAATGTACCCTGTTCCGGTCAAAAGTAAAAGAAAAACATTGACCTTTCACTGTTTTCTTACAGACTTTCCCTGTATTTCATATTATTTGGCCTAACTGTAGGGCCTTTTTTTGATCTGACTATATTTCCAGTTTCTAAACCAGATCAACAAAGCAAGTCATTTCTGAGTATGTCCCTCATTTTAAAATTTCTATAGACCTCCATAATTAATTTTTGCTATAGTTCTTGTAAATATGTACTATTTGTGTACCTAACTACTTTCTCAGGCTATGATGGAAGTCCATTGCACAACTGTTCTACATCTCCTGAAGCCATTCGGGAAGAGGTTGATGTTCTGAAAAGTGACATCAACAATCGTATGAAGCAAGTTTTGTTCAACTCTGTGTTCTCAGCATATTATGCTGGGTTCATTCCTTGCTGTTTTGCCACTGTAAGTGTGATTATTTATTTGTCACTGAAAATTTAATTGCTGTGTAATATTTTCTAATACTTAATAATTTTGATTTTCTGATGAAAGACTTTGATGTACTATGAGACATACTGGGCAACTTTTCACATTTTGTGGCTGTGGCTTGGAAGTTTTGTATTGTACCTAACTCACTGTTTTCCTGTCAGGTATGTTCTATACTTCTTCTGATTTCAAACTACACAAAGCACTGTAGAATTATGCAATATGATATAGTTATAATTATTTCTTTATTTTTGTAGGTATTGTGATGTCATGCACAGGTGTGCCCTTCATCTAGGCAGATGGCATCGACTAATAATGCCACATTCCAATGTCCAGTACGTGAAAATTGTAGCTTTATCTTCCTTACTAACCTTTGAGTTTATGCAATTTAAATAATGACATTCATTATTTTTATTTATTTAAGTTGGACGGGAAATAAATTGTGGCCTTATGAATCAGTTGTAAAGCATTATGATAAGCTTTACCAGGCTCTTAATTCCACAAACGCTGCTGAGCCTGGTAACCAGGTGCACAATCGCTTTTATGTGAGTTTCAAGTTTACTATTGTTTACATTCAAAGTTCTGTAAAATTTTATTACCATGTTTTACTAGATAATGTTGCTATTGGTTTATTTCAGGACTTATTTCAAAATCCAACTCGAATTTACCTAGTTGTGCTTACCATGCACATGTTAATGATATTAATCCAATTAATTCAATTAGCTACTGCTTCTGAGTGGTATCAAGCAGTTAGCATGGCTTCTGTGCTTTTCTTTAACTACTATACCCTTTACAAGCTTTTGCGAGATTTACTTATTAGTCATCGTGTGTACAAGGCAGAGCGCATAGTAAAAGACAGAGAAAACTCCTAGCATCAGGAGCCGGCGTCAGTGCTCAAAAGAGCTCTGTACGTCGCGATTCCCATTTTGCTGGCCATAATGCTGGCAATGCTTTTGGGAAACTGTATTACGCAGCCTCAAAATCTGCGGCATGTGAGGTCAACTCCACAGTCTGGTTCGATGCCTCTAGACAGTGCAAGAAGAAGAGCACCTCCTCACCCTCCAGTTGCGAAGCCAGCAGCAACTGTATCTGCTAATGTTGTGTCAAGAATTGGAGCACATAGTGCTGGAGATTCCTCTGCCCTACCAAACAGATTAAATCTGAAATGTGTCCATGCAGATGGAAAAGGACGTGAACTCACATGCACTCAAGTACCCTCCTTAGATAACTGAAATTTATAGTGATATTTACTCCCCTCAAAATAATTGGCAATATTAATGGCAGTACTTATATTTTATAATGTGATGTATGTACATGGGAAAAGGATATATTGCAAGGGCATGCTTTCAGAATTTTACACTTAGCTGGATTAATATTTTCCTGGTTATTTCTAGAAAGCCCTCCTTCCTAATGTGTATGGATTTGCATGGTGTTTTTGCATTACAAAAATTATTTTGTAAATGTTCATGATGTTTATTTGGTTATCTTTTGTTGGTATTGCGTACAATGCTTTGTTTCTAGTGAGTTCCCTCAAAAGTCAGTTGGTGTGGAAAGTGATTAATAATTCCACAAGTGAAGTATCTTTTTGTTTATTTAAGTATTCTGTAAGAACGGAGCGTTTCCTCCAAGCACAAATGTTTTGTCATATCTTGATGTGATCTTCCTTTCCATCTATAGTTTAAGAGTAATTTTTTATTTGTTCTCAGTGATGAACCTCATTCAAGGATAATTTGCATCAAGGATACATTAAATTTGTTCCCAATGCATTTGGACCAAACACTGGAGGCTTGACATATCATTCCAAATTGAATCTAGTTTTTCGTTATGTTTATTGAATGCATTGAGGCCAATTTATGTTGTTCATCGGATTCATTTGCTTTTAACACTTGCATTGAAATTTGGCCCTTGCATCATGCTCCTTTGGATTGTTTTAACTAAACATTATTTGGAGGATGAATGATTATCTCGTTTCAATCCTTTCACTCAAGGCAAAATATGTAATTCAGTGTGTCAAGCTATTACATTAAAAGCAAAGGATTGCGTTGCTGAGTACAATGTGTTACTAAAGCAGAAAATCTCTGTAGAATGTCATTAGTACAATGCATTGTATTGATTTTATCTAATGTTTTTGTGATATTTAGACAGAGAAAATCTGTTTCTTAGTTCCCCTCTTCTAGTGAAAACAATGATATCTATTTTTAAATTGTGTGCTGTGCCATATTTTGGAGGTTGTTCTAGTCCTTTGTGTTGCATATTGTCTGTTTTTTTGAGTGGTGTAAACATTGGATCCATGTGATGTTCTTATTGTGCTGTGTGTTTGAAATTGTACAAAATGGCATACCTTCAAAATGCTTTAACATTTTGTCTAGATGTCCTTAATAATAAGGTTTCAACCTGATCTCTTCATCTTTCGATCTAGTCTTTTATTTATCATTCATCTCCTGTTGTGTCTAGGTATCAAAAATCATCAGAGTAGTGAGTAGTGTTCATCTGGGGAGTGCTTGTATCACAACATCAAGCTCAAGAGTCGTCCATAATTATTCCAAACTTAGAAAAATTAGATAAGATGAATCCTGTAGCAGTCACAGGTATAGGTAAAGGTTTAAGAAATTCAAAATAGAGAGAGAGGGAGGGACAGAGAGAGAAAAGAAAGGATAAACAAGAGAGGAAAATATTAACATATAGAAAAATTACTTTAAGTTTTTGAATGAAGTGTTCAGAACATCCTGAAGAAAGTACACAACCACAATTGTCTGGTGACTGCAAACATTCAAACTTAACATGACAACAGTCTTGATAATTCTCTAAAAGTACAAATCATCTTGTCAAAATTATCACATGATTGCTTGTAAACAGCCTGCACTAATTAATCTTTGGGATACAAATTTTTTAACCAATCCTGTGCTATATATTGACCTCCATCATAAGCAACGAAAAAAATTTCCAAGCATCGAATGCTGCACCTACATCATAAAACAAAACAAACAGGATGAGTTAATTTTCTGATTGATCCCATTACATGATATGCTCACTTAGCAGGCCTACCTCAGTGTTGGGCATTAGTTCTAACTCCTGTTGAACAACGTAAGTTGCTTCTGGAGCCATTGTTGCTGTAGATATTGGATCTCTCTCATCAACTAAAATTGAATAATGAGGCCAACTTCTCAGAGCCTAGGTATACAAAAAAGCTGGATTATTTTCAAAAAGCTCTTCTCTTACTTGATAGTCTGTAATCCGTGTAACTACAGAGTGCACAAACCTGAAGATCTCCATATTCTCGAAACAACCAAGTTTCAGAGGCCTTCATAAGAGAAAAATGAGAATCTATTAGAATTTCATCCATGTGAAACAGGAAATGGTTCATTAAGTCACATATAAGAAGTTTATAGTTTACAGGGTATGGAAATACTTACCTTGGCTTTTACATCCCACCCAATTATGACACCTGTGTATCCTTCAGTTCTATGTTTTACAACTTGACCTATCCGAAAGTGAAGATGATTTGGACGTTTCCATCTAATACTTTGAGAAGCAGTGAAGAAGCCACGCTCTTGTCTATAACGTAATACTTCATGAGCAGGAGACTCATTTTCACCTATAGTTCCATAGTACATTATGGGGGCAGGGTTTGGTAAAAAGCCTGAAAAGTTTAGAAGCAAAAGATAAAGGTATAAATATTTGTAAACATATGTGCTCACAGTGCAACTGTGTAGAGATTTTTCATGATTCAAATGTTACCGTTCATGAGAACATGAATTATTGCAGATTTTGCCCATGACTCTGTAGACAGCCAATTATCTCTGAAATTTTGAAAATCAGTAGAAAATATTCTGCCAATGGACGAAGACTGATCTAACTCCTTGTTCATGGACAGCATGTACTGCAGTGGCACGCACGCCAGCAGCAGCCCTATCTGCACAGCCTCTCGATATGTTAGTGGCATAACTGCACTGCTGTGCACTGCGCTCATTCAGTCCATGACATCATCAGATGCTGGCTTTCTATTTAACAGATGACTTTCTTCTAGGTTAAGTGGGAGCGCCACATCGTATCTATTGACTAGTTATGGGAACTGGTACTTTGCAAACACCACGCGATAGACAGACATGTACAAGAAAAGTGAAAGGATAAGACAGATCACATAACGAACAGGCGGGGAAGGACCAGATACTGGTGACAGCTGAAATTCGGGATCTCTGATCAAGAGATTGCAAAATCACAACAACGTCTGCTACGGCAGGGGATATTGCCAGCTGTCCAGCATCACTCATATTGTTTCTAAAAATATATCTGATCGTTCCAAACTAGGGGTCTGAGGGAAAAAAAATTGTCTTTACTGTCACAGCTTGCCTATTGCGTCCTTAAGTTTCCTAAAACACCATTGCTTAGGATGTTTTATGAAAAGTATGTCACTTGCATTTTGAGATCAGAGTTTGGTAGCATTGCCTGTCTTCAATCCACCTCCACCGCCTCCACTTTACCTATGCATCAAAATGGCGTCTCTTTTTTAACTCAGCTGCTAAGTTTAGTTTCGCGTCTAAACAAAAAGAACGCTGGAGTGATCGAAGGTACTGGCTTTATAGCCACTATGTGCGGGCACGGTATTACAAGAACGCATACCTAACGACCTGAAACTTGTTTTACAGGACCCGAAACTAAAGTCTGGTCCTCTCGTGAGAGGTTAGGAGTCGCGGGTGCCGCCGACGCGACGCGGCGTTCAGCTTGTGGCGCCATCTAATAATGTCTCCTGTGACGTGGAGTATCTCGGAGTTCGCTGTGCAGTGAGGTGAGAACTATCATGACTAAGCTCAACCCGTGTTTAAAAACAGAAAAAAACCACGATGTACTGAACCTCCCGGTGAGAAAAACAAAAGATCCCGTCAAATCAAGCTACAATTTGACAGCAGAAATTTTAGTTTTGCGCACAGGGAAAGTCCGCAATAGCAAATAATAATGGGTGAAATTCAATTGTAACCAATCTTCCTTTTTACAACAAGCAATCAAAAGTGAGAGGAAGGAGCCCGACTATTTAAATCCGAGTAGTTGTCAGCAGGGACAGAGGGAGCGGGTCCTTGTCCTTCCCTCCAGCATTGGAAGTAAATTCCGCCGTGGCAAACCGGTCACCTGGGCCAAATGTATTTCGATACCGTGCGGTAAATACCGGCCGTCCATCCCTCGGAGTCCGGCCCAGCCGCCGCCAGGCCCGCCAGGCCCCTCTGTATCAAATAGACTAATAAAGTCCACTGCGTCTGTCGTGCTGGGGGAGGGGGGGACCTCGCTGAGCCACTGACAGCGACGGACAAATGGAGCAAAAAGATGGACAGATAAAGTTTTACGCGATGCGCCGAATGTTTACAATGAAATGGAGGAGGGAAAAAGAAGGGGGCAAGCAAGCGTACGATTACCATTGGCTGGGGTGAAGGAGGCGGGGCGGTACGGTGGAGGAGGGAGGAGGAAGAGCTGGAGGAAGAGCGACAAACAGGCCGACCAACTATAAAAGTAGGAAAATATAATACGACGCGTATAGTGCAGCGCAAGCAGTAAAGAAAAGAAAGGAGAATGGGAGCTGGAGCCTCGCGGGGGCAGGGCATGGTGGTGCGGGGCGGGGGCCTGGTGGTGGGTGCCTCATTCGGCGGCCACCCCTTGCGGCCCCCAAGACGCACTTTACGAACATGAAGTACGGGGGCAGGCGCTGGCTGCCCCCGGCCCCGGCCCGGCAAATGGGGTGCATATGACTCACATAAAAAGGCGAGGAAGAAAAACACGCATGCCGCGACTTTTCCGCCCCTCTTATGCGGAGGATACTCAGAGCGCCAGCAGTGCGGGTGGCGGTGGCTCAGCGGCGCAACGGCGGCGACCTTTCGCAGACCGCATAGGGGGAAGGCCCACTACCGCGCCCGCCCCGCCCCGCCCCGCCCCGCCCCGCCCCGGCGCCCCGCCCCGGCGCCCCGCCCCGCCCCGCCCCCGCCACGCCACGCCCTCTGTCCAGCGCAGTGATATGCAGCAGCGGGAGGGAGGGGGAGGAAAAAGTCGACTCACACACACAGACACACAGACACACACACTAGGGGCCTTTGTGTGTCCGGCCGGCGCAGCGCAGGGGGGAAGAGAGTCATGGCCATATCGTACGTTACGTTTTGAGAGGTCCGGTCCGGGGTTGCAGGGCGGGGTGGGGTGGGGTGGGAGAAGAGAAGAGAAGCCCCCTGAAAAGCCAGGAGGGGTTCGGGGAGAGGACGCAGACGTGGATTAGCAGTTGAGGACACGAGCAGAGCAGTGCTGTTCCTGGCCGGGCAGGGCGGGGCGGGGCGGGGCGGGGCGGGGCGGGCCAGCAGCGGCTAGCGGCCAGCTGTGCTAAACAATGCCGTGGAGAGAGAGGACCAGGACCAGGGCTATCGTCCCTCAGACCATACCCCGCCGCAATACCCGTCCTCATCCACCGCGGAAGAGGGAAGCCAGCAAGGCGATTCCGAACACCGTTTTGTAGCTCCCTCTCTCTTGCTCCTTATGGCCGTGCCGAATGAGAGCAACAAGGAGGGAGCGACGAAACCACTGTGCGGAATCACCCTACAGTCACGGGGAGCTGGGCCGGGCCGGGCGGCAGCCGCAGAGTTGGACCGCGACGCGGTGAAGCTGGTGGACCAGCAGCGGCGGGGCGCCTTCCCCGCCAGGGCTTTGTTCTGTCCGAACGAGCAGCAGCTGGGGTCTGGCTTCGTGTCGTGGACAGTATGCAAGCTCCCAGTAGTCAGTCCCAGCCCCGCCCACCTCGTCCGTCGCACTCGCTGCAAATCCGTGACGAGGCGACTCGGCATTTAAAAGACGTCACGGCTGTGTGGCGGGTTCCAGTGAGGGCCCCTCCTCGCTGCTTTCACTCCTGTGCGATGCCGAGAGGTCACCACTGTGCCCGCATGCGCGAGTGTTGGGGATTTGCCTACCTGTACGCGGCTACTGGTAGTTATTAGATACCTTGGTTTATTTTGATTATTTGCACAGTGCGGGCCGTTGCGTCCTCTATTTTAATGCACAGTAGCGTGACCGTGCTGTGTGCGTTTGTGTCTCAGAAAACACGGTGTATATACATGTGTCGTGAGATCGCCTGTTCGCAAGGGATCATAGTGCCTCACGGCTGTGCCACTACCACAGGCAGGCAGGCCCGGCGCATACTGCCATACGTGTTTTGCCGTTACGCCTGGTGCGTAAACTTTTTACTCGCCGCTCGCCGACACCTCGGGTATAGGTCCCTCCACCCATTCTCCCATCTTGTGCTCGAAAATGACCTCTATACATAATTCTTCCATAAACAAACGGCGCGCAGCGTGTCATGAGCCCATCCCCTGAGGGTGCAAACCCTTCCCTCCTTGGTCTCACCTGCCGCCCCGCGCCCCGCACTATGCGCCCCTCCTGAGGCCCGGGCCCCATTTCGTCCTGGGCTCAGGAGGGCGCTGCCCCCCGCGGCCCCGCGGGGCTTAAGCAGCCCCCCCGCCCCCAATCCCCCCTCGGTGCGCGGTGCGTCAATCCCATGATCCCGGTTCATCAACTCGACCCCGGGTGTAAAGGCTGTTTATGACGTCATCGTCGCGTATGACGTGTATGCCCATCCCAGCCTGCCGCACCCGGAAGGACATTTCAGCCCCCCGCGCGCCCCCGGCCCCCGGCCTCGCGTCGCTACCCCATCTCTCTGCTGCGCGTGCCTTTTTGCGTTCAAACGTATGTAATTCATTGTCGAGGGGCTTGGTCTGGCCTGGGGACAGAGAAGAGGGAGAAAAATGTCATCTCTTGCTTTCTCTCTCTTTCTCGCCCCCTCCCCTCACCCCCTCTCTCTCCCATTCTTTGCCCCCTCCTCCGCGCGGCCAATCCTGTGCGCCACTCGTCTCTCTCCGCTATGTTCTCTCTCTCTCTCTCTCTCTCTCTCTCTCTCTCGCTCTCTCTCTCTCTCTCTCTCTCTCTCTCTCTCTCTCTCTCTCTCTCTCTCTCCCTCTCTCTCCCTCCCCTGACTCGGCGGCAGGACGAACCCTTCCTGGAATAGCTATTAAAACGACAGGCCAACAAAGAGCATCCCCATCCCGTGCTGGCGCGTTGCGAGTGCCGGCGCCCTTCCCCCTCTCCACCCTTCCCCGCACCGGAGTGGACACAGCAGCGGGCCTCTCCGCTATGGGCTCCGGGGAGGGAGAGGAGAGAGGGTACACTTACCACTGGCCACGCCACGCCACGCCCCGGCTATTCGTCATTGCCCCCTTGCACCATCACAGCTCCTACCCTGCCCGCAAAATCATGATGATGCTCACGACACAGCCATAGATGAAATGTCACAAATATCTCTCTCTCATGTAAAAATGACTTGCTTCAAAATTATTAAAGTCAAAGTTTAAGAATTCATCAGTGCTAAAAACTACATTTTCATTCAAAAGTTAATGCAGTTTTGTGGTGAGAGAGAGAGAGAGAGAGAGAGAGAGAGAGAGAGAGAGAGAGAGAGAGAGAGAGAGAGAGAGGGGAAGGGGGAGGAGAGAAGGAGACACACACACACACTCCGCTGCTCTCTGGTGCCTCCGCGTCGCGCATTCTAATCTCATCTGCAAGTAACCTCCGGGTCCTCCGGGTCAGGATTACGCCCGTCGAGCTCCGTCGCCCTCCCTGTCTTCTCGTGTTTGATGGATGGCGCGCATTGGCTTGTTCATGTAATCGCGTCTCGAGCAGCATGTCCCGCCCCACCCCACGCCGCCCTGGGCTGGGCCGATGATCCGTCCCTATATACCAGCCGCGGATCACCACATAGCCTTACTGAGACAGCTCAGCAGGCATCTCGCATTTTTGTGAGCCGATATTTTTCTCCCCCCCCCTCCCCTTTACGCTCTCCGCGCGCTTACGCCCCACTAGCCTGGCGAGCTCCCCACACGTCAGTCGCGCGCGCGCGCGTTAGCAGCAGTCAGTCAGTAACGCATCAGGACCAAACGTCATAGCGCTGGTATAATATAGGAATTCTTATGAAGAAACTGACCAAACTGACACGGCAGTGGCTGCCCTGCTGGTATGCGTGATTTGCTCCGAAATGAGTTGCGGGAGCGTTTTATCTTCAGCGGGCCATATTGAGAGGCGGAGCGCGGCTCAGACATTGGAATTTTTCCAGCGAGGCAGCGTTATTCCCTCTCGCCTCGGCCGGCCCGGCCCGGCGGCGCCGCGCCCGTCCCCCGCCACTGCCGCCGCCGATATCCAGACTAGACGGGGAAAATTTTTCAGACTCAGACTGCTGGTCTCCCGCCGGGGAGGCGTGCGACGCGGCGGGTGCACAGAGAGCAGACGCTTGCGTGGGCCGGGTGGCGGGGTGGGGTGGCGCAGGGCGCGGGGGGCGGGGCGCGGCCGGGCGTTCCACACATGTCCGGTCCGGCCTGCGGGCCGTTCGCTTCGTCCCCACACACACCCTTGCCGCGCGCTCTGCTGTCCAAACATGCCGCGGTAATGGAACACAAAAGGTGCTGAGGGGTGTTGGAAAGTTGGTTGGGCCTGGCTGCGCCCCGCCCCGCCCCTGGGGCCCCGGGGGTGGCCTGCCTGGGACTCCCCCACTGTCGCCGGCCACGTTCTCGCCCCGGGCCCCGCCGCGCCGGGGCCGGTCCGCCCCTAGCAGGCACATACACACACACACACACACACACACACACACACACACACACACACACACACACACACACACACTCGCGGCACCCGCTCCCGCGCCGCCCACTCAGGAACCAATTCCACCGAATCGGGTGGGCATAAGTGTTTACTCGCTGCCTGAAACGTAGGCGCAACATCATGCAGTAGGCCCCCTACCTGCCGGCAGGGCCAGCAGCCGGTCGCACGCCGGGCACGGGGTGAGAAAGGGGAGAGGGGAAGGCAGTTTGTCCAACACGCGGCAGCCGCGATGGCGCACAGGACAGGGGGCAGGTGTCACCCCGGTGAGACCCCGAGGGTCCTTTACTATAAATTCAAGCGTTCACTGATTTTTCTGATTTTTCTGGTGTTTCGTGAAAGATACTCCCAAAGTTACGACTTTTTTTTTGTAATAAAATCCGATTACGAAACGGGGTTCTAAATTTATGACAGCAGTCGTAAATCTACGAGAGTAAATTCTTGCCTCACGAAGAAAACTGAGTCCACAGAAGGTGTCAAAAAATACTCTCAACTTTACAACTTGAATTTGTAACTTTACGACAGTTGTCAGTTGCAGGGACCCGTAACTTAACGACATTTTGTGTTACAACGCTCATTTTCACGTTACGTTCCTCGTAACGTAACTTAAACAAAATTTTGATTTGTTACGTTACATAACACATAACCGTAACGTAACGAAAATACCGTTACAGCAAAGTAACTTATTTAATATTTCGATAGTCTTGCCTGATTTCTCCCAATATCCAACGAGATTGATTTCATGAGCGATATGCCGAGCCCCTTGCACCGAAAGACCGCTAAAATAATTTCTGAATCAAATAAGTTATTTTCAAAATAACTTGTAACGTAAACAGCTTTAATTAAGTTACGTTACAAATAACGTAACAAAACGACTGCAGGCATTTAAATTCGTCCCCGGAACTTGTCACGTAACGACATTACGTTACGTTCTGGGTCCCTGGTCAGTTGACATTTTCCGTAACCCTCACAACTTTTTTTTACAGTGTTTTTATTGATTTTTATTCAGACATTTTCTGGATTTTTTTCAGAAATTTTCGTGGTTTTCTAAAGCAATTTTTATAGGGGTATACACTGATTTCTTTTTTAATGGGAAGGACCCCTCCTCGCAGTAGTCTTCCTGTCCATGCTGCGCGCCTGCAGAGCCGCGCCTAGGCTGTACCGCAGCACACCAGCGGCACCGCGTTGCCTACCCGCACGGCGCCGTGTAGAGACCGCTGCGGCTAGGCTGCGCTTGTGTATGTGGGGTTATGTGCGTGCCGACCGGCGCCACTCTGGCAGTCATAAAGTAAACGGGTCGGAATCTTCCCGCCCCCTGCCCCTCTCTCACCCCCTCTTGCACCCTCTATACCCCCAGCCCGCCCCCGCCCGCCTCGTCAGCTCCGGAAGCGGAAAGAACAAGAAAAACTACCGCGTCGAAATCATTGGCCGTCCAGCCATGCAGCCCCCCTCCCTCCTCTGCAGTGGCGGGTGTCTATCCGGTCCAGGACCCCCCCCCCCCCCCCCTCTCTCTCTCCTATCCCTCTCCGTCCGCTCACTGGCATCGTGCTGCGTCGGCTCTTCTGGTCTGGGCCGCCAAGGGTTCGCCTCGCCTCGCCCCGCGGATATTGGACTCGATTGTCCAGGCCATTACCGATTAAATCGGCGAGCGCAGCGCAGCGCGTGCGGATTTGAATACTACAGAGTGGTGGGTGGTGGCCGGGCCGACCGGCCGGCGCGCCGCGCGGACCGCTGGATATTATTTGATATTTTATTATTCACGACCCCTTTCCTACACTCTCGCTCTCCCTCCCTCACTCTGTCTCTGTCGCTCTCTCCTTCTCTCTCGCTTTCTCTCACTCCACCACCCATTTCAGCCACAGCTTTTTTTTGTCAATCGCCTAAAACAGCAGCTTTGATGGGGTGGGATGCTTTGCATGCACCGAGGAAGAACGCTGTGTGTATCAGATAGGGCGCTCGGGGAGAGGCTGAGTGCTCCGCGAACCTCGCGCCTCGTAAGCCATTCAAAAATTGAGTTGGAAATACCGTTCTTATTGTATCTGATTTTATAACTTTTCCATTTTTATATTTTTATTTTTATTTTGTCTTCCATGTGCCTCAACATTACAGCATGCGGGCAGTGCTCACACGGAATAACCATTGCAAAGCAGTTGTTGCGGTGTAAATTAGAAAAACAAAAATATCCACACACTAACTTTATTTGTAGATTTTATTTGTAAAACATTCGTCATCCAAATTTTGCGCACAAAATTTGTGCGTTGATTTGCACGTTTGTGCGTGCAGACATTCATACTGAGTAACGCGATTTGCGCAATAGAAAATCGTGTGAAACAAATTGAATGTTTAACTTTGCACAAACATTTGCTCATAAATACAAATACAGGCGTCGATGGGCTTGTCCCCTGCTTCGCCACTTCGACGGTTAATTTGGACCGCGATGAAAAATCCTCTTCATTACCTAACGTTGTGGCATACACACTACCCCCTCCTCCACCACCCCGCCTCGAACTCTCTAAGTCCGTAGGCTCTCCCCGCCCCAGCAGCCGCCGGAAGATGCGTTGTGATTCCTCGGCGGGGCGGGGCGAGCAGGCTGGGGATCCTTCCGCTTGGCGCCGCTCAAATATTAATATTGACGTGCACCTTTAATCCCACAGGCGGCGCGCGCGCGGCCCGCTTTGTACCCTGCAAATATTAATCTGCTGAAAAGGGGTGATGTACGGCTCCCCGCGGGTGGGTGTGGGTGGGGCGGGGCGGGGTGGGGCGGGGCGTGGCGGGGCGGGGCGAGGTAAAGCAGTCGAAGGGAAATCGTCAGTCAGTCAGACGGTCGCGCGTGTGCGGCGTGGCGTGGCCTGAACTTCAGCAGCACAAACGCCCTCGCCTCCTCCATCTCCACGCATAGGGCACAGAGGGCTCACACCAGCCTGTATTATTGCTTCCGGTTGGTCATGGGAGGGGTGGTGGTGGTGGTGGGGCACACGCGTGCCGGAGCGTGCGGCAATAGTAGTAATATTGCAGCCCTGCGATTTTGAACGCGCCCTCTCGAGAGGAGAGCAGGAGGAAGCGCAGGAAAGAAAGAGAGAGAAAGTAAAAAAAGAGCCGGGTTGGAAAAAAATGAAAAAAAAAGTTCTTCTGAGCCGGCTATTGAGGCACACAGATTATCCACGCCAGTGCGTAATCCCTTCCTATTGGAAAGAAAGAGACGAGAGCTCTAGGTGCTGAAGGATGGGGGTGCGGGCCGCGGAGGAGGAGACTCTACTCTGTGACCATTAGGACAGCAGTAGAAATAATGCGCAACTGAAAAATGTACCTCATACGGTGAATGCTCTTGAAATTGTTAGCGCGCAAGACATTTTTAAAGCACTCAAGTGGAATAGGGGCTTCTTTACCATGTAGAGTTGTTCTCATCTCGTGCAACGAATTTGTTTGACGATGGCCTTAAAGAGACACCACTATGCCGAGAACTCGGCGAGTTGTTCACTCTCTCGCTCCCCGTCGTTTTTTTCCGTTTATGTGACATCACTTTGTTCAATAAATGGAACTTGTAAATTATTTTTGCCGCTCGGTGTCGGGTCGGATGACACCGCATTGACTCTGAGCTCCTAGCTGTCACGTCACGTGGTGCCCGCAAGACGGCCCCCGCCCAAGGAGCCCCCGCCCCGCCCCGCCCCGCCCCGCGCACTTGAGCGGCCTCGCCCCCGCGGCGGCGCCGTGCCGATGGCGTCGTCGGTACACTGCTAAAGACATGGAGGGGGGCCTTCATCACTATACTTGCCGACTTCTTGAGCTGTGCGTCGTGTTTTAATCGTTTGCGAGTGAATGTAACACGCTTGGGCGGGCTAGAGAAAAGGGGGGGGGGGGGGCGCCAGCGCTTCCAGCGGCTGCGGCTCTGAGCGCTTTGCGCAGCGAGGCTAATGAAAAGGGATGTTCCGTCTCGCGCGTCTTTTACAGCCCCGCCCCGCCCCGCCCCGCCCCCCCCCCCCCCGTCCCGTCGCGTCGCGTCCCGCTCACAAGCAAGCCCGTAAAATTTAACGCAAGCCCTTTAGCGTCTTGCTCGTCATGGGGCAAAAAGTAGTGAGGGCTCTTGTCCTGTCCTGCGCCCGAGAGGCTCGAGCCGCCCGCGCCGCCCCGCCTGACCTGACCGCTCCCGTCCCACCGCCGTGGACGCACGTTATACCCAAGTGGCGAGTGTGTCACACGAGTAGTATCGTTTGCTGGGAATTTCACGTCAGGAACTCAATTGAACAAGTGAAATTTCCTACGGGGAAATTGAAGGGACAAGCCCTCTACGCGCATAATGGGAAATTCACCCATCAACAAGTGAACGACATTTCACACTCTTGGGTTTGCAAGTAGCCGCTTTGTCTCTGCGCTGCTATATATATGCGTTTCTCTCAGATTGGCAAGTGATGAATGTGGGTGTAAAAGAAAACTTTCAAAGAGCCAACACTCCAACCATACGATGCAAAAACTCATATCAATGGAATTAAAAGTATTTCAGTCCGAGAAATTCTAATTTCACAGAGGAAAGTTTAAATTTCTCTCTGCTTCGGAGCCGCGCGTTTGACGAGGATCAGACGAGAGGAATAACCACCGTCAATTACACCCGCGGCTCACCAGAGCCAGCCGTCCTGCTCGCTCTCCCATTTCCACGCGTAAAGTCTTCAAAGAACACTCTTTCAAGGGCGTGACGAGGAGAGACGCCTGTAAGAGCCGTCTGAGAGCGAGGGGCAAGGGCATAAGGTCACGCGTAGAGGGAGAGAGAGAGAGAGAGAGAGAGAGAGAGAGAGAGAGAGAGAGAGAGAGAGAGAGAGAGAGAGAGAGAGAGAGAGAGAGAGAGAGAGAGAGAGAGAGAGAGAAAGTAATTTCAATTAGGACGAATTTGACTGCAGTCTTCCGTCTTCAATTAGCCGTGCCGCCTGGTGGCGCCAGTGGCGGCGCCTGTCGTCGGCAAACGAGGTTGGGAGAGAGAAAAGGGAGCGAAAGGGTCAAGCATTAGGGAAAAAAAGAGTAAGAAGGTCAAAGCGGTCGCAAAGCAACAAAGTTTATTTCATACTCTTTAGTTTGCTTCTGCTACGGGGCCTGCGCTAGGCACAGCACGCAGAAAATGCCAAAATAATTGCGTATGGCTGTTAATTTTATTTTTACGTGTATTCTATAATTTTTAGTGTGAGGGTACCAATTGGCCGCTCTATACAGAGCACACAGTAGATACA
>JAHWGI010000434.1:0-20806 GCA_029379305.1 Frankliniella fusca
TGCTCTGGAAATCAAAGTGTGAGACAGTCTCACACCGTTTGGTGTGAGGCCAAAATGTCTCACACTATTTTGGTCGATTTTTGTGGTGAATTAAAAATGTTTGTAATTTTTCCTATATTCATATTCTTCGTCGAAAGAGCTTTCAAACGAGCTACCATGTGATGGGTCTGAAAGCATTTACTCTCCGCGGCCTCTGTCCTACTTGATACAAACAAAGGGGTAGGTACTTCCGGCTGGAATCAACCTCAGACCCATCACATGGTAGCTCGTTTGAAAGCCTTTTCGACGAAGAATATGAATATAGGAAAAAATACAAACAATTTTAATTCACCACAAAAATCGAGCTAAATGGTGTGAGACATTTTGGCCTCACACCAAAAGGTGTGAGACTGTCTCACACTTTGATTTCCAGAGTGAGCAGGCGGTCACTTCGAAAAATCACTGTACAGTCAAATGCCCTAATTTCGGACTTGTGCCCTAATTTCGGACAATTTGCAGAAAAGTGCTTATTTCAACCTATCTCTGTCACCTTTTGAGGTATTCAAAATCCGGAAACGGCATCGTAAAGTTTGCAGTATAGAGTACCATATTTCGTCAAGTCGGTTGAAGTACCTTTAAAGTTTTACAGCACACAGGAATTTAAAGTTAAAAAAGCATATAGAACAAAATTGCTGTTGTTAAATAAGCTCCCCCAAAAACCGGGGCTCATGTAGGTGTGAGCTGCCCCATGGGTGGTCCTTTAACGAATGAATGTATGGTATTTTGGCTACAGAACTACGTAAAAATTTATTTTGTAAGTCAAACCGTTTTTTGGTACGGGACGATTTATGAAAGTGCTACAATTTCGGACACTTTTTCTTATGGGCCAAATACATGGAGATTTTTAAAGTGTGTCCTACAGAAATTTTATGAAAATGGTTTTTGTTGCAAATTTAATTTTAAACAAGATTTGTTTTATAGTTTCCAACGATATCTCTGCTAGTTTAGGCGAAATAGTGTGCTGAAGTTGCTTCCTTTGTAGGGCTATAGACGGCTATAGAGCCTAAATTAGTACAGATATCGTTGCAGACCATAAAAACAAAATTATTTAAAATTAAAATTTCAACTAAAAACGTTTTCATAAAATTTCATTCTACAGCGAAACTAGCCATTTAGAGCACGTGTCCGAAGTTAGGGCACTTTCGTCCCTAATTTCGGACACTCTCTCAAAGGCTGCTGTAGCTACACACATTTCGATAGAAATTCGGCATGGGTGTCATCCGACGTGTCCGGAGCCACAGTTTTTCCAATCGCAACAGATTTTTCAAATTCCATCATGCCTACACGTAAGAAAGGAAAAACCGCTAAATTCGTCCGAAATTAGGGCACTTGACTGTACGGCACCAAAATAATCATTTATAACTGAACAAAATAAAAAAATCAAAATAAAATCAAGGGTGTTTCTTTGAATGTGTAAGAGTGTTGCGGTTTTGGCTACCCCGCCCCTGAAGCCCCGGCGAGTATGCAATCCCACAACAGTGTTACGCATTTAATGAAACACTTGGTGCGCGTGCGCGTATACAGGCACGGACTGGCCCGGTCGGTGGGTCGGTGAAACCGACCGGGCCCCCTGAAAAGGTATCAATCCGCCCCCCCCCCCCCCTTTGGATTATGCCCCTGTATATAGGCATTTTGCCTTACTTTGCCCCTGTACGTAGGCAAATTCCCGACCGGGCCCTCAGCACCCAGTCCGTGCCTGCGCGTATAACACATTAAACTCTTGTGGATTTTTTTTTGAACATTGGTTGCAGAATTGCCATAGTCATGCACATAGCACGGTGCATATGGATGTACAAAATTGAAAATTAAACACAGATCTGCATAAAATTTGTGCATAATTATGGTTGCACGTGGTCCTGCAGCCCTTACGCACGACCTAATGCATGAGGATTTCGTGTGAACAACTCTCTGCTCCTCGCTCCCCAGGGCATGCAGTGGGCTGAAGCCTCAGCTCCGCACAGCGCTGCTCCCAATGCTGCCTCTTTCGGCCGGCAGCGTGTCTTACACACACTGCGGCAGATGGATTTGATGATTCATCTTTAATGATGTTGCCCTGCCCGGCCCGGCCCAGCCAGGGCAGCCGATGCCCATACTGTTCAATGTATACGACGTGAACCGCTGCTGTGCTTCACCCCATCTTCCACATGACCCTGTGGGGCGGGGCGAGGCGGGGCGGGGCGGGGCGGGGCGGGGCGGGGCGGCCATCAGCCCCGGCCGGCAGAGCCGCTTTGTACGCCCCACCCATCTGTCCGAACTGTTTGGCCTCGTCCATGACAATGCCAGAAGATTGATTGACGCATCGGGCGCCTGGCGAGCCTGGCCTGGCTGGGGGCTGTGCCCCGGCCCGGCGGGGCCTGTGCCGAGGGCGGTGCCTGCGGGTGCCTGTGTGCGCGGGCGGGGCGGGGTGGGGCGAGGTGGGGCGGGGCGGGGCGGGGCGGGGTGGGGCGGGGTGGCGGCCCGAAACAATAGAGGCCCCGCGACACATGGAGCAGCGGAGCGGCGCCACGCCACGCGCACCCAGACATCCTCATTTCAGCCTGGTGACTAATTTTCTGCGGACGCTAAAAAAAAAGAAAGAGGAAAAAAGAGATAGATCGGAATCACTTCTCTCCCCGACCCCACACTCCTCCTCTTCCTCGTTATCTCCCCTCTCTCTCTCTCTCTCTCGCGTGAGTTATCGCACCGCCCACTTTGCTTTCGCTCTGCTCCACCCCGATAAAAGCCAGCCCCCACATGGAGCTGGCCCTGCGCGCTGCGCGCCCCCAGCTCCGGCAGTGCCTGTCTCCGGCGCCGCGGCGTAACTCGCATGCCATCATAGAAAAAAAAAGAAAGAAAGACGTGAATTTTTTCCTTCGTTAATTTACTGCCAAGTTCGTGGGAACTACAGCACATTGTCAACGTTCCAGAAGAGCGCGGGCTAAACAATATTTTGTATCAAACAGGAAAAGCCGTGAAAGCAGTCCAGAACGAATCCCCCCCCCCCCCGGGCGAGGTCGTTCGTCGCACCATCTCCCAATCCCGGGTAGCTCTCGATCAAATCACACCGACGCACGCTGCAATAAAACGAACATAGAGGGATCAGTCGTCAGTCTCTTTCACATATTGACAGAACGTGCGTCGTCCGCCGACGGTGGAGCACCTTGAACCGAGGGGGGAATCACATCGAAAACTCATTGTACAACCCTCCTAAGAATCATTTAAAACAAAACAGAGATCAAGGAAATCAAAATAAAATCAAGAAGAAAAATCCGAAATATATTAAAGAACAAATGAGCTGAGAAAAATTAAAAAAAGTCAGGAATAGGAGCGAAAAGATCAAAATTTATCAAAAGTGACAGAAAATTTCCATAATTTTTTTTTAAATAATAATGATTGTTCACATTTTGAATGAGCCGTGGGGCGGGGCTGCTGCTGCTGCTCGCGGTTCGCGACCTGGACTCTCCCCGACCACCGCACCGTCTGGCCTGGCACCGCCGCCCTCCGCAACGGCGCCGTTTTCTCGTTCGTTCTGAGAGCGCGCGGCAGGGCGGGCCAGGGCCGGGCACGGGCAGGGCACAGGGCACGGCACGGCAGGACCAGGGCGGCTGGATTGGATGTGGCTCGGCCACGCAGCGCCTCGCAGCGCCAGAGCCACAGAGTGCCCCGCCCCGCCCCACCCTGCCCCACTCCGTCCCGCCACGCCCCGCCACCCCGTCCCGGCCGTCCTGTTTTTGTCCTTTGCTGGAATGCAACCACATAAACCCATTGCTGCAGTGCTTGCAGCCCGGCGCGCCCGGCGGCCCCGTTATGTGTTTGTGTACAACCCTCTCCACCCTGCCTCAGTCCGCCCCGCCCCTCCCCACGTGGCTGCGCCCCACCCGCTCACCCCACATTGCCGCCCGACCCTCGCCCCTTGGCCCGAACCCACCCCGCCGGCCACGGCGGACCAGCAGCCCGCGAGAAAAAAAAAAGACGAGGAAAAAATTGGTGAAGACCTGCACACTTGATGGTCTTGCTGCGGCGAGGCCGGTCGGGTGAGGCCGTTGCGGCGAGGTGGGGACGAAGCTGGGCGGGGCGGGGCGGGGCGGGGCGGGTGGGGCGAGGCTGGTCGGCTCCCCCCGCCTGCTGGCTGCGACAGCTCTTGTGATACGCCTCGAACGTGGAGAAACGACCTGCCGGGGGCCCATGGCAGGGCGGAGCTGGGCAGGGCGGGGCGGCGCGGGGCGGGGCACGGTGAAGCGCCCAGGTTCTCGCACACCTTACCAGACTCTACATTTTTCTCTCCACCAGCAGCGCTCTCTCTCTCTCTCTCTCTCTCTCTCTCTCTCTCTCTCTCTCTCTCTCTCTCTCTCTCTCTCTCTCTCTCTCTCTCTCTCTCTCTCTCTCTCTCTCTCTCTCTCTCTCTCCACGCCTCTCCTACCTATCCATCCATCCATCCATCCACCCCTTCCTCGATCAGGCCCCTTCCTCCCAACCCCTCCAGCACGCACCACCCACCGTCACCCCTCGTCGAGAGTGGTGCGAGAAAGGGAGACGGATGAAAACAGAGAAAGACAAAAAGGAGAAGTGTTAAAATATATTCAGCAGCAGTGGCACCAGCAGCAGTAGCTTCACCAGCAGCAGCGCGCAAGCTGTTCTGGCCCCCCTCCTTTTGTCCGCAAATAATAATATGAATGAATTGAATGAATGCATCGTGAGAGAATGAATGAATAGAAGTAGGTGAGTGGGGCCGCATGACGCCGATGACGCTGGGGGCCGGAACGAGCGTGGCATGGGGGCGCTGCTGGTGCAAGGTCGCCGTGGCTGCTGGCTGCATCTAGGCCAGCAGGGCAGCAGGGCCTGGACGCCTGGACCCCCCGGCCCCCGTCCCGCCAGGGGGGACCAGCCGACTCCAATCAACGCGCAACCCTGAGTGCCAACAGTCCCTGCCCTGTTCTGCCCCTGCCCTGCCCCTGCCCTGCCCCTGCCCTGCCCCTGCCCTGCCCCTGCCCTGCCCCTACCCCCACCCCCGCCGGACGCTACGGTACACGCCGGTGAGCTCCTCCAGCCCTGCTCGGTCTCTGTGTGGAAGTTCCTGCGGACGCAGCGATGCTCGGCCTTTTGGGCCTGCGAGGGGGAAACAACTCTGAATATTGGTGTAACCAATGTCGTGAATTTTTGTGAATTTTCCTAAGTTTTTATGATTTTCCCCCGAATTTTTCAGAGTTAATTTAGAATTTATCTAAATTTTGTTGATTTTTTTCCTTTTCCGAATTACGAGGTGTTGAAAGAATTCAGAGTTGTTTCCCCTTCCCCCGCTCGGCACCGGCGAGGGGCATCGTCGGCGTCGCGTCTCACTTATTAGACAACTTCTGCTTTCGGTGCTAACTTCCCTCTACTACTTCTGTTCCTGCTGCTGCTTCTCTGCGAGGGAGTTATCATTTAGGGAAGCCAGACGCTTTACTTTATTCTTCAGAAGTAAGACCGAGGGGAAGTATTAGTCCTGCGCACCGCAACCGGAAATCGACAGGTACAAGAAAGTTGGCGCGATTATCCGAAATGCTGGAGCCACCTCGCCCCGTTTCTCTTCCCGATTTCTACCTAGCGTGAAAATGGTGAGACTGAAATGTTTCACAGAGAGAACGGACAGTGTTGTAGAGATAGACTCCGACTCTGTTCGATGGGCAAAAGTCTTTTTTTTTTTATCCGTGCCTTAACGGATCGGGATGTGTTTGTAATACGGACAAATTGTATTTGTATAACAAACAATTTTCATCCGTATTATAACGAGTTTGTCCATACCTTACGCTAGCACAAAATTTACTGTAACGTACGGCGAGTACATCTGCGTAAGGAAATGCAGGTGTAAGGCTTGCGCACTTTTTAAGACGCGAATAGGGAAAAATTTCTTCGCACTGAGCGTGTCTCAAAGGGAGGCTGCGTGCGGGTGGGTGAGAGAGAGAGAGAGAGAGAGAGAGAGAGAGAGAGAGAGAGAGAGAGAGAGAGAGAGAGGGAGTATGTAATCCGAGCGATAGAGCGCGCACACGCACACACGTCTCAGCCCAGCCCGTCTCTGAGGCAAGCAGATGAAGTGTAAAGGGAGGCGTTGTGCTAGACCGCCCCCCACCCCGCACCCTTTCCCTCTTTAGGTCCGTGGAACGGCAGTCTATACTGACGCGCTCGAAAATTTTCTATCATTCTTTTACTGAATCGGAAGAGGTTTGAGGTTCGTTATTGTCGGACTGCCTCGTTTTTAAATTTCGAACTATTCGATATCGTATCAGTCGAATTCGGTCGAATTAGAATCTGGTCAATGTTATTCAATATCAAAACAGGTCGTAGAACCAGAGCCATACTATTTCGTACGCTCGTAGTTATCAGCACCCATTCTTCAAGTAATCTTTATGACGTATGCTAACGAGCTGTGTACTTCAGTGAATTATTTTCCGGAAGTCTCCTCCCCCAAGAACTGGAGTTTCAAGAACGAAAGGAAAGTAGTTCTCCGTCGATCGCATTAGTGATAATATGAAAATATCCGCAGCCGCGGTGATTGGTTTTCGGCCTGACTGCTCAAAACGCAAGCAGGAAAGGAGAAAGCCCGAAAGAAAAAGAAAACACCGCTCAGCACGATGAGGAAACAGTCTGCTCTGTGCTGGACTGAAAAAATATCGACTCAATTATAGAGCCTCCGGTAGTATTAGTTGCCGAAAGGACGGGTTTTGCGCACGATACCACCCTCGCTACAATCACTAATTATATTCCCCCTCCCCCCAAAAAACAACAACAAGAAAAACAACAACAGCAGCAACAACAACAACAACAACAACAACAACAACAACAACAACAACAACAACAACAACAACAACAAACGAAGACAAAGAGAATATTAGGCGCTCCGAACGATCCTCCCCTCTCGCGAATTACCGGGAGGGAATGCGGTGCAGCGGGTGAGATACGCGGGGAAGGCCACTGCATACGAATCACCACCAGCAGCCCAAGTCCACAACTTGCGCGGCGCGGCGCCCCCAAGGACACGGGCAGGACGCGCAATCCCGATCGCCCCTCTCTCTCTCTCTCTCTCTTTCTCTCTCTCTCTCTCTCTCTCTCTCTCTCTCTCTCTCTCTCTCTCTCTCTCTCTCTCTCTCTCTCCACCCACTCCCCTCCCCTCCCTTATCCCTCTCCGTCTCCAGCGCCCCTCACACCCCCGTAATATGATTCCGGAGCGTGGCGCGCGGGTGCGGGGCGGGGCGGGGCGAGGGGCCGACCCCGACGCGGCCCAGGCTCTCGACAGTCTTTATCAGTTCCCTGACAACACCTCCACTTCACCCGCGTCGATCCCCATTGAATTTAGAACGGTCATTACGGGACACGCTGCTCCGCTGTTTTATCCTTACCTACTGTAGAGCCAGGCTGCGCCTTGGCCTACATAGGGTTTAAACATCCCGCGCTTCACGCCAGCGCGGGGAAGCGCAGCAGGCCGGCAGCCCACAGAGAGCGCTGCCGGCGCAGGGGGTGGACAGCGCCCGGCGACCGGCGGTGGCTACTACCGCAGCCACCGCAACGCTGACCAGGGTCCATTGTCCTCCCCCTATAAGTCGCGGCTGCACCCCGAGGACGAGATCAGTCCGGCAGGACACGTCCTGCAGTTAGGTGGCCAGGCACCCTCTGAGCCAGAGAATACACCCAGGTGAAGCTCCTGAACTAAGCGTTTCTCTCTCTCCAAACTCGCCGAGAACCCTTGCCGTCGAACACGATACACTGCACCAGGGCCACGGCGTCGCCGCCGTCCCCTGCACGCCCGGAGCTGCAGGCCTAACGGCCGCCCTCCACCCCGGAGCCGCAGGCCTCACGGCCGCGCTACGGTACTCTACACCAGGGCCACGGCGTCGCCGCCGTCCCCTGCACGCCCGGAGCTGCAGGCCTAACGGCCGCCCTCCGCCCCGGAGCCGCAGGCCTCACGGCCGCGCTCTACGCCACGGCGTGGACCTCGGCCTGACGGCCGTATCCATGCGCGCGCGCTAGGCGCAGTACATCCATACGGCACCGGAGCCGCGGCGTCGCCGCCGTCCTCCGCACTCCCGGATCGCGGGCCTAACGGCCGCATCCACCTGGACCACGGCCTAACGGCCGCATCCAGGAACACGGTCAGGGTGGCGGCGACGGCCGTACCTTGAGTCAGCGCGTCCACCTACGCTACACGCGGGGCCTCGGCGTAGCCGCCGTCCCTCGCCGCTGGGCCGCCGGCCTCACGGCCGCACCCATGCGCTCAGGGTAACGCACACCACTATCAAAATCGTGCCGTTACATACTGGTGTCAGGTGTCTGCGAGAGAGAGAGAGAAATTCTTGTTTGTGTATTCTTATTTTTTTTGAGTGTGTGTGTAGTGCACTAGTGTACCATCCGGCCATCAACAACAAAGCAGAGAGGCGGTGAGTACTCGCTCCGAGGAGCAGACTGAGACCACAACAGTGTGCAGTGTTGCAGTGTACTACGTTAAGCAATAGTTCAAAAAAAAAGAAAAGAAAAATGGCTAACGACCGTGACGGGTTTAATGGTTACGGAGACGACCGCCGGGACGACGAGGGTGGAATCCGAGTCGACAAAGGCGCGATGTCTTTTGGGGCTGCCCTAGCGCTCATTCCCCAATTTAGCGGGGAAAAAGGAGTGAAGGTTAAAGACTTCACAAAAGCTGTGACTAGTGCTGGAAAATTGGCGAACTGCAATGACGAGCAGCTCGCAGAGGTGGCAAGGCTCAAGTTAACTGGCCTAGCCAATGAATTTTTGGATGCATCCATGCATTTAGATGCGGCCCCGTGGTCGGAGATCAAAAGGGAGCTAGAGGAACGTTTTCATGTAAAAACATCACCTGAGGAGTGGAGCGCAAAGCTGCGCACGTGTCAACAAGAGCCTGCAGAGACGGTTAAAGAGTTTGAGACAAGGATTAGGCTATGGGGCTATCGCTCCCTGAAGTTAAAGCAGGGTGATATAGAAGGGAACAAAATAAGGCAGGGCATGTTAGACGACGAGATGCTGAGCGTCTTTAAAAAAGGGTTAAGAGTAGAAATTGGTCGGCAAATGGCCGGTCTCAACCCTAGCACGCTTTCAACGGCCGTGGAGTTAGCCGAAAATATAGAGAGTTATGAGAATGTGACTAAGACTACTGTGGTGGCTGCTGTAAAAAGGGTTGATGCCCCGGTACCAGCGCCGCGTACGCGGAACTACAACGACTACGCTCGGGAGCGCAGTCAGTCACGGGGACGGGACAACTCGCGAGGGCGTTACGAGCGCGGCCCGTCTAGGGGTCGGGACGAGAGGCGCGAGTACAGTGACAGGGAGTGGTCACGCGGGCGTGACGGGGACCGAAGGGATTGGTCACGTGGGCGCAACAGTGCAACCAGGGATTGGTCACGAGGCCGTGACAGGGACTCCAGGGATTATTCCCGAGACCGTGGAAGGGACTCCAGGGATTATTCCCGAGGTCGTGAGAGGGACTCCAGGGATTATTCCCGAGGGCGTGACAGGGATTACCGGGATTATTCCCGTGGGCGCGACAGGAGAGGCCGCGACTGGTCACGAGGTCGGGACCAAGGGTCCAGGGGCCGTGATGGCTCCAGGGGAAAGGATTACGGAGGCGACAATTACAACCGCCGTGACGGGAGTAAGAATAGGGAGAGGTCTCAGTCAGGAAAAAGGGAAGACAACAACAAAAGGAGCAGCACGCCAGGACGGAGGGACGCGCGGTCCGGGTCCAGGGGAGAGCGCCGGTGCTTCGAGTGCGATAGTCCAAACCACATCAAAAGGGACTGCCCCGTATCGATGCAAAAGGAGAGGTCGGAAAACACCCGCGGGGAGAGCTACAGCCGTCAGTAGTACCCTCCCCACAGCCACAGCTCGTACCTGCAAGTAATGTGTCAGGCGCGCGCGCAGGCGTGAAGGCCATCAGGCTGCGTGCGCGTAAGGACAAGAAAGCAGACGGGTTAGTTTGCCGAATGCAAGTAGGCGGGAAATTGACAAATATATTTTGTGACAACGGGGCTGCGATTTCGTTGATTAAAAAATCTGCAGTCCCGAAGGATGCCCAGTGGCGATTGGGCAGATATACGGCTGAGGGTATAGGCCATGAGTCCGTTACTCTTCTAGGTGACGCACTGATTACGCTGCAGTGCGAAGGGTACGAGCTCGAAGTTAGATTTTGGGTGTGTGAGGATCAAAGTATTTCACTCCAGGAAGAGGCGCTGCTGGGTCTTGATTTTTTCTTGGCCTATGGAGCGTCGATAAATTGTGATATCCTCGCATTAGAGTTCCCAGAATTTAGCACGCCTTTGATTCCAGTGTCCTCTACATCCTCGTGTGTACGGGCATTGTTCCCCGCTAGGCCGACTCGAAGCAGGCCGGACGACACCCCGGCCAGCGTCTCTCCTGTGCCACGACAAAGGACGGGTGAGGCGTCGCTGACCGATCTCATTCATGGGAAAGGCGAGGGCGCACAGCCCGGGGGACCCTCCAGCGCTGCTCTAAAGTACACAGGGCGGCCTGGGGAGCAGGGCGCCGCGCCGCAGGACAGCGGGCGGGCCGCCGACGCCGCAGCTGGGGATAGCGTGCGGGTCGAGTGTGGAAAGGCCGGTGTGCCTCAGTTAGAATGTTCTTTTCGAATTGAACGAGGAGAGTTTCCTGTGTTGGTTGCAGACAAGGTAACTCTGCCCCCAAACGCGCGGACCGCGGTTTGGGTAAGGCCCCATAAAAAGGGCAGCGGTAGCTCTGGGCTCTATGTGGTTGAGCCGGGTACCGAAAGCAGGCCGGGCCTGCATGTGGCTTTCTGCCTTGTCTCAGTGAAGAAAGGAGAGCCATTTAGAGTCATTCTTTGTAATCTAACAAATGAACCATTGCTAGTTGCACGGAATACTTTGCTTGGATATTTAGTCCGAGCGGCGGTGGCCGACACACCACCGCCTGGGGCATTTCCCATAAAAAAGGTTTGCGCGCCGCGCGCGGTAGACAATAGGAAGACCCCAGGTCTGGACTTACACTCCGGACCAGTCTCGCCGTCTCCAGCAGGTCGGGTACCTGCAGGGGACGGCCGCGGCTCGGGCCCCCGCCCCGCGCGGGACAGCTCGGCCGCCGGCATTGAGGGCGCTGGCCCCTGGCAGTGTCAGGGGAGCTCCGGCGCCGCGCCACACCAGCCGGGCCTCCACCCAGAGGGGAGGAGCAGCCCGGAGCGCGGCGGTAGCCCCTCGCGGGTAGGCAACCCGGAGGACTCGGCTGCCACGCGCGCTGCCTGCGCCCCAGGCGACCGGCCCGCTGGCCGGCCGGCTGACGGGGCGGGGCAGGGCGGCGGGGATCCGTTCGCGACTCCCCCGCCGTCTCCCGCTGAGTTATTAGCCAAGGCGAAACTAGACCACCTCAGCGGGCCCACTCGAAAGGCGATCGAGGAAATAATAACTGAATTTGCAGATTGTTTTTCGCTCGGCTCAGAGCGTGTAGGAACCTTCCCAATTTTAACCCACAAAATTCCCACAGAACCAGGAGTAATTATCCGCAAGGCGAGCTACAAAATACCATATGCCCACCGTCAAACTTTTCAGGAGGAAATAGAGCGATTACTGCGTCTAGGTATTATTGTGAGAAGTGAAAGCGAGTGGTCAAACCCTATATTGTTCCTGGTAAAAGAGTTACCGGATGGAAAACGCAAGGTGAGAGCCTGTCTCGACGCTCGCGCTCTGAATGAAGTCACACTGCCATCAGTCAATTACCAGACTAGAACAATGGGCGAGACTCTTGATTTCCTGTCGGGAAAGCTCTACCTGTCAAAAGCAGATGTTGTATCCGCTTTTCACACCATACCGTTAGCCGAGGAAGATGCCGAGAAGACCGCTTTTGTTGGACTACACGGTCAAAAATATCACTATGTAAGGGGTTGTTTCGGTTTGCGAGACCTCCCGTTTACATTTCAAATGGCTATCGATATGGCATTGGCAGGACTACCGGACGCTATTGCCTATTTTGACGACCTGGTTTTTGCATCCAATTCACTGGAAAATCATCTGAAAACCCTGAGAGCCGCTTTCACTAAATTACGGTTGGCCGGTCTTTTTGTGAGAATTGACAAATGTGAATTTCTGCCGAAATCTTTGGAATTGCTTGGTTTTATCATTGAAAACGGCACAATCCGGCCCAGTGAGGAGAAAATAAAAGCAGTGGCTGAATTTCCCCGCCCGACCGACCGTAAAAGTGTACGTTCTTTCTTGGGGCTTGCATCTTTCCTGCGCCGCCACATCCGAAACTTTGCAGCCTACGCCAGGCCTCTCAATAGACTAACGAGTGTAAAGGTGCCTTTCATCTGGACAAAAACTGAGGAAGATGCTTTTCAAGCTTTGAAAGAAAAATTAACAAAAGAACCAGTCGTTCTGCATCTACCAGATTTAAGCGCTCCCTTTCAAATTGTTGTCGATACGAGCGGCTTCTGTTCGGGTGCTATCCTAAAACAGCAGATTGGCAATGAGGATAGAGTGATTGCGTATGCAAGTAAGCAGTTAACAAGCGGAGAAATGAAAAGGTCAGCTACAGAGAGGGAAATGAGTGGAATTGTGTGGGCACTTCAAATGTGGCGCCTATATTTACTTGGTGCTTCGGGGACAACAGTTCTCACTGACCACAGGCCCTTACTTGGCCTGAAGGTGACCCAGGATCACTCTGCTCTGCTTACACGCATGTTGGCAAAAACAATTCCATATAATATCACTCTTCAATATTTGCCGGGAAAAACCATGCCCAGTGACTGCTTATCACGGATGCCCGAGTCAGTGCAGAGCAGCGCGCTCGCAGATCCAGAGACTCTCGCGGCCACGCCACGCACAGTGACCCGAACAGTGGTGCCAACCGGCTCACTGCCCTCTATGGACCTCCTCCGCCCCCCTCCCCCCACCCCCTCCGAGAGCGGTCCGCACAGGCAAGGGCCACCCGGCCCAGCACCGGTCCGTTCTCTCCTGCCACCCGCACTTATCAACAGAGAGATGGTACAGGCCGCTCAAGCCGCAGATGCGGAATGTCAAAGATTAATGGGCAATATAAAATTATACCCAGAGCTGGCTATCATTGATGGTGTGTTGGTGTCAAGGGAGCGGCCGAGGCGTCAACGGCGAGCCCGGAAAAATAGACCATTTGTGCCAATCGCCCTCCGCTCCGCAGTGGTCAGACAATACCATCAGGTTGGCCACCTTTCTACCAGAAAAACATTAGCAGCGGTGGAAAGCAAGTGGGCTTTTCCGTTCATGCATAGGACTATACAAAGGGAAATAAAAGCATGCCCGGAGTGTGCGGCCCGTAATACGTCTTATTATGACGTCAACGCGCCGCTGCGAGAGGTGCCAATCTGCTCCCGGCCAATGGAGGGCCTGGAATGCGACTTGGTCGGGCCTGTCCCAAAATCATCTAAGCAGCATGACCACATTCTATCTATAAAATGTCAATTTTCCAAATATGTCATCTTTGTTCCACTTCGGAGCACGGACACGGCGACCATCTGCCGTAAGCTTGAAAAACATGTTTTCAGCCGCTGGGGAATCCCCGCGTGGTTGAAAACGGATAATGGAAGAAATTTGTGCTCAGCAGAAATGAGAGCATATTTGGACAACTTGAATATCAAAAAAATAGAGGTCTTGCCCTACTCCCCTCATGCCAACTCGGTGGAAGCTTCCCACAAAACTTTAGGAAACATTCTGTCTAAGCTGGTGGCCGAAAACAAAAGAACGTGGCACACCAAACTGCCACGAGTGATGATGAGCATGAATAGCGCGGTGCACGACTCGCACAAGCACCAGCCACACCAAGTGCTCACTGGCCACGAGTTTCGTTACCCGTTTCCCGAAGTTGTGGAAGAAAAACAAAAGGAAGTGTCCCCGACTACGTACGCGGAGGCGCTTAAGACAAAGGTCCACCAGATTCACTGCGACGTACGCCGCCAGCTGCAGGCCTCGTCGCGCGCAAGAATAGAGGCAAGCAATAAAAACAGGCTTTGGCGCGAGTTTCAAATACATGACCTTGTGCTGTACAAAGATCCTCGCTTGCCGGCAGGGAAACTGACTCACGAGCGTTGGAGAGCACGGAGAAAAATAAATTAGCCATGTAGCTAATTCAGTTAGCTGAAGCGTGTTAGCTGTGCAACTAAGTCCCTTAGTTGCGTGGTTAATAGTTACGTATCAAGCTAACATTGATTAGCTGCAACACTAAGGAAATTAGCTATAAACATTAGCACGGTGGCTAACAAGTGGCTAGCGTGGTCGGGAAAGGCCTTGGATGCTCCGGATGCATGACACCGGGTGCGAGCACGACCGCGCGTAGGTAGCCTCGGTGGCCGCGTGGTTAAAGGAGCAACTCCATGAGCCATAGATCTGGGGTTCAACTCTCGGTAGGTAAGATGGTAATTTCCAAATAACAAGAAAAAAATGTGCCCATAAGGTCTAAAGTACACGAATAAAAGGGAGGATGAAGAGTTGGGTGGAGGATTACTTTATTCAGAAACGAATGTAGACTAGTATTAGCACCAGTGCTAATTCGGAGCTATGCTGCGAAGAATCATCAACTAATCGGGTTCGTACACCCACAAATTTTGAGCATCACAGCTAGTTTTCTTCATCCTACAGCTAATTTCATCGAGCTAATTTTATTAGCATTCCAGCTAATTTATTAGCTGTTCCTATGTAGCTAATTTTATTAGCTGGAGTAGCTAAGAGTTACCTATACAGCTAAAAGGTTTTCTCCGTGAGGCCCCCTAATAGTGACCCACCGTCACACCGAAAATTCGTACCGCATTCAGGAGAGGGAGCCGCCATACGCATCGTACGACGTTCCCCTGCGTGCGATAAAGAAATATTACAAGGCCACGCCACTGCCTTCAGCTCGCCCATCCCGCCCTATCCTGAAAGGGGAGGACGCTAAAAGACAACCATGTAAAAAGAGGGTTACATGGAATGCGCAACCTTCCGATTCAGTCACACCTGCTCCAGCCCCCCGTGCAGTCCCGACTCAGCTTTCTCCGCAACACCCCGGTCCAGATCAATTGTCCTTTATTGACGATTGGCCAGTCCTACCCAGCGCGGGGCGACAAAACGAGCCACCCCGCCGGCCGGCGCTCGGCCCAGGCCCAGGCCGGGCTGCTGCCGGGTCAGCCCAGGTAGCCAGCCCGGGGCCGCCGGGCTCCGCGCCGCGGACACAGGCGGTCCGTCAGCCTCCTCCTCCTCCCCCTACACCCCCTCCTCCTCCCCCTACACCCCCTCCTCCTCCCCCTGCGCCTCCACCTCCACCTCCTCGACAGGTTTCTGCTCAGAGAGCTCTTCCTCCTCATCCTCAGCGTACTCTTTCACCACCTCCTACCCCTCCTCCCCTCCAACCTCTTTCCCAAGCTGCCGATACGGGCGAATTTCTGTCGCTCACAGCGGCACCCGCAGGAGCGGCCGCCGACGCAATCCGGCAACATAGGCTTCGGCCTAGGTCGGGTCCGATTCATTCAATCCAGGAGACAAGTGCAGCGCCGAGCACCGCGGCCCCGCCCGCCCCCGCTCCACGCACGGTCCCCTCCCCGCCGCTGCCACAGCCACGCGCGCCTAGCGCACGCGTGCGCGACGCGCCCGCCGCGGCAGAAGCGCCGCCGCACCAACACAGCTTGCGCGCCACAGGGCGTGACCTTACAATTGCAAAAATACTTCAGTCAATATTACCTTAATTTCCCCTTTTCACTGCTTTCTACTTGTACTGGTCAATATGTCTGTTGCTTGTGTGCGAGTAATCATGCCTTCTCTCTACAAATTTCAGGCTCCATCTGCAATGTGCACTTCATGCATTTGTTGCAGATTGCCCCAGATTCCGTGCAATGGGAATCAGCTGGTGTTTGTTGATGCTGGTGCTGAGTGTACTCGGCCCGGCATGGTCGGAACGGGACAAACTAACTGTACAAAAGGACACCACACTGAGTGGGATTAGCTTTGTGCGGCAGGACACTTTTGTTCTGAGCGAGCATTTCTGGTTCCTTACAGTCGACCACCATTTTGGCAATTATGGGAATATTTTGGACCGTTTAGAGGAAGAACTCGCGGTTTTAAGGGACACACTTAATATTGTACGCGTTCAGGCTTTCGACAGAGAAGTGGGTCAAGTCAATGAAAATGTCAAAGCACTCATACGGTCTGAATTTGACCACTTACGGCTAGCAATACAGGAAACGCGTCAAAATTTGGAGGATGTAAAAGTCACTATGACACCCTTTGAGCCCGCAGTGGGTAAAACCAAACGCGAAGCCATATTTGCAGGTGGGTCGACTGTTCTTAAATTCCTGTTTGGGGTCGCCAAAAACGCGGATCTGACTAGACTTAGCGCACGAGTCGACAGTATAGCTAGCAATCAGAGGGACCTCGTGCACGTCACAGAGGAAAATTTGTCGATACTAAATTCCACCTCATATGCCGCGCGGGAAAATTCAAAACAGCTCGAGAGGCTCGCTAATGCCACCAGCGCTCTGGCTGCACGGCTGGACGACCTCTCGCTCTCGTACGAAGAGGATATAGCAGAGGTCTCCCGGCGCATGCTCACATCACTGGCAATTTCAACATCTGCCAGAATAATTTGTGAAGTGCTCAATTCAGTCCAAGCGAGAATTTCAAATCTCGAACGCGCCTGGTCGGACACGGCCACCGGTCGGCTTTCTTATCATTTTCTGCCGCCGGCGGCGCTAAGCGGGACTCTCCAAAGTATTGCCGACCAGTTGCCCGACAAGTTCCATTTTCCTGTTAAAATCAGTACTGCCCACCTATATCAGTTTTATTCATTTATAAACGTTGCCGCAGCAATGGTATCCGGGTCAAAAATTCGTCTATTCATAGAAATCCCACTATCCGACTCCACACGTCGCTTCACGACGTGGAGAGCGGTAAGCATGCCTGTCAAACACCCTAGCTCTAATTTATTTGCTTTCACAGTTCCAGAAAGATCACTTTTAGCCGTATCCGACGATTTAAAAAATTACATCCCTCTGGAACCTTCTGATCTGCACCAGTGCAGGGGCAGTACATTCAAAATATGCTCTGTTAATTGGGATCTAAAGGCGGCTACACATCCGTCTTGCACCATTGCTGCGTTCACTAACCAATCTGATATTGCAGAGAAAGTTTGCCCGGTGCACCTCACAACGGCAATGGCACCATTCTTTTTGAATGCAGACAAGACGCACCAGTGGTTGTACAGTTTGCCCGGCCCGACGCGAGCCACCGTCTCCTGTCCTCGGGCAGCGGACGCTAGCCGCCTCGACTCATATGTGTACCAGCTGGAGGGTGCAGGGGTGTTGACCCTTGACCCCCACTGTGAGGCCGTGGTGGACGGACATACGCTGACGTCTCGTGCATTGGGCCAATCATCAGTCTCATATAACAACTCCTGGGCGATTGTCCTTCCGGATTTCCGGCCGACATGGCAGGGATTGGAAAATCTAACAATTATAAACGCCATGACGTCGGACCGTTCAACGGGTGGGGACACGCCAGATGACATAGCCGGACGTATGCGGGTTTTACTTCAAACGCCGGTGGGCGTACCTGCCCGTACAGCTGAAGAAATACATCGGTTACGTCACCTCACTGATAACCCCGGCACTATAGCCTTTGAAATATCAACGTCTCTTTCAGCGATTTCTCTAATAATAGGACTCTTATTATCCAGCATATTCATATACAGATACAGGTTATTGATGAACAAAGTAAAGTTAACGCCTGATCACTCCGTACCGCTTACCTCAGGTATCAACAATTGATACACAAAATCGAAAATGAAAAAAAAATTAAACACAACAAAAAAAAATATAATAAAATAATAATAATAAAAAAAAATCTGTGTATACAAATTATCACGCCAATATTGCGTATAGTAATCCACTATGTAACATATGCATATGTGCATGTTCCTTTTTTTTTTTCTTTCTTCTTTTCAAATTGTTATTAATATTGTACGCACAAAGATGCACTCTATTATCATTATTTTTAGTATTATCATTATTACCATAAGTATTATTTTTGTACTGACAAAATGCAGACTAGTTTAGTTAGTTTAGGTAGAATGAGCAACCAGTCGAAACGTATTTTTCTCTTTTTCTTTCTTTTCAAATCAATGTTCCCGCCAGAGGCAGCGCCACGTCAGCCTTCTCCAGCGCGCGCAAACTGGGCGGGCACCATCACTAATTGGTACGCGTCATCGACGGCCCGGCCACCATCTTGCCACCCTCGCGCACCCTTAAAAAAAGAAAGGGCTAGGATGCCAGCAGATCAGTTCTGTTGCGACAGCCGTCCGGTGCAGTCCTGTCTCTGCTGCGCGAGTCGGTGCAGGCCACGCTGTCGAGTCTCGCCGCGCCATTAGTAGTCGTCCGAAGGAAGTGTCCGGTGTCTCGTCAGTGATGGCATCTCCAGCAACACCGGGGAAAGGGAAGATATTCGAAATCACCGAGCAGGGTGAGATAGAGTACCTTCCCTGCGTCCGCACGCAGTCGCGCACGCGCCCGCCCACGTCGCGCCCGGCACGCGAGAACAGAAGGCCAGATGCGTCTCCGGGGCGTGCCGACGCACGTGCCCCCCTGGCCCCAGTCTACAACGGCGGCCAGGAAAACACCATCAGGGAGCTGGCGAAGCGCCCCTGCGCAGGGCCCCGCGCGGCGCCCGAGAAGAGGGTGCGCATCCACCCGCCCTGCGCGGCCCTGCTCGCGGCGACACGCGCTGCGCCACAACGCGGCGCCACGTCGCTCGTCGCCGCCAGCGCCATGCCCGCCGCGCCGAAGACCGGGGCCGGCCAGCCTCGCGCCGCCAGCGCCATGCCCGCCGCGCCGAAGAACGGGGCCGACCAGCCGTGCGCCGCCAGCGACCAGCCGACGGTGGTGACCGCGGAGGAGCTGCGTGAGCCGCCGCCCTCGATGCGCCCGTCGGAACGCATCGAGTGGTTCGCGCGGCAAACGCAGCTGCTGTGCAACGGCATCACGGCTGCCGCCGCGGAGGGGCGCGTCAGGTCGGTCAATGCCATCGGCGCCAAGCTGGTCCGCGCCCTCCACAGCCTGGAGGCGACGGCCGTCTCCGTCGGCGTCCAGCTCCGGGAGCGGGAGCGCGCCGTCTGGGACCGGGAGGTGGCGGTGTCCAGACGCGAGGCCGCCGCCGACGCCAGGGACGCGGCAGTCGACCAGCGCGAGGACGCCAGGGAGGCAGTCCACCGGCAGCGCGAGGCTGCCCATGACGCCAGGGAGGCGCTGCTGCTGCACCGCGAGGCTGCGCTCGCCCGCACGGGGCCGGCACCGTCGACGTGCCAGCCGGCCTCGGACGCGGCGCTCGCCGCCAAGGAAGCAGCGCGGGCCGCCGACGGCACAGTCAGCAGGTCGGCGCGGCGTCGTATACAACGCGACGCCAACGCGGTGCGCCGGGCGCTGGCTTTCCGCGGCGGCGAAGTACTGGCCGTCACGGATGGGCAGGCACTACATCGAGCTCTGCCGCCTCCCGTCGACGACACTAAAAATTAAATTAATTTTTTTTTCCTTTTTTTTTTTTTTTTTTCTCATTTGGCATCCGTTTTTCATTTCCTCAATTTTTCAATTAATCGTGCGACTGGTTGATCGTTCACCCGAACGTGGTTAGTTCGAAACTATATTATTATTTCTAGATATTTAGGTTTTCCATGTCGTTCTTTTTTCATGTCAATAATATGGCAACTTATTTTTTTATGCTAGTTTTAAGAATACACGTGTACTTGGGTGCCTGAGCCGATAAGTTAAGCCTACGACCTTACTTTGTTCTGTAAATAGTTTCATTTTCATTTCTCACCAATGCAAAATCCTTTTTTTTTATTGTTTTTTTTTTTATATGGTCGTAGTGATGTAGAGCCAGGCTGCGCCTTGGCCTACATAGGGTTTAAACATCCCGCGCTTCACGCCAGCGCGGGGAAGCGCAGCAGGCCGGCAGCCCACAGAGAGCGCTGCCGGCGCAGGGGGTGGACAGCGCCCGGCGACCGGCGGTGGCTACTACCGCAGCCACCGCAACGCTGACCAGGGTCCATTGTCCTCCCCCTATAAGTCGCGGCTGCACCCCGAGGACGAGATCAGTCCGGCAGGACACGTCCTGCAGTTAGGTGGCCAGGCACCCTCTGAGCCAGAGAATACACCCAGGTGAAGCTCCTGAACTAAGCGTTTCTCTCTCTCCAAACTCGCCGAGAACCCTTGCCGTCGAACACGATACACTGCACCAGGGCCACGGCGTCGCCGCCGTCCCCTGCACGCCCGGAGCTGCAGGCCTAACGGCCGCCCTCCACCCCGGAGCCGCAGGCCTCACGGCCGCGCTACGGTACTCTACACCAGGGCCACGGCGTCGCCGCCGTCCCCTGCACGCCCGGAGCTGCAGGCCTAACGGCCGCCCTCCGCCCCGGAGCCGCAGGCCTCACGGCCGCGCTCTACGCCACGGCGTGGACCTCGGCCTGACGGCCGTATCCATGCGCGCGCGCTAGGCGCAGTACATCCATACGGCACCGGAGCCGCGGCGTCGCCGCCGTCCTCCGCACTCCCGGATCGCGGGCCTAACGGCCGCATCCACCTGGACCACGGCCTAACGGCCGCATCCAGGAACACGGTCAGGGTGGCGGCGACGGCCGTACCTTGAGTCAGCGCGTCCACCTACGCTACACGCGGGGCCTCGGCGTAGCCGCCGTCCCTCGCCGCTGGGCCGCCGGCCTCACGGCCGCACCCATGCGCTCAGGGTAACGCACACCACTATCAAAATCGTGCCGTTACACCTACCTACCTAGC